>PVHT020000170.1:9298266-9310067 GCA_004024745.2 Catagonus wagneri | reverse complement strand
AAATGGGCAAAAGACCTGAATAGACATTTCTCCAAAGAAGATACACAGATGGCCAACAAGCACATGAAAAAGTGCTCAACATCACTGATTATTAGAGAAATGCAAATCAAAACCACTATGAGGTACCACCTCACACCTGTCAGAATGGCCATCATTAATAAGTCCACAAATAACAAATGCTAGAGAGGGTGTGGAGAAAGGGAGCCCTCCTGCACTGTTGGTGTGAATGTAAATTGTTATAGCCACTATGGAAAACTGTATGGAGGTATCTTAGAAAACTATACATAGAACTACCATATGACCCAGCAATCCCACTCCTGGGCATATACCCAGACACATGCACCCGCATGTTCATTGCAGCACTATTCACAATAGCCAAGACATGGAAACAGTTTAAATGTCCAATGACAGATGACTGGGTTAAGAAGATGTGGTATATACACACAATGGAATATTATTTAGCCATAAAAAAGAACAAAATAATGCTATTTATAGCAACTTGGTTGGAACTAGAGACTCTCACACTAAGTGAAGTCAGAAAGAGAAAGACAAATACCATATAATGTCATTTATATCTGGAGTCTAATATAGGGCACAAATGCATTTCCACAGAAAAGAAAATCATGGACTTGGAGAACAGATTTGTGGTTGCCAAGGGGGAGGGGGAAGGAGTGGGGTGGACTGTGAACTTGGGGTTATAGATGCAGGCTGTTGCTGGATAAGCAATGGGATCCTGCTGTATAGCACTGGGAACTATGTCTGGTCAGTTGTGATGGAGCAGGATAATGTGAGAAAAAAGAATGTATACATGTATGTGTGGCTGTACACATACATGTATACATTAAAAAATGTATACGTGTACAGTACAAAATGGACAAAATGCTGTAAACCAGCCTTAATGGAAAAAATAAAAATCATTATAAAATTAAAAAAAAAAGAAAAATAATGTGTAGGGAATTCCTGTTGTGGCATAGCAGAAATGAATCCAACTAGTATCCATGAGGATGCGGGTTCCATCCCTGGCCTCGCTCAGTGGGTCGGGGATCCAGCATTGCTGTGAGCTGTGGTATAGGTTGTAGACGTGGCTCGGATCCCGCATTGCTGTGGTGTAGGCTCGTGGCTCCAGCTCTGATTCAACCCCTAGCCTGGGAGCTTCCATATGCCTTGGGTGTGGCCCTAAAAAGCCCAAAAAAAAAGTATGTATGTGCAATTACTGCTGTACAACAAAGTAATTATGTATAGCTGAGTCACTTTGCTGTACAGCAGTAATTGACAGAACATTGTGAATCAGCTGTAACAAAAACATTTTTAAAACACCCCCATATTTTTCCTTCGGAAACTTCAGAATGAACGCAGCCCTCTCACCTTGGTTACTGGGTTACTAGTGAGACTCTTGTTTGAGTCCTGATGTCCATAAGGCAATAAACTTGTGCAGCTTTAAGCTACTCTGTGCTAACGCATCAGAGGAGCAATAGGAAACCCGGGCAGCCAGGAGCACTGTTTAGTATTCTCGGCCTCAGCACAGAGCCAGAACTGTGAGACCCGTACTTCAGAATTGGTGCCGGAGCACAGCCCTCAGAAGGAGAGAATCGGACTTTATGTTTGCAGAGTAAACACAGTTGACGTCTGTGTGGATAGAATGAGGGAACTTGGCCTTCGTACTCTGTTTGCTTGAGATTTTCAAGAAACTTTCCGTTTTATTGGGCCAGTATTCCAGTAGCCATAGGGCTGAATGTCTAGGGGATCAGAAATGCTCTTTGGTGAAGCAGATGAAATTTTAAGACTAAAGCAACCCCATAAAAATACACTCTTGACTTTTTTTTCCCCTCAAAATTTCCACATCTGTTTGTGGTTGGTTGAAACAAGCATCACACATCTGCCCAATAAGCAGCTCTGCTCTGTGCAATATCTTACGTGAGAACAGACCTTTTCACAAGTATGTTGTCTAATTTGGGGGGCAAAATTGTCAGTGAACTCCAACAAAAACATGGTTATTCTTTGAGAGGATTATTTCTTCTGAAAGCACAACGTATTGCATTCAAGTGATAAACACAGTGATGAGATATGTTACATGATGGACTGTGGTTTCTATAAGCAAAACAGAGAACAGGGCAACTGCCGTGGCCTTTGGGATGAGCCTGTGGGAGAACCGGTCTTCCCGGTTGGTTGCTCTGAAATGTCTCAATACGTTTTTCTCACTTGGAGCAGCTTGTTTCTACTCACCGGTTACTTGTTATTTACCTTAGTAGAGGTAGTTCGTGATCCTTTTTTTTTTTTTTTTGGTCTTTTTAGGGCTGCACCTGCAGCATGTGAGGTTCCCAGGCTAGGGGTCGAATTGGAGCTGTAGCCACTGGTCTACACTGCAGCCACAGCAACACCAGATATAAGCCACATCTGCGACCTACACCACAGCTCACGGCAACGCCGGATCCTTAACCCACTGAGTGAGGCCAGGGATCAAACCTGTATCCGCACAGACACTGGTTGGGTTTGTTACTCCTCAGCCACGACAGGACCTCTGGCAGTTCACGATCGTTAAGTTTAAAATACCTGGAACAGTACTGGTACCTAGTAAATAAAGAGCAGGTGTCTCACAGGGCTGTGGAACATACTGTAAATATATTTTAAATTGTTCTGGTCTTTACTTATCCGAGACCATTTAGAACCAAAAGTAGGAAGTAAGGATTTTAGAAAGAGATTGTGGGTCTTAGATTTGGCATTGGCAGTACAGAGATGTCCCATGCCTTCCACAACGAGCCCCTCTCAGATGTGAGACTGCTGTCATTGAGAGAGTGGGGTCTCATTTACCTACACGTCCAGCTTTAACCAGGTTCCTCCAGCCCAGGGAAGAATGGTCACACCAGGTCCCTTAAGTGACCCCCAAGGCTGCTTTAGAATGGGATCCCATCAGCGTACTGCACGCCTGCCTGAGCATGAAGGACTAAGCATAACACTGGAGCACAAGGGGGTGACAGAAAAGGAGGACAGCCCTGCCAGGCAGCTGCCCAACTGGTAGAGGAGGAGACACCGGGAGTGCCCTGTAACTGCCTATGCGCGGTGCCATCCCTGCTGCAGTACAGCCAGCAGCGCTGGGCTCTGCCAAGGCCATGTCGAGGGATCCAGGAAAGAGGGCTCGTTCCTCAGGGCACCAGGCCAAGGAGTGCGGGCCAGTCTCCGATGCCGTGGGTGGAAATCCTTAGCACACACAGTGCTGCGTTGGCTGTCGCACACCACCCCGGCTCCTCTCTTAAGCACACTAGGCCCCCCTGCAGCATAGCGGATGGTCGGTTGCAGTAATAAGGAGCCATTCCCATCAGTGCTGCTGTTGAGAAAAAGTTCAGCTGGCCCAAGAAAAGCATATGTGCTCAGCGCATGGTTCACAATGGCCAGAATAGATTTTGATCAAGTTACAAGTTGAATCTCATTTTTGACAAAGATGCAAAAGCAGTTCAGTGAAGGAAAGGTTGTCTTTTTTTTTTTCATTCAGCAAATGTACTAGAGCAATTGGACATCCACAGGAAAAAAAAAAGTGGACCTTGACCTAAACTTTGTGTCTCATACAAAAACTAACTCAAAAGGGATCATAGCCTTAAATGTGAAGTTGTAAAACTTGCATAATCCCAATTAAAGCTGACAAAACCATGCACTGTGAAAGCCTGAAAGGAGTTTATCATTTAGCAACTAGCTTGTGCTCCAAAGCCAGCAACTCTGAACATGAAACAGCCGGCTCATGGGGCGTCCCTCCAGCCAAGGTTGTACAGGGAGCCTCCAGGACGCAGCTCACCATGAACCTCAGCCTCTGTGTCTCAGGACTGGAAAATGCCGGTTCGGGAGGAACAGTGAAAAGATCTTGACTGTGCCCTGGATAGTCTGCCTTTTTTTTTTTGTCTTTTTTGCCTTATCTAGGGCAGCACCCGCGGCCTATGGCGGTTCCCAGGCTAGGGGGCTAACAGGAGCTGTAGCCGCCGGCCTTCGCCACAGCCACAGCAACGCGGGATCCTTAACCCACTGAGCGAGGCCAGGGATCGAACCCACAACCTCATGGTTCCCAGTCGGATTTGTTAACCACTGAGCCATGACGAGAACTCCTGCCTTGGATATTCTATTATGCCAATCTACCCCGTCACCTGGCAGATTTCTAGAGCACTCTCAGCATCTCAGGATACGGTTCTCCCCCCAAAGGAAGTGACTCTGCTGACTACCGCAGAAGGAATGATGTTTGGTTCCATCACGAGCTAGGCATCTACACGTTCCTTAAGAAACCTGGAAGTCTTGCCTTGGAAATTGTATTTAGGAATGAAAATACAAATTCCTAAGACTTTCAAAGTCCTGTTGAACAAATGAGGTGCTGAGAATTTCAGTACGGAGCATGACTCTCTGCTGCCATCTTCCAAATCAGAAAGAGCACAGCTGAGGCTGGCATCTCAAGGAAGCTGCCTACTCTGCATGCTTGCTAAGATGTTCCAAAGTAGACAGGTGGGGAGATTGTGCAAGAATGACACATTCGTAATAAAATTTAAGAGCGTTTTACATCCTGATCACTTATCGAAAATAGAGCACTATTCAAGGACACTCTCCCTTGCCTTCTGTTGTCTCTAATAATTTTCAGATAACGCCAGGGCATCTGTATGCCCATTTATTGGGAGGAAACTGATGTTAGAGAAGTTTCTCAAGATTCCTTTGCTATTACAGAAGAGAGAAAGACCTAGACTTTCTGCCCTGGGGTAGGATTCCACCCTCTCCATTTGGCTCCTGAACTGATAATATTGTAAATCTGAAGTCTATTGATGGGAAACTAAACCTAGTAAAATCAATGTCTAGTGCAGCATATGCTGTTTTTCTTTGGGGACTGCTTCAAGTTGAAAGTGGGATTTGAGACACTCATCAAAAAATAGAAAGAATCCATGCACAGAACAAAGTTAAAGAGATGGGCTGGGGGTGAGTGTGGAATCCTGAGCCGATGAGATCGTGCTCTGAACCTGTTGAGGGTCAGCACACCTGGGTTGGTCAAAACGAGGACCAGGGGCTGGTTTAAGGGAGCAGTGGACTCTGCGACTTTGGTTCAGGCACAGATCGGAAGAGTCCCAGAGGGCGTTTTAGGAGTTGGGGCATCACATGCAGAGTAGAACTTGAGCTGCACTGAGTACATTTTTAAGAGAAGCAGTACTTATTTGGAGGAGCCACGAGGAGATTCTTAAAGGTCCTGAACTGTAAGCTTCAGCCCTACAGAGAGTAATGAATTGATCAAAGAGAATCTGTGCAGGTGATAGGAAGATGTTCAAGGACTGAGTTTTCAAAGCAGTGGAGAAAGAAGTGGTCATGGTGTTGAGTACTTTCACCACCACTGTACTTAACAAAAGAAACATCTGTTTGTGTGAGGTTTTTACCGACTTGGAGCCACTTTACTTCAAACTTCAGATGTGTTAAGAGCTCTCCTCTCCTCTAGGGAATCCCTCTTGTGGCTCAGTGGTAGTGAAACCAACTAGTATCCATGATTTGTAGGTTCTATCCCTGGCCCCTCTCAGTGGGTTAAGGATCCAGCGTTGCCGTGAGCTGCAGTGTAGGATGCAGATGTGACTCGGATTCCAGGTTGCTGTGGCTGTGGTATAGGCCGGCAGCTGCAGCTCCAATTAGACCCCTAGCCCGGGAACGTCCCTATGCAGCAGGTGTGGCCCTTTAAAAAAAAAAAAAAGGGAAAATTCCCACTCTCCTCTAAAATCCAGTTAAGATGAACTGGGGCAAAGTAACCTCACGACCCCATGGAACTATGAATGTCTGTGATTCTAGGAGTTAAGTGTGAGATTTGGAAAGTGATTTGGGAATAACAAAATAAACAAATAAAAGCAGAATCTAATTCACTAAAATCACCAATCTTGGAACAGACCTCTTTGTGTAACCCCAGAGTGAGCTGAGCTTCCTCACAGCCCCCGGGGCCAGCTTACAATAAGGGCTGAAGGGGTTACCGAGTAGAAATCACAGCAAACTCTGAGAACAAGTACAGAGGATGATGGAGAAGCAGGGAGGGAGGGCTGGAGGAGAGTGGGCTAAGTGGGGTGCACTTACCTCAGGAGTTGGACAGTACAACCCAGGGCTCGTAACAAAGATCCATGCTAATCCAGAATTTGCCTTTGCTTGGTCAGGAAAGGCACCGAGGATGAGGGGGCCTGAGCCCCACTCTCTTCCTGTGTACTTTGGAGCAAGTTAGAGATGTTGAGCTTCAGCAGTGTCATCTACCAAGTGAGAGCATCAGGTGCAGATGATTGCCTCAGTTCCTGTTCAGTCTTTGAACACATTATGTATAACTCAGTATGTTTTAGTAAGATTGTGTAGTAGTCAGCTACATTTGCAGTAATGCAGTGTAACAGATAGTCCCTGCGTTTAAAAACCATTTATCTCTCTTGTTCTTGAGTTTCCTGGCTGGCTCGGTATTGGCTGACCTCAGCCATGTTGGGGTGGACTGGGTTTGTCTCTGGGTACCCAGTTTGGCCAGGTGGGCTCCAGTGATTCTCCTCTCCTTGGACCAGCAGGATGTGGGCTGGGTTTTCTGGGATGGCTCACAGCTGCATCAGAAGCATGCCAAGCCAGGCAGGTGCATTAAAAGGCTCTGCTGGCATGTTCTTGGCTGAGAATCACTTGCCGAAGTCCAGCATTGGTGGCACTGAGAAAAGTGTCCTTTAGTCAATGCAAGGCTGGTGAAGGGAGGGGACAGTGACAGGCTGACCACAATCTAGTATCCTGACTCCCACAGTTTAATTACTGATTCTCCCAGGAGTATGTTTTTGCATATTTTAAAGTTGAGGGGGAAAAAGTGGTTACTGTTGATATTGTAAAGGCAAGATGGGAAAAAAAGGAAAAGAAAAAAGCAGTAGTTTTTCTCTTATAGAGCACATTATTTCTTATCTTAAGGAAATCCTCAGTCTGCCCAAAGTCAAGTTATTTAAGTGTCTTTCCTCCCCCTACTTCTTCTAAATTCTCAATGCAAGTATTAGGTTAACAGCCAAAAAGCATAATACAAATGCCTATCTGTCAACTTTGCAAAGTGAATAGGACTGTAAGTATGATGTAGGGCCACTGTAAAGCCTGTAGAATAATTAGACCGAGAAAGTATTTCATGCTGCTGTCACCTGTAAACCCTGCCGCGGTAGGACTGATGGAAAACCAGAGAAAAGCATACCCATTCTCCGCCTGCCCGTACTTATTATTAGGACAGTACATTTACTTCCTTGTTCGTAATTTTGCCAGTGCAAGTATATTGGCTCAGATGAAAAGTCATAGATGGCTAATGTGATTTTACCTTTTAGAAATAATGGTGCACTCTATTTGGACATTCAGGTGATGACATAAACCTCGGTTTTACTGTGATCATGAAATAACTGTGTCATGAGTAGTGGAACCCTGAGCAGCTGACTTCCCATTGGGACCCAGATGCAAACACAGACCCACAGGAGTGGAGCCTCGTAAAGCATCTGCAATTCCATCCTCTCCCTTGTAAGAAGACCATGGGAACATTCCCCTTAATTAGATGTTGCAGTGTTGCTGGATTTGAAATATTGCTGAAATCAAGAAAGGATTTTCACCAGCTTTACAGTATAAATCCATAGACCAAGCAAGGAACATTATATAGATTTATGCCCATAGCAATACAAATTTTCATTACAACCTGGTTCAAAATTTTTATTTTGAAATGAATTAGCATTTTATGCCAGTCTAGTAAGTTGATTAACTGAAGTACATCAGTTAGCCGGTACTCAAGAGCCACAGTCTTCCTGTGGTTAATGCCGATTCCTACAGTCAGCAGCACTCACAACCAACCCGCAGGTGGTGAGCAGACAAAAGGAAAGGAAGGAAGGCTAAGAGGTCGGCAGTGCTGGCTCAACTCAGCATTTCACTATCTACTAAATTACAGGAAGAGGAATTATGCTCCCTGTGCTATTTTGTGTGCTTTTGTGTCACACACACACCCTCTCTCTCTGTTTCTCTCTCTCTCGGTCACACACACACGCACAAAGTGGTGAGAAAAGTAAGGGTTCGTAGATAGATAACGTATGGTTTTTTCCATGAAAGAGTATGTATGTCACTGGGGAAGTCTAGGCATTAATCAAAAATTAAGTAACTCAGGTTCTAAATTGCATTTTATTCATTTACAAATATTTAAGACATAAGTAGTAGTACATGTCCTGTTTTGAAAAACTAGGAGGTCCAGATTGGTAAAGTAAAAAGTGAAAGGAAATCATTCTAATGCCACCAAGCTCAGATGGCCATTTTGGTCTCTTTACCCGGACCTGTTTTTTCACCTTTGCATATAAATGCGTGTGAAAGTTCTACACATGGATATTTGAATGCATATGCTTAAAGGAGTTACACAGTATCTACCATTTTGTAATGTACTTTTTAACTCAACAATGTGTTATGAATCATCTTTCTCTATTTAAAGAGAAAGTGGTTCACTCCATAAAATCGCTTTGGTCCCTCTCAGTTGTCCTTCCTGTGGCAGGTGAGATTATTCAGTTGTGTTTGTAGCCTGTATCCTCTGTACCTACAGTCTTGAGAACACAACAGTCACTGCGAAGTAACTCTGTTAGCAACAGGAATAGCTGATACTTACGCCAAGTGTTGTTGTTCAAAACAATTCACCCGTCACCTCGTTGAGTCTTCCTTACAGTTTTATGTGGCAGTTGCTGTTTTACAGGGTGCCATTGAGGCTCAGAGAGGTTAAATAAGTAGGATGCTCAGTGTCACACAGCCGGAACTGAAACCCAAGTCTTTCGGACTCCAGAGCCTTTAACATTTGCTGTTAACCCTGGCTTATACTCCGTGGAGAGCTCTCTATGTGAGAATGGTCGTTAGGCCGAACAATTAATCAAAGTTTCAAAAGATTGGGACTTGGGCTGCCAGTCACATCCTGGCCACTCATGTCATAGATGTGGCAGCTACCTGCCCCAACAACTTAGCTTTTCAGACTTCTACCTTGTAGCCCAGGTTGCCTTAGAGTCAAAAAATGCTTCTTTTTTGATATTTAATATGGTTTTCCTTAAACTGACGTCCATTTTACTATCACTGTCTTACCTGGCTTTCCTAAGCTTTGAGCTTGTCAAGGAGGCTGGCCTTTGCTGGAGACTCACATGGTCACAGTGAACAAGTATATATATCAAAGGCCGGTGCTGGGCAAGGGCCCTCGTAGACCACGGGTTTGGAGAGGCTAGGGGTCCTTACTGATGCCAGGGGCCGGGGCCTCCCTCCTCTTTTCTCCTCCTACCTGATCATCAGAGAAGACCTTGAAGGGTTGGGGGATGTAAAACCCCTTTTCCAAGGACTCAGTAACAGCAGGAAGCTAACTGCTTTGGCCTATGACCTGCCTGATTCCTGCACTGGGACAGGCTGCAGAATGAAACGCTGAGCTTGAGGAGGTCACGGGACTCCAAACTCAGCCAGCATCTGTCTGAGGTTCCTCACACCTCTGTACGAAGGGCTCAGCACTGAACCCTTTCTGTCCGCTTAACATGTCCTCCTCCTTCTTTTTTTTTGTCCTTTTAGGGCCACACCTGCAGCATATGGAAGTTCCTAGGCTAGGGGTCAAATTGGAGCTGTAGCTGCCAGCCTACACCACAGCCACAGAGATGCTAGATCCGAGCCACATCAATGATCTACACCACAGCTCATGGCAACACTGGATCCTTAACCCACTGAGTGAGCCCAGGGATCAAATCTGCATCCTCATGGATACTAGTTGGGCTCCTTACCTCTGAGCCGTGATGGCAATTCCAACATGTCCTGCCTCCAGCTGAACCTTTCTGATAGAGCACGAGTCTGGCTGTATGGTGAGCGAACAGTCTGATCCAGGCTTGGTCTGGACTGGCAGTTTCTTCTCACAGGGATCTTTGACAAGACGTCTGGAGAGTTGTGACCCCGCACTGCCTGTGTGTATGCTGGTGAAGCTAAGAACATAATCAGGAACTACTGGGGCACTCACTGTCTGCAGGTACCATAACGGGTGCATGCGTGTCTATTTTCTCACTTGATTTTCACAACCTCTCCATGATGCAGGGCATAATATCACATCTCCATTTTTTTTTTGAAATTTACAAATTGATCTCCAGAGAGTTTAAGCAATTTGCCTAAATACAGCGAATGCATGGTAAACAGGGCTGGTGCTAGTCCACATGGTGACTTGGTGAAAGAGAAAAAGCTATTTCAGGATACCTCACTTTCATCTGGTAAAGAGTTATCAGAATATACTGGTTTTATTAGAACATGCTGTTTTGTTGCCACCTTCTAGGGAAAAAAGTCATGGAAAGATATGAATTAGGATGGCAGTTTCTGCCGTGTGCAGGGTTAAAGCCGTGAAGACTGACTCCACCAGCCTGCCTGTACACCGACATTCAGTGCCTCATGAGAGTAGAGTCTGCTTGTTATCAAAAGGGGCCAGAAGACGCACATCTTCCATAAGTTTGAATTTGATCATTTTTAGGAATTCTGAAAATAAATACCTACATTTTTAGACAAATGTAATTCATCTTTTGTGTCTTTGGTTCCACCTGTTATAGGTACACAGTCTATCTGAAATGGTTGTAACAGTATTCTGCAAAATATAGTCACAACACACACACACACACACACACACACACACACACACACACACACACACACACACACAGTCAAATCCATTTGAAAAACAGTACAGCCCCTTCCTGGAAACTCGAATTGTAGAACAGCTTATGAAAATCTATAGGAAGTACTGGGGTAATGGAAGCTGAATTCCACAACTTATTTGAGCAAGAAGGGCACCTTGGGGCAGCTTCCTGGCCACATGCATAGAAGGACCCAGTGTTTGGCTTAATGCTCTGCGGTTGCCATATTGGGATTATTTTTTTTTTAATAATGATTTTTCTTTTTTCCAGTATAGCTGATTTACAGTGCTCTGTCAATTTTCTGCTGCACAGAAAGGTGACCCAGTCACACATACATGTATACATCCTTTTTTTCTCACATTATCACGCTCCATCACAAGTGACCAGACATAGTTGCCAATGCTATACAGCAGGATCCCATTATTTATCCATTGCAAAGGCAATAGTTTGTATCTATTAAGCCCAAATTCCCGTTCCCTCCCCCTCCTTCTTGACAACCACAAGTCTGTTCTCCAAGTCCATGATTTTCTTTTCTGTGGAAAGGTGCATTTGTGCCCTATGTTAGATTCCAGATATAAATGACATCATATGGTATTTGTCTTTCTCCTACTGACTTACTTCACTTAGTATGAGAGTCTCTAGTTCCATCCAAGTTGCTATAAATAGCATTATTTTGTTCTTTTTTATGGCTGAGTAGGATTCCATTGTGTGTATATACCACATCTTCTTAATCCAGTCATCTGTCATTGGACATTTAAACTGTTTCCATGTCTTGGCTATTGTGAATAGTGCTGCAATGAACATGCGGATGCATGTGTCTTTTTCAAGGAAAGTTTTGTCTGGATATATGCCCAGGAGTGGGATTGCTGGGTCATATGGTAGTTCTATGTATAGTTTTCTAAGGTACCTCCATACAGTTTTCCATAGTGGCTATAACAATTTACATTCACACCAACAGTGCAGGAGGGCTCCCTTTTCTCCACACCCTCTCTAGCATTTGTTATTTGTGGACTTATTAATGATGGCCATTCTGACAGGTGTGAGGTGGTACCTCATAGTGGTTTTGATTTGCATTTCTCTAATAATCAGTGATGTTGAGCACTTTTTCATGTGCTTGTTGGCCATCTGTGTATCTTCTTTGGAGAAATGTCTATTCAGGTCTTTTGCCCATTT
>PVHT020000170.1:9188232-9297266 GCA_004024745.2 Catagonus wagneri | reverse complement strand
GCTTGTTTGCTGTTGAGTTGTATAAGGTGTTTGCATATTTTAGAGATTAAACCTTTGTCAGTTGCATCATTTGAAACTATTTTCTCCCGTTCTGTAAGTTGTCTTTTTGTTTTTTGTTATGGTTTCCTTTGCAGTGCAAAATCTTGTCAGTTTGATTAGGTCCCATTGGTTTATTTTTGCTTTTATTTCTTATGCTTTGGGAGATTGGCCTGAGAAAACATTTGAAGGTTGATGTCAGAGAACGTTTTGCCTATGTTCTCTTCTAGGAGTTTGGTGGTGTCTTATCTTACATTTAAGTCTTTAAGCCATTTTGAGTTTGTTTTTGTGCATGGTTTGAGGCTGTGTTCTAATTTCATTGATTTACATGTGGCTGTCCAGTTTTCCCAGCATCATTTGCTGAAAAGACTTTTTTCCATTTTATATTCTTGGCTCCTTTGTCGAAGATTAATTGACTGTAGGTGTCTGGGTTTATTTCTGGGTTCTCTATTGTGTTCCATTGGCCTGTATGTCTGTTTTGGTACCAGTATCACACTGTCTGGATTACTGTGGTTTTGCAATATTGCCTGAAGTCTGAGAGAGTTATGCCTCCTGCTTTTCTTTTCCCCTCAGGATTGCTTTGGCAATTCTGGGTCTTTTGTGGTTCCATATACGTTTTTGGATTGTTTGTTCTTGTTCTGTGAAAAATGTCATGGGTAATTTGGTAAGGATTGCATTGAATCTGTAGATTGTTTTGGGTAGTATGGCCATTTACAATACTAATTTTTCCAACCCAGAAGTGTGGAATATCTTTCCATTTCTTTGAATCCTCTTTAATTTCCTTGATTAATGTTTATAGTTCTCAGTGTGTAAGTCTTTCACCTCCTTGGTCAGGTTTATTCGCAGGTATTTGATATTTTGGGGGTGCAATTTTAAAAGGTATTATATTTTTGTATTCCTTTTCTAGTATTTGTTAGTATACAGAAATGTGACTGATTTCTGAATGTTAATCTTGTATCCTGCTACTTTGCTGAATTTGTTGATCAGTTTGAGTAGTTTTTGGGTTGAGTCCTTAAGGTTTTCTATATACAGTGACATGTCATCTGCATACAGTGACAATATTACCTCTTCTCTTCCAATTTGGATACCTTTTTATTTCTTTTGTTTGTCTGATTGCTGTGGCTAGGACTGACTTCCAATACTATATTGAATAACAGTGGTGAGAGTGGGCATTCTTGTCTTGTTCCAGATTCAGTGGGAAGGCTTTCAGCTTTTCTCTGTTGAGTATTATATTTGCTATGGGTTTGTCGTAAATCACTTTTATTATGTTAAGGAATGTTCCCTCTATACCCATTTTGGTAAGACTTTTGATCATGAATGGATGTTGGACTTTGTCGAATGCTTTTTCTGCATCTATCTAGATGATCATGTAGTTTTTGACATTTCTTTTGTTCATGTGGTGTATGACATTGATTGTTTTGCATATGTTGAACCATCCTTGTGCACCTGGGATGAATCCCACTTGGTTGTGGTGTGTGATCTTTTTTATATGTTGTTGGATTCAGTTGTCTAATATTTTGTTGATAATTTTTGCATCTATATTCATCAGAGGTATTGGCCTATAGTTTTCTTTTTTTGTGGTATCTTTGTCTGGTTTGGGTATTAGGGGGATGGTGGCATCATAGAATGTCTTTGGGAGTGTTCCTTCTTCTTCAACCTTTTGGAGAAGTTTAAGGAGGTTGGGTATAAGTTCCTCTTTGTATCTTTGGTAGAATTTGCTTGTGAAGCCATCTGGTCCTGGACTTTTATTTGTAGGGAGTGTTTTTATGCCATATTCAATTTCATTTCCATTGATCGGTCTGTTCAGTTGATCTGTTTCTTCTTGATTCAGTTTTGGCAGGTTGTAAGTCTCTAGAAAGTTGTCCATTTCTTTTAGGTTGTCAGATTGGTTGGCATACAATTGTTCATAGTATTGTCTTATGTTTTTTGTATTTCTGTAATATCCATTGTGATTTCTCCTTTTTAATTTCTTATTTTTTTTATTTGGGTTTTTTCCTCTCTTCTTGGTGAGTATGGCCAGGGATTTGTCGATTTTGTTTACCTTTTCAAGGAACGAACTCTTGGTTTTATTGATTTTTTCTTTGTTTTTTTTTTGAATCTCTATTTTATTGATTTCCTCTCTGATCTTTACAATTTCCTTTCTTCTGCTGACTTTGGGTTTCCGTTGTTCTTCTTTTTCTAATTCATTCAGGTGATGGGTTAAGTTGTTGATTTAAGGTTTTTCTTCTTTTTTGAGGAAGGCCTGTACTGCTGTGAATTTTCCTCTGAGCAGTGCTTCTCCAGCATCCCAGAGATTGGGAGTGGTTGTGTCTTCATTATCATTTGTCTCTTGGTATTTTTTAATTTCCTTCTTGATTTCCTCATTGACCCACTGGTTTTTTAGTAGCGTGTTATTTAGTCTCCATGTAGTTAGTTTTTTCTCATTTCTTTTCGTGTGGTTGATTTCTACTTTCTTGCCATTGTAGTTAGAGAAGATACTTGGAATAATTTCTACACTCTTAAATTTGTTAAGGTTAGCATTGTGCCCCAGTCTGTGATCGATCCTTGAAAAGGTTCCATGTACACTCAAAAAGAATGTGTATTCTGATTTTTTCAGATGTTGTATCCTGAAAATGGCAATTAAGTATAATTTTTCTATTGTCTAATTTAGGATCTGTGTTGCCTTATTAATTTTCTGTCTAGGGATCTGTCCATTGATGTGAGGAGATGTTAAAGTCCCCTACTATGATTGTATTACCATCAATTTCTCCTTTTTTGTCTATTAGTATTTGTCGTAGGTGTCTCAGTGCTCCTATATTAGGGGTATATATATATATATATATATATTGATGATTGTAATATCCTCTTCTTGAATGGATCCTTTCACCATTAAATAGTGTCCTTCTTTGTCTTTCTTTATGGCCTTCATTTTAAAGTCTGTTTTGTCTGATATGAGTATTGCAACTCCTGCTTTCCTATTTTGTCCATTGGCATGAAATATCTTTTCCCATCCCCCCACTTTCAATCTATATGTGTCCTTTGCCCTAAGGTGAGTCTCTTGTAGACAGCAGATTGTTGGTTTTTGCTTTTTTATACAATCTGCCACCATGTGTCTTTTGATTGGAGCATTCAGTCCACTGACATTTAAGGTAATTATTGATAGGTATGTATTTATTGCCACTTTAAATTTTATTTTCCAGTTGATTCTGTGTTTCTTCTTTCTTCCTTTCTTTTTTTGGTTGGATGATTTCCATTTATTTTATGTTTGAGTACTTTTTTTTCAGTTTTTGTGAATGTAATGTTTGGTTTTGATTTGTGGTTGCCCTGTTTTTTAAGTATGTTAACCCCATCCTGTATCTGCTTGCTTTAGCCTGATAGTCATATAGGCTCAAACACATTATTTTAAAAAATGAATCTACATTTTCTCACTTTCCTTCCCCACATTCTATGATTTTGTATTCCTTTTTTAACATCTTCATATGTATCCTTTTGCTGTTTCTTGTGTTTATCATCATTTTTACAGTAGTTTTTTTTTCCTCTTTTAGATCTATATGCTGGCTTATTTGAGTGTTTGCTTTCTAATTGTGGTTTCCTCCATCCTTTTTCTTCTTACTTCTTTTTTATTTAGGGAAGCCCTTTCAGTATTTCCTTTAGAATGGATTTAGTATTGCTGTACTCTTTTAGCTTTTGTTTGTTGGAGAAATTCTTTGTTTCTACTTCTATTTTATTTTATTTTATTTTTTTCTTTTGTCTTTTTAGGGCTGCACCTGTGGCATATGGAGGTTCCCAGGCTAGGAGTCTAATCGGAGATCTAGCTGCCGGCCTATGCCACAGTCACAGCAGTGTGGGATCCGAGTTACATCTGTGACCCACACCATAGCTTACAGCAACACCAGATCCTTAACCAGTGAGCGAGGTCAGAGATCGAACCCGCAACCTCATGGTTACTAGTAGGTTTTGTTAACCACTGAGCCATGATGGGAACTCCTCCACTTCTATTTTAAATGATATTCTTTAAAATATTCTTTCTGGATAGAGTATTCTAGGCTGCAATTTCTTCCTTTCAGAACTTTAAATGTATCTTGCCACTCCCTTCTGGCCTGTAGTGTTTCTGTAAAGAAATCAGCTGATAGCTTTATGGGAGGGGGGTTTCCCTTATAATTAACATTTAGTTTTTCTCTTGCTACCTTTAGAATCCTCTCTTTGTCTTTAACTTTTGCCATTTTTATTATAATATGTTTTGGTGTGTGCCTATTTGGGTTCAACTTCTTTGGGGCCCTCTGTTCTTCCTGTATCTCGATATCAGTTTCCTTTAGATTTGGAAAGTTTTCAGAAATAATTTCTTCAAATATATTTTCAATCCCCTTTTCTTTTTCTTCTCCTTCTGGAGTTCCTGTTATGCATAGATTGGTCTACTTTCTATTATCCCATCTTGGAATTCTTAATAATGTTCAAGCAAAGGGTTGTGAGTTTTTACTTTCCACTGTGTCCTCTTCCTGTCCTCCCATGCATAATAGCTCATAGAACTGGCATTCTGCCAAACACAATCTCTGGTGATACCCCAGTGCCCGCCTATCTTTGGGGCCCACCTGGTCCCCAGGTGTACTCAGCTTCCTCATCTGGGTGAATGAGAGATGAGTTCAGTGTAAGAGTCAGGAAATCTATCTTTTTTTATTATTCTGCCATTTCCTTTTAAGATTTATTATGATTTTTAACTTCTTTTATATTTCTTTTTCTTCGAACACTGGAAATATTGGTCTTTAAATAGCAACATAATTAATAATTATATAATATATTGTACAATATCTTGATAATTGAATTAAAATAACATAGTTATACTAAAAACAAGGGTAACAAATGTGGTTTAAGATTTCCTTGCCATTCCCAGATTAGAACCCCCCCGAATATATATATATAGACAAAATAGCATGGTTTAAATCTCTGCAGTTATTTTCTGTATCATTATGTAAACATCTTGTACAAACTTAGGATTATTTGTTTCATTGTATTTTAAAATGTGGTGTTTTCTTTTTTTCTCTCTAATTCAATTGTGATTTCAATTTTATAGCATATTTACATGATCTCAAAGTAAAAATTACAAAAGAAGGTTTATTCACTTTTTGCTCTCATTTTTATCATTTATGGTTTAACCATGCTCTTATTTCTTTTTTAATAAACAATTTCATTTCTTGTTTTCTTGTCACATAACCTAGATATCGTTCCATAGCAATATACAGTGATCTATAAAAGGGCAAATAAAAAGAAATCTATCTTGACTGTTGAAAATATGTGCCAAATTCCCAAATCTAAAATGTATATACACACACGCCCAAATGCCAGCAGGAAGCGAGGCTGCAGAATGCCTGGCTGGGTAGAATTCAGCCTAGCCTTGTTCTGAGAACCAGAGTTCTGGGGTTTTCCCCAAAAGGCCTATACCTGGGCACTTAGGCCAGAATATGCACTTTAAGTGTAATTTATATAAGCTAGGCATTTCAAGGGGGGCATTCCCCAAATTCATCTTTATGAATTTCTGAATTGTAAGACTATTTTTAGATACATTGACTATGATCAATAAGACTTTGAATTGGCACAAAGATGAGTTTAAAAACTCTAGTTTTGGTGGAGGGGTGGACACACATAGATCAATGGAGCATCACAGAGAACCCAGAAACAGACCCACACACTTATGCCCAGTGGAGTTTTGACAAAGACGCAAAAGCCATGCAGTGGAACTCCTCCTCATTTTTCAGCACTTCAGGAGGCCGTGATGCATGAAGGCATGGCATCTCTGACAGAAACCTTGTCACGTCTCCTCTCCATTGGTGATGCTACCTACCTCGTTTCACGCCTTTGGCATGAATGCCCTGGGACTGCCAAGTCATGTGGTCTTTCCATTGTTCTTTTTGTGGAAAAACCTGCCTCCCGTTTGCCCTTTGGAGGCCATCCCCCCCGCCTTCCAGCACAGCACCTGCTCCCAACGCGTGCTCACTGGCAGGCATGCACCCACACCTTCCCCGTGCCTCTCCTTTCCATCACCCTTTCTCTCTAGGGTTTTGAGACTGTTTTTTGTTTTACAGTTTTGTTTTTTTTAATTTAAAAAAAGAAGCAATTAATTGGAGGAAAGATCACCTTTTTTCCCCTTTCAGTAAAAGGTACTAGACCATTGAACATCCATAGGCAAAGAAGGTAGTATACAATTGGACATCCGTAGGCAAAGAAAAAAAAGAAAACCTTGACCTAAACCTCATGCAAAAACTAACTCAAAAAGGATCATAGACTTAAATGTAAAACAGTAGAAGTTGCTGTTTGGTGTAATGCACAATCCCAACTGGAGCAAACAAAAACTGTGGACTGTGAAAGCCTGAAAGGAGTTTATCAGTCATTTAGCAACTAGTTTGTGCTCCAAACCCAGCAGCTCTGAAGGAGGACACTATAGACTTGTAGGGTACCCTTCCAGCCGGGGTTGTACAGGCGCCAGGATTCATCTCACCTTGTACCTCAGCCTCTAAATATAAGAACTGGAAAATGCCAATTCTGGAGGAATCTTAACCAGTCTCCTGCCTAATAAACTCACCTCTCTGTGCTTGATAGTCCATTATAGCTGAACCATCCCGTCATCGGAAAGCTTTCTGGAGCGCTGGTGGGGAACCGTGACTCTCTGGAAACAGGGAACGCCAGGGTCAAACTCCTTCTTCATCTTCTACTAGCCCCAGTCCACACATGAGCATAATTGTGGCTAATTTTCAGTATTATGAGAAAATCTAAGAAATGGTAGCTAGAACAGGTCTTGTCAATAATTTCGATGGTGGTACCCTCTCCAGAAGATCTTGGTGTGATGTCTGGTCAGGTATTTCATGTAACATGTAGTGTATTGCTGAAAATCAATGTAAGTTTATTGAGAATAATAAATAATTATGCAAATCCCAGAGTCCTCTCACTCCTCATACACAGGGCATGTTGGAATCATTTTTTGTAATTATAGTTGAGATGCTGCCACGTTATTTTGCTTAATTATTTCCACTCGATGGCCTGATTAGGAAAATTGCTCATATTGTTTTTCCTGCATAATGTGCCATTAGGAGGAGCAATTACTGAGGAGTCTGTCACCCCAGCCTCCAGCTGAGCTTTCATCCCAAAGTGAGCATGGTCTTGACAGTGTCCGGCCTTGCCGGAAGGATGTTGAATCCAGCCACTTGATTTCAAGACTCTGAATTCAAATAACCTGTCCTCAAGATAGACATTTTAGTTAACCCAAGACACTGGAGGACATTCCTGTTTTACTCCATTTTATTTTCCTGAAGGAAGGGAATCATGTGATGTGTGTGTGCGTGCGTGTGTGCACATGTGTGTGTGCGTGTGTGCAGGAGTGTGCTCATATGTACATGAGTTGGCCATTTCATGAAAGGGGAAGTGTTATGATATTCTCACACTGAATAGGAATATTTGCCTCAGAGGGAATTTTACATTTCACATCCCATTTAGAGAGAGTTTTGTCTCCCTATCTAGTCCTGAGCTGTCTTAGATGCTATAAAAAGACCCACAACTTAGTCTAAGAATTGGTCGTGAAGTAGAATTTGCACTCGTTGTTCACACAGCCGAGGGCTAGCACCTCCGCAGAGGCCGGAGAGCGAGTAAACCTGCGGTCCGGTATTTATTTGAGGGCAAGACAGAGGAAGAGCACACGCACCCCACCTCACGACGGGGGCCTCCGAGCTCAAAGGGGAGTTCAGGAATTTAGGAGGCAGATCAAACGGGACAGAATTCAGACGGTAGAGGAGGCAGATGCGGGAAGCATCTCCTCTGGACGGACGAGGTTCAAAGCCCAACTGGGAGGGAGCTAGGACCATTCGAATTAACATGGGCCTGACGCACCCGTCACAGAGAATTCCCTTTGGGAAACTGGGGCCGACTGCCTAGAGCATTATGTTCTCCAGGAACACGATACACGACTGACCCAATTCAGTTGTGTCTCCCGCTGCATTTCATAGAAAGAAAGAGAGGCACAGTAGGTGACCCGGGAGCCTCAGCAGCTTTCTTTTGGTTTCATCTGCTGGGCTCACTGCGCGAGAACCTGGGTCGTCCTCCCAGGGCTGGAGCCCTTACGGGGGACGGGAGGTGGCTCTTCCCTGCCTACTTTCCCCGCGTCTCCAGCACTGTGGAGATTTCGAATCCGATGCTGTAAGTTGGTGGCCGTGAGGACCAGGAGCCGCAGTCCCTGGGGAGGGCTGCAGGATCCCGAGGTCATATCAAGGGGCCACTGTGTTTGGCAAATCTCTTACCTGAGACCTGACCTTGGCCTTCTAGGATCATGGAAGAGATCCTGACCCTGCCCCAGAGGTGATGGGGTTTAGGAAGTCTGGCTCCTGTTAACCCAGCGGGCAGGAGCCTCTTCGTGTTCCAGAGGCGGGTGCAGCGGTTTGTGGGAAGAGACGGGCCCTCTCCCTGGCTGCTCCTCTCACTGCGGGGATCTTTGAGCCTGGGATGAACATGAGGGCTGTTCGTTACCTCCAGTGACTTACAGACTCGGGTTCCAGGGCTGACACCCACGGTGGCTCAATGAGGTTTCTGCCACCGACACCTTCTTAATAAACAGCCCCACAGTGGGGTCTAACGCCCTTGCATGGTGAACTCCTCCCAAAGTGGCAAAGTTAGCCACCTGTCAGTGAAGAAGGACCCCAGATGTGGGCTGAGATGGCCGTCTGGGTCAGACGGAGAAGGATGGTGACTTTTCCCGTTTGGGCTGCTTTGGGCCCCCACAGCGATGCATTTCAGGTTGTCACATTTACTGCGGTGACATGCTGCTGCTGTTCCCAGGAGCAGAGAGGGCTCTCCTCTCGACTTCCCACCACTCCAGCCCTTTGAGTTTATGCCTCTGGGACCACCTGTGTGTGGTTCCTCTATACTTGATCCTTATGTTGTGGTTTTAGAACCATCCTCCTTAGTGGCATCCACAGTTAAAGGCAGAATTGCGAAACTCGACCTTTCGCAACTGTAATGATGCTGTTCACATGATTATTCTTTAAGTATTTATAAGTATTAAAAATGCCACACCCCCTAAATGTTTTAGAAAGTAGTGACAGGGACAGAAATAACCTGGTCTGTTTTCCACTTGTGAAAGCACACACAGGGAACGCTAGCCAAGTAACTGAATGGCCAGGGCAAGAGCCGACAGGTAGAGAAAAAGAGGTGACAGAAGATCTAGAAAGCTGTCCATCAGCCTCATGAGGTTAGACCGCACATGGCTGCTGCAGGTAGGCTTGTCTGTGCAACTTACATTAATGTGCGTGCAGCCGTGACCACTGGGGAACCAGCCCCAGACAAGAGCCTGACCTCTGCAGGGCTCTGCTGGATGTGCTCCTGGGCAGATCTTCCCTGCCAGGGTTGCCCATGGAGTAGACTTAGTCTTGCCCCATGCTGGCACCTGAGCACACGGGTGTCCACAAAGGTAGAAACCAACCACAAGGCCTAGAGAAGCTGTTCTGGACCAGCAGGCAAAGTGATCTTTCTGAAGACCTTAAGTTTACTTCAGAAGTTTAGCTTACTTATCCTTCCCTCTACCAAAAGACTTATAGGAGTTCTTGTTGTGGCTCAATGAGTTAAGAACCCAACATAGTGTCCGTGAGGATGCGGGTTCAATCCTCGGCCTTGCTCAGTGAGTTAAAGATCCTGCATTGCCGCAAGCTGTGATGTAGGTTGCAGATTCAGCTTGGCTCCCCTATACTGTAGCGGTATAGGCCTCAGCTACAGCTCTGAATTGACCCCTAGCCTGGAAACTTCCATATGCTGCAGGTGCATCTCTAAAAAAAAAAAAAAGGACACACATAAAAATATATACACAGATGTATATGTGTACGTAGTGTAGCTGATATGCATGTACATACATAACATATACATTTAACATATATGCATGCAACATATGTAAAAGTATATTATTCACATATATAGATAGATAGATAGATATGTTTGTGTACAAGATTTGAAGTACATAAATACTTTGGAATTTAGTAAAACAAAAAAATCGCTGTAACCAGATTTTGAGTTTACGAAATTTAAGGACAAGAGAGTTTTAACCCCAGTTTTAGCATTAACTTTTTTCTTTTTTTTTGTCTTTTTGCCTTTTTATGTAGAGCTGCACCCGCAGCATATGGAGGTTCCCAGGCTAGAGGCCTAACAGGAGCTGTAGCTGCCAGCCTTTGCCACAGCAACATGGGATCCGAGCCGCGTCTGCAACCTTCACCACAGCTCACGGCAACGCCAGATCCTTAACCCACTGAGCAAGGCCAGGGATCGAACCCGGAACCTCATGGTTCCTGGTCGGATTCGTTAACCACTGAGCCACGAAGGGAACTCCCAGCATTAACTTTTTTTCTTAGCATTTTACCTTTAGCATTCATTGAAGTGACCCACTGTCATCTACTACATGGTAGGAAGGCATCAAATTGGAGTCTTAATTGGCATTATATTCTGGAAATAGAATATAATGCTATCTTTAGTGTAAGGCAAATTGTACTAGTTTCCTGTGGCTGCCTAAACAGATTATGCAAAACTACGAGGTTTAAAACAACAGAAATTTATTCATTCACAGTCTGGAGCCTGGAAGTCTTAAACCAAGATGTTGGCAGGGCCATACACTCCCTGATAACTGCTTCCTCGCCTCTTCCAGTGTCTGGTGTCTGCCAGCATCCTTGCCGTCCTTTGGCTTGTAGATGCATCACCCAGTCCCAGGGCCACCTTCTCCCCGTGTCTTCACATCACTGCCCTCTGCATGTCTGTCTTCTGTGTCCACATTTCCCCTTTTTGTGACAACACCGGTCATATTGGATTCAGGGCCATCCTAGTGACCCCATCTTAACTCTGTACCTCCGTAAAGACTGTCTCCAAATAAGGTCACATTCTGAGGTTCTGAGGTTAGGACTTCAACATATTTTTTGGGAGAAGGGACACAAATGAACTTACAGTGTAATTTCTGAGTGGAAAAATTAAAGAAATGCATTTTAAATGATAGATCATGTCATTCTTCACATGAAAAATATTCCGAGCTTGGTTATCGATGCCTGCAGGTATCATATAGAGAATGATTCCATCTTAACTTCACATTTTGGGAAATATATTACTTTTCATATCAGTGTATTTATTAATGTGGAATACTGATATTTGCTATTTGTAAAAGCAATGGGAAACAAATGAAATATGAGACTTTGCAGTATTTCTCTACATTTTTATCCCAGTGTCTCTCCCAACCTGCTCCCACAACCCTCCACTCTCAGATTGTTGCCCAATAGTATTGATAACAGAAACATTTATAAAGTAGCATTATTAATTTAATTTTGTCACTGATTGTGGCCCAAATGGAGGCCTTCAAATTGTATATATATCTTTTCAGGTATGGTTCTGGCTAGAAATTGAGGTCCAGCTGATTCTGAGGCTGAAGGGGGATTTTCTGTAACACGGCAGCCCTGGGACCTTTGCACAGGCTGGGGTCTCCTAGTAAACCCTGCCACTACAAACTTAGCTGCAAACGTGCCACCATGGAGAGCTCTGCTATACAAATGCTCTTACTTGAGACATGGGCTATAGCCACCACTTCATCAAAATTGCTTGGTAAAACTTGTAGCGTTTCTTAAGGATATTTATTCTTGTGAATTTCTGAAATGGAGAAATCTGCATTCTGTTTATACATGTTCTCTCTCTCTCTTTCCCTGTCACCTTATGGGTAATAAATCAACTACATATCAGTGATTTTCGTTGTCAATAAAAAACTTGTGTACAATATTTCCATTTAAAATGTTCATCCACAGAGTCAAAATGGGAAACAGGTACCCATTTGATATAAAATGCTTCCAGAATCTCCCATATGCCACTGCCTGACCAAGTCAGAAAAGGATAAATAAATTACACAGGCAGTACCTTCTATGCCCTCTGGATTTTTATGCCTTGTTAGTGTCTAAGGTTATAGAAAAAAGAAATGGAGCTCTGGGGTTGCCACGGAGACATCCAAGTCCTGTCAACACCTCTTGCTCTAACAGTGACAAATGATACTTCTTGCATCAGGACTAATTTGATAGGATTCTACTCAGATAAAGATACTTAATCTTTAATGATAAAATTGTGTCATTATAATTACTTAGTAAAAGACCTCAAACAACAGTAACCAATGTCTACAGATGCACATTTTATTGAGGTTTCTAACATATTATATTGATGGGGTATCAAATGAAAGTTTGCTTTTTCTGCAAGTTCTTTAGCTGCTGGAATAAAATCTGCAGTGACATTTTGTTTTTTGTGGCTGTCTTGTTTAGAAAAAAAAAGTGTGATTTTTGCAAGTTGTTACTTAAAATTCTAAATGACATATATAAAGTTTTAAAAATTAGGCTTTGCCTTAAGCCTTTTAAAATAAGGCTTTCTATCCATGCACTTGAAATTAAAATAGCCAAATTGCTCATGTACCTTGTGGGGTTTTAGCGCATGTACACTCTAAGCCAGTCAACTTAGACTAAGGCTCACCTTCACGACCTCATCTCAATGTAATTAATTATATCTGCATAAATCTCATCTCTAAGGTCACATTTTTAAGTACCCTGGGTTAGAGCTTCAACATATGAATTTTGAGGGACCAATTCAACCTCTGAACTAACGTTCAAGACTGTGATTTTTTTCTGTTCTCCCAGCTCTGCAGATTTCTGATCCTCCTACCTGTTTCATAAAGTTCAATTTCACTCCTTCACTTCCTCAGGATTTCAGTTTTTTCCATCTTTAAAAAAAATTGAAGTATAGTTGATTTACAATATTAGTTTCATGTGTAGAGCATAGTAATTCAATGTTTTTATAGGTTATGCTGCATTTAAAGTTATTACAACATAATGCCTGTATTTCCCTTTGCTGCGGAATATATCCCTGTTGCTTTCCATCTTAAAAAAATAACCTATTAATTTTCTTGATTAGGAATATAATACATTCTCATTTTAGCAAACTTAGAAGCATTTGAAAAGGACAAAGTTAACAAAAATCACACTTTTTTTTTGTCTTTTTGCCATTTCTAGGGCCGCACCCATGGCATATGGAGGTTCCCAGGCTAGGGGTGTAATTGGAGCTGTAGCTTCCGGCCTACGCCAGAGCCATAGCAACACCAGATCTGAGCCACATCTGCGACCTACACCACAGCTCATGGCAACACCGGATCCTTAACCCATTGAGCAAGGCCAGGGATGGAACCCGCAACATCATGGTTCCTAGTCGATTCGTTAACCACTGAGCCACAACGGGAACTCCAAAAATCACAGACCTTTATTCACAGATCTTGAGACACAGTCAAGACCATATACATGACTGCCTGTTTCTTTTTAGTTCTTCATATACGTAGACTTATTTTAAAATGAGAATTGGAATTTTTTACATACAATTTCTGACCCAGCTTTTTTTGTTTTGTCTTTTTACTAATTACTGTATTGTGATTATTTCATCAAATTATTCGATAATTTTTGAAAACTTGCATTTCTTTGAGTGATAAAGTCATTACAGTTGGTCTCCTGTTGTTTTGTGCTTGATGTTTTTGTTGTGTTCTCTTTTCATTCCCTCTGTCCTTTTTTTCATAACTTTTTATATATGACTTGGTTTTCTTTCTTTTTTTAACGATTTTTATTTTTTCCATTATAGCTGATTTATAGTGTTCTGTCAATTTTCTACAGTACAGCAAGGCGGCCCTGTCACACTTACATATATACATTCTTTTTCTCACATTATCATGCTCCATCATAAGTGACTAGATATAGTTCCCAGTCCTATACAGCAGGATCTCATGGCTTATCCATTCCTAAGGCAATAGTTTGCATCTATTAACCCCAGATTCCCAGTCCATCCCACTCCCTCTCCCTCCCCTTTGGCAAAAACAAGTCTGTTCTCCAAGTCCATGAGTTTCTTTTCTGTGGAAAGTTTCATTTGTGCCGTATATTAGATTCCAGATATAAGTGATATCATATAGTATTTGTCTTTCTCTTTCTGACTTAACTTCATTTAGTATGAGAGTCTCTAGTTCCATTCATGCTGTGGCAAATGGCATTATTTTGTTCTTTTTTATGGCTGAGGAGGATTCCATTGTGTATATATACCACATCTTTTTAATCCATTCATCTGTCAGTGGACATTTAGGCTGTTTCCATCTATTACTTGGTTTTCATACCCACTTTTTCTCTAGGGATTTGAAAGGCATGGATTCAGTATATATTCTACTAATGATTACTGCCAAATTTTACATAGCTATATATAAATGTATTTTTCTAGTTATAAATGCCAAGAATGGAATGTATCTACATGTTTCTTAGGTGTGAGGTTAGTAATTTGTATGCCTTTAATGTTATTTCTCTTCCTGCTGGTTTCAATAGCAACAGTCTGGGACTTTACACAATGATGATGATGATGACAGAATTATTTAATCATTTTATTGTTTTTGATTATATCAATAACACATATTTGACCTAATTTATATTTAAGTGAGCTTATTATAAGTCATGCAATATATTATTGAGTCTGCTGGTTAAAGAAGTATGCTCAGAGAGCTGTATATTTTGCTGCATTTATAGATAACTTGTTTGTAATCAGCCTATACAATTAGAAGACAGTTCAAAATGGGTTTAATATATGTTTAAGAATTCTTATGTTTTCAGTAAAATTGCCTGATACCTGGTATCTGAAAGCACAGGCTTTGTGAGCTATTATTTGTTGTTGTTGTTGTTTTGTTTTTATTACTGCTCTTTTAAAAAAATATTATTTTTATTTTTTGCTTTTTAGGGCCACACCTGCAGCATATGGGAGTTCCCAGGCTAGGGGTTGAATTGGAGCTGCAGCTGCCAGCCTACACCACAGCCAAAGCAACACCAGATCTGAGCCATGTCTGTGACCTACACCATAGCTCACAGTGGTGCTGGATCCTTAACCCACTGAGCGGGGCCAGGGATTGAACCCACATCCTCATGAGATACTAGTCAGCTTCATAACCCACTGAGCTACAGTAAGAACTCCCTTACTTCCCTTTTTAATTCTCAATTACTGAGATTCACGGCCAAAGTAATTAGATATCCATGCCCACCTCTCAGTGTTTAATTTACATCAGTATTTCAATTTTCACTCTTAATTGTCAGTGAAGTTTTTTCGAGGTTTTCTATTGTCCTTCTCATTCAGTTTTCTGCAATATTTTATCTTCTATTCACAATTTTTAGTTTGATAATTACATTTTCACCCCCCACCAGTCAGTTCGGCCTCATCCCAGCTTGTCCCTTCATTTCAGCAGGTGGTTCTAGGTTTGTAAACACAATGCCTTCTCTGTTTAGGTTGGAACACTTAAGTAGGCATTATATAAAACTATGTTTTGTCTCTTTACTAAAACACCCACGTTCTTGCCCTCTGGGACCGGTGGTCCTGAGCAAGAGAGGGCTTGTCTTCACTGAAAATAAATCCGACTTTCTTGTGGCTGTGGTCACATTTCACTTTCCCTAGGCTGTTACAGAATTCTAGGCTGGCTAGAGAATTACCACAGGACTTGGATTACAGTTGATCTGAGCATCTGCATCTTTAATTTGAGCTTCATTCACAACTGACTGATTAAAATGTGATCCCCTTTAAACAGGGTGTTTCACACAAGTAGTATAGACAGCTTAGAGTCATTTCATTGAATCCTTTGGTGTAGCGAATCATATTTTTCCCGTCTTCCAACTGGACAATTTGCCAGAATCCAAGATGCCTAGCATTGAAATCTGCCCAGGGAGTTCCAGTTGTGGCTCAGTGGTAACGAACCCGACTAGTATCCATGAGGATGTCAGTTGGGTCCCTGGCCTCGCTCAGCGGGTTAAGTGTTTGGCGTTGCCATGAGCTGTGGTGTAGGTTGCAGACATGACTTGGATCTAATGTTGCTGTGGCTGTGGCGTAGGCTGGCAACTGTAGCTCTGATTCCACCCCTAGCCTGGGAACTTCCATATGCCACAGGTCCAGCCCTAAAAAGAGAAAAAAAAAAGGAAAAAAGAAATTTGCCCAAATGATTCTGTGGTCTCATCCGACCCCTTCGTGCTCATGGAGATCACTCGCTCTCTTCTCTGCCCCTGCGTCATGTCAGTGGTCACTCCGAAGGAGATTCCCCTGTCTTTACCGAGAAGCCTTTGTGTAAAAGAAAGAGCCGGACTAGCTGAGCAGAAGCCCTTGGTTTGATGTGCACGTGAGCCATTGATTCACCGAGTAATTCTGGGCAAAGCTGTAATCATTGGGAGGCTCCCCGGCTCCCCTTTCACACTTGGGGTCAGGACAGAGGGCAGGCGTTTTTCTGAAAAATAAATGAGTAATTTGATAGGGAGTGCATTGAATTTGTAGATTGCTTTGGGTAGTATGGCCATTTTTACAATATTTATTTTTCCAGCCCATGGGCATGGAATATCTTTCCATTTCTTTGTATTTTCTTTGATCTCCTTGATTAATGTTTTGTAGTTCTCTGCATGTAGGTCTTTCACCTCCTTGGTCAGATTTATTCCCAGGTATTTGATTTTTTGGGGTGCTATTTTAAAAGGTAAAGTATTTTGGTATTCTTTTGCTAATATTTCATTGTTAGTATACAGAAACGCGATTGATTTCTGAAAGTTAACCTTATATCCTGCTACTTTGCTGAATTCGTTGATCAGCAGTTCAGGTAATTTTGGAGTTGAGTCCTTGGGGTTTTCTATATATAGTATCATGTCATCTGCATACAGTGACAATTTTACCTCTTCTTTCCCTATTTGGATGCCTTTTATTTCTTTTGTTTATCTGATTGCTATAGCTGGGACTTCCAGTGCTATGTTGAATAACAGTGGTGAGAGTGGGCATCTTGTTCCAGATTTTAGTGGGAAGGCTTTCAGCTTTTCTCCATTGAGTATTATATTTGCTTTGGGTTTGTCATAAATGGCTTTTATTATGTTAAGGAATGCTCCCTCTATACCCACTTTGGTAAAAGTTTTGATCATGAATGAATGTTGGACTTTGTCGAATGCTTTTTCTGCATCTATCTAGATGATCATGTGGTTTTTGACTTTTCTTTTGTTAATGTGGTATATGGCGTTAATTGATTTGCATATGCTGAACCATCCTTGTGCACCTGGGATGAATCCCACTTGGTCATGGTGTATGATCTTTTGTATATGTTGTTGGATTCAGTTGGCTAGAATTACCCATGACATTCTTCACAGAACTAGAACAAACAATCCAAAAATTTATGTGGAACCACAAAACACCCAGAATTGCCAAAGCAATCCTGAGGAACAAAAACCAAGCAGGAGGCATAACTCTCCCAGACTTCAGGCAATATTACAGGGCCACAGTAATCAAGACTGTGTGGTACCGGTACCAAAACGGACATACAGACCAATGGAACAGAATAGAGAACCCAGAAATAAACCCAAATGCCTACAGCCAATTGACCTTTGACAAAGGTGGCAAGAATATAAAATGGGAAAAAGACAGTCTGTTCAGTAAGCATTGCTGGGAAACCTGGACAGCTGCATGCAAATCAATGAAACTAGAACACACTCTCACACCATGCACAAAAATAAACTTAAAATGACGTAAAGACTTAAATATAAGACAAGACACCATTAAACTCCTGGAAGAAAACATTGACAAAACATTCTCTGACATCAACCTTACAAATGTTTTCTCAGGTCAGGCTCCCAAAGCAACAGAAACAAAAGCAAAAATAAACCAATGGGACCTAATCAAGCTGACAAGATTTTGTACAGCAAAGGAAACCAAAAAGAAAACTAAAAGATAACTTATAGGATGGGAGAAACTAGTGTCAAATGATGCATCTGACAAGGGCTTAATCTCTAAAATATACAAATAACTGATACAACTCAATAGCAGCAAAAAAAAAGCCAACAACCCAATTGAAAAATGAACAAAGGACAGAAATCTGTAAACCAGCTATAATGGAAAAATTAAAAAATAAAATAAAGAAAGAAAAATGGGCAAAGGACCTGAATAGACTGTTCTCCAAAGATACACAGATGGCCAACAAGCATGTGAAAAAATGCTCCACATCACTGATGATTAGAGAAATGCAAATCAAAACTACCACGAGATACCACCTCACACCAGTCAGAATGGCCATCATCAACAAGTCCACAAACAAATGCTGGAGGGGGTGTGGAGAAAAGGGAACCCTCTTGCACTGTTGGTGAGAATGTAAGCTGGCACAATCACTATGGAAAACAGTATGGAGGTACCTTAGAAAACTATACACAGAACTACCAAATGACCCAGCAATCCCACTTTTGGGCATATATCTGGACAAAAATTTCCTTGAAAAAGACACTTGCACATGCATGTTCATTGCAGCACTATTCACAATAGCCAAGACATGGAAACAACCCAAATGTCCATCAACAGACAATTAGATTAGGAAGATGTGGTATATACACATGATGGAATACTGCTCAGCCATAAAAAAGAATAAAATAATGCCATTTGCAGCAACATGGATGGAATTAGAGACCCTCATACTGAGTCAAGTAAGTCAGAAAGAGAGACAAATACCATATGATATCACTTATATCTGGAATCTAATATACTGCACAAATGAACCTTTCTACAGAAAGGAAAATCACAGACTTGGAGAACAGACTTGTGGTTGCCAAGAGGGTGGGGGAGGGAGTGGGTTGGTAGGGGGGTCTGGGGTTAATAGTTGTAGACTATTGCCTTTGGGCTGGAAAAGCAAGAAGATCCTGCTGTATAGCACCGGGAACTCTGTCTAATCACTTGTGATGAATCCATATATGTAAGTGTAACCAGGTGACCATGCCTTGCAGTTGGAAAATTGACAGAAATATGGAAACCAGCTAAAATGGAAAAAGAAAAAGAAAAATAGAAAAAAAGGAATAGATGAGACAACTCTGTTTATAACAAAGCATGTTACATTTTATTATTGTGGCCATCCACATCCATTACACAGGGCAACTTAGTTGTCTGAAGGGGGTTATTCTTCAAGACTCTTTGTATTCCCTTTGGGATTATCATTTATTAAGCACAGTGATTACTGCTTGCTGAGTTAAACTGAACTAAATATGCCTTATATCTAAAACCATACCAAAAATATCTGGGTGGCTGTTGTAGCTAAGCTTCACCCTACAGCAGCAGGATAAAATTTTAGTTATTTACTGTCTAATATGGACATATCTCTTTGTTTTTCTTCATCAGATATAAAACCCAATATTATGTTGGCACAATAATTAACTAGGTGATCATGTCTTCTGAAGTGAATTGTAGTATATTTTCTGTTGTACTCAGAAATTCACTGTTTCCTTGCAAAATCTTTATGATGATAAAGAATCACTTATTTCTTCTGTCTTCTGTCTTGGAAATGGTTTTTGATCAAAAGAAACTAAATCTGCGTAAATATTTTATATTGGCAGTGAAAAATAAAAGATGAAAATGTAGATATTCAATCAAGTCTTGCAACTTTACAGTCCTTTTAAAAGAGTAATTTTAGGAAATTTCCTGCTCAGTTGGGAGTGGTCAGCTAGGAAGGGATATGCTGGACAGCAGAGTTATGTATGTAACGTGACACCTGTACCATATCACACCCACGTCACCTTTTCAGGTGACAGAGTTTTAGGCTGAAAAATCCTGAAGGAGCATAATGCATACAGAGTCCTTGGATTTAGCCAATTACATCAGATGTGCTTGAATTTTTAAGTTATACACATTTTCTCCACAAAATGTTCATTAAATAATGACATCTTAAATGGTATGTACCTTACCCTTTCTAAAAATATCCTGAATTTAAGCTAAAAGCATCTTGCTCTATAATCCGGCCACTAGAGAGTACTATAATACTGTCCTCAGATATTATCAGTCACGAAAAATTATTGTAATCTTTCAAGATAGTATCTTTAGTATTTCCTTTTATTTTGCTAATTCAATCAACTCAATTGACCGTAAGATAAACCCCTGTAATTTTCTTTGACAGTAACTGAATGCGATTTTCCCTCCAAAACCTGAAAGAACCTGCAAAACTGTTCTTTTTCATTTTAACTTTACCTTGTCTTGAAATAGGAAGCATACATTTCAGTCCTATCTCCATACTATAGGTCTGCTTATTTTAGCAAAACATTTAAGCAGCAAATGAACGCGTTTTTGTTGATGAGATGTAAATTCAGCAGACAGCAGTTAAACCCCAAGAACCTGCTAGGAATAGGGCAACACTTTGTGTCTCTATAAGTAATTGCAAGGCTTTCCCCTCCTTGGTAAACACACACAGACAGCTGAAGACCTAAGCTTGGGCTCAGAGTGGCGTCGTCAGGAAGACTCCAGGAAGGAACAGGAACGGGGAAGGGAACCTGTCCTGAGGACAGGTGGGAATTGAAGGGTTATATCAAAGACTTAAGCACAGGTATTATCAATGTTTAGCCAAGGCAGGGCTTGTCAAGTTATATATGAAACAGAGCGTGTTGTTCACCTTGTTGCAAGAATATGTTTGCATGCCAGAGAGATGGGTGGCGGCGTCTAGATTGTGAATGCCAGTTTTAGGAATTGAATACAAACTTTTGTGCAAAAGGTTTCCAACTTTTTCCTACCTAAAAAAAAAGAAAGAAAGAAAATCTAAGTTATGAAACACACGTTTTATTGATAAAAGTGGGTGGTATTATATAACTTCAACACACACATACACAATTTTTGTCAATTATACCTCAATAGGAGTTTGCTGGTGGCCTGGTGGTTAAGGATTCAGCATTGTCACCGCTGTGGTTGAGGTTTGATCCCTGGCCCGGGAACTTCCACATGCTGAGGGTGTGGCCAAACAAGTAAAGAAAATAATTATACCTCAGTAAAGGTGAGGGGAGAGCGGGCAGGACGTCAGGGGCGTGAAACGTGGTTGTGGGGTGGAGGTGGGGTGTGCGTAGGATTCATGGCAGGCGGGAGAGGAAGGAAGTGGCCTCCGCGCTGGGAGAGGGCTCCCAGGCACATGTCGCCTGCCCACGGGGAGCGCGCTGAAGGGCGCCCCTGGGTGAGCGCCTCGCCGTGGGCGCTTCTGCAAGTCAGAGCTCCTTTCTTTCTCTGGGTCTTGGGCCAGTCCCTTCAGGACTCTGGACCTCTGTTCTAGTCACCACCGCCTCCCAATCCACACACCCCACTGCACTGAGCTCCTGGCAAACCTCAGCTCTGTCCCCCCAGCGCCTTGCACAGTGACCAGCCAGGCCTGGGCAGTTCTTTGGTTTCTCAGCTATGTATCATTTCCTCATCAGATCCATCTAGAACTGAGTCTGTCCACACACCATTTGCAGTGCAGACAGTCTAACCACAGTGCTGCTGTTCTTGGAGAGTTCTATTCAGGAGACTGTAGATGGCAATACCTTTAAGCAGGCGTGTTACACTGCTCTTTTGTACTAGAATTTGAATCAAATTCCATCTGTCTTTTTTTAGAGGAACTATTACGAAATCATGTCTACTTCATTAAGTTATAATTGCAAAGCCTTTGATTTAAAAATTAATTACTTTTGGGCAGTTCCCATTGTGGCTCAGAGGTAAGAAACCCCTCTAGTACTGATGAGGTTGTGGGTTTGATCCCTGGCCTCGCTCAGTGGGTTAAGGATCCGACGTTGCCGTGGCTGTGGTGTAGGCCAGCAGCTACAGCTGCAGTTTGACCCCCAGCTTGGAAACTTCCGTGTGCTGCAGGTGCAACCCTAAAAAGACAAAAAAAAAAAAACAATTACTTTTTGAAGATAATCTTTAGTATTCACAGTAATATTCATAGTAATAAAGTTTTATTGAGTGCCTAACATGTGCTGAACGTGTCCTGTCAGAGTCTAGGTGTTTGATTCTTTTTCTCCTGAGTAGTTTCTTCCTTCGCTTCTACTAATCATACCTCACGTCTCCAGATTTGTTTCTAGAAAAACTTTAGGTCTATATCACAAATCCTGCTCTATGGAACTGTGGAAATATTTTAATTTAATTTAATTTAATTTTATTTTATTATGTCTTTTTAGGGCTGCAGCAGTGGCATATGGAGGTTCCCAGGCTAGGGGTTGAATTCGAGCTGTAGCTGTCAGCCTACACCACAGCCACAGCAATGCGGGATCTGAGCCATGTCTGCAACCTACTCCACAGCTCACAGCATTGTTGGATCCTTAACCCACTGAGTAAGACCAAGTATCTGCCTGGTGTCCTCTTGGATACTAGTCGGGTTCTTCAGCTTCTGAGCCATGACAGGAACTCCCGATGAATACATTTAACTGAGGGTAAGATTCTACCCCCCCAGCTACTTGTGAATTCTAGGTGCCCAGTAAAGCCAGAGCTGTTAAGTATCTCGTCCTTCTTTTCTCCCAAGCCTCAATGAGTCTCTAGCTTTGAGGCCTGATGGTTTACCCAGTGCTTTTCCACAACATTTTGTAAACTCCTTGTTAAAGGTTTCTTGTGGCTTCCCGATCTGTGTCTCCACTCTTCTTCGGAGATCTTGGATCACCCTACTGTCACTACTCTGAGTTCTTGTCCAGGCGGATTGCCTAGCTCCTCTGTACACGTGACTGTGTAAAAACAGATGATTAACAAGAACCTACTGAATAGCATGGAAATCTACTCAGTAGTTTGTAATAACCTACCTGCAAAAAATGAGCGGATCTATTTCTATGCATGACTGATTCACTTTGGTGTACACCTGAAACTAATGCAGCATTGTAAGCCAACTCTACTTCAATAAAATTAAAATTTTAAAAAGATTTGAAAATAAATAAAAATGAGGAGATTGTGGGGAAATTAGAATACTCGTTGCCTGAGGCAGGTCTGTGCTAGCAGCTTGAGTCACTTCTTCAAGGTCTTCTCTGCCCTTTGGTTATATTAATCCATGATTTTCAAGACACGCGTATGTTGTTAACTGGATCACTGTATTTCAAATGGCAGGTTGCAACCCACTGTGGGGTATGAGACAAATGTAGTGTTTTGAAACAAGCAGTAAATAAGAAGATATGGAAAAGGGTGGGCTGGAAATCTTAGGGTGTATTTCACAGAGAAAGAGTAAACTACTTGTGAGCATGTCCCCTCCCTACAGGTAATATATGAGAGGTCCAGCTTTCTCACTCCTCACCAACACATTTTAATTTTTCCTATTCTAGAAGCTCTGTAGTGATATCTAATGCTTACTTCATATATCTTCTTTGATCAAGTGTCTGTTTAAATATTTTGGATATTTTCCTTGGGACATTTTTCTTCTTCCTATTGAATTCTAATAATTCTTTATATATTTTGGATACAAGTCTTTTATCAGAAATATACTTTCTAAATATTTTCTCTTAATCTGCAATTAAACTTTTTTATTTCTTAATGATTTTAGAAGAGCAGAAGTAATTGTGAAGAAATTTCTTTTATCAGTTTTTATTTATAGTTTATTTTGCATCCTTGATCAAACATCTTTGGAGTTCCTATTGTGGCTCAATAGTAATGAACCTGACTGGTATCCGTGAGGATGCAGGTTCAATCCCTGGCCTTGCTCAGTGGGTAAAGGATCTGGTGTTGCTGTGAGCCGTGGTGTAGGTCACAGATGCAGCTCAGATATGGCATTGCTGTGGCTGTGGGACAGGCCCACAGCTGCACTCCAATTCGACTTCTAGCCTGGGGACTTCCATATGCTGCACGTGTGGCCCTAAAAACCAAAAAAGAATCTTTGCCTAAGTTACTTTAATCATCTTCATTGTTTTCTTTTACACGTGTTAAAGTTTCAGCTCTTCTATTTAGGTCTGTGATCCAGTCTGATAAATTCTGTGTATGATCTGAAGTAATAATTAAGGTCCATTTTGACATACAGATCTAACTTATCTTGCATATGGATAGCCACATTTCCCAGCACTATTTTCTAAAAGAAGTTTTTTCTTTCCCATTGAATTCCTAGGCACATCAGTCAACCAACTGACCATATATGTCAGTCACTCTGGACTCTGTTCTGTTCCATTGACCTGTATGTTTTCTTATGCTGGTAATATACTGTCTTGATCACTTAACTCTATAATTAGTCTGAAACCAAGTAGGCTAACTCCTCAGCTTTATCCTTATGAAAGTCATTTCAGGTGGTCTCCATCTTTTGAGTTTCCCTACAAATTCTAAAATTTGCTTGTCAGTAGTCTTGAGGGGCTATCACTGGGATTTTGCTGAATCTAAAGATAAGTTTAAGAAGAACTGACACCTTAACAACATTGAGTCTTCTATCCATGATCATGATTTCTCCCTCCACTTACTTAAGTCTGCCTCCATTTCTCTCATCAATATTTTATAGATTTGTTGTTGTTGTTGTTGTTGTTTTTTCTTGGTCTTTTTGCCTTCTCTAGGGCCGAACCCGAGGCATATGGAGGTTCCCAGGCTAGGGGTCTAACAGGAGCTGTAGCTGCCGGCCTTCGCCACAGCCACTGTAACGCAGGATCTGAGCCGCGTCTGCAACCTACACCACAGCTCATGGCAACGTGGGATCATTAACCCACTGAGCAAGCCCAGGGATGGAACCTGCGACCTCATGGTTCTTAGTCGGATTCGTTAACTACTGAGCCACGAATGGAACTCCATTTTGTAGATTTTAGTGTATAGATCTTATGTATTTAAAATACTTTAGTTAAGAATGTCGTATTATTTATTCTATTATAAGTGGTCTTGTTTTTAATTTTTAACTTCTAATCCTTGCTGGTGTATAGAAATACAGTTTTTGTTTTTTGCAGTATATTGATTTTGTAAAAACTCACTTTTTAGTTCTGGTATCTTCTCTGATAAATTACTTAATTTTTTTTAATGCAAGCAGTCATGTTGCCTATGAATATAGTTTTGCTTCTTGCTTTCCAATCTGGATGCATTTTATTTATTTGTCTTTATTTCATCTTCTTTTCTAGGATTTTTATATCAGGTAGAAAATTCTACATTGACATTTTCCTTTCAGAACTTTACGATATCTCTCAGTTGTTTGTCTTGCATTTTAGTCTCTAGTCATTCTCAGATTCATCAGTATGTTGTATTAACTCTGGCTCTTTTAAATTTTTTTTATTAATGCTCAAAATGGCAAATTTCTCATGTTTTGTATATTTTAGTACACTTCAGTGTGTGAACTTAGGATCCTGTCTTGAAAAATAAGTTGTAAGAACATTTTTATATATGTAAAATACAGACTGTATATTTATAAAAATTTTTATTGCTGAATTTCATTTGTTAGGTAACCATGTGTCTTGGTATTATTTTCTTTTTGTGTCCTTGTCTTAAGGTTCTTCACACTTAAATCAATGGCTTTATCATCTCATGAAATTTTGAGCTATTTAATAATTTCCTTCGAATATTCTTTCTTCAAATATTTCCCTGTCCCATCTCTGCCTTTCTTCTCTTTCTAGGTCTCTAATTGCACATATTCTATACTGCTTGATATTGTCCCAAAGATCGTTGTTGCTTTGTTTATTGTTTTCAGTCTTTTTAAAAAATGTGTTATTATTGGATAGGGTCTATTTCTGTTTGAATAGAGTTCACGGACTTGTTGCAGGACTTCGTACAGAGAGATGGGACACTGAGGCTTATTTCTAGGAAGCAGTGTTTGTGTCAGGTGCTGGCTCAGTGAATTTGTATCCAGAGGCTGAGCCCTAAGCACCGTGGGGTGCTTTTCTTTTACATTCTGGTCCCTTTGTCCCCCTTCTAAGGTCACATACATTCTGAAAATTCTGGTTGGATGGTCTATGCTACAAAGTTGCACATGGATATGGATTATGTCATACTGCCACAAAGTTGCACATGGATATGGATTATGTCATACTGCCACAAAGTTGCACATGCGCACACAGATGCTGGTTGTGCACAGTTGCCTTCCCTTTGTTCTGGGAGGGCCCCTACCACAGATTGATGGTTTATTCCTCATTATCTGATGTGCTGTTCATTCCCATCCAGTGAAACATTTTTCTTTTCCTTTTTTTTTTTTTGGTCTTTTTAGGGCGGTACCTGTGGCATATGAAGGTTTCCAGGCTAGGGGTTGAATTGGAGCTGTACCTGCCGGCCTACACCACAGCCACAGTAATTCCAGTTCCTTAACCCATTGAGCGAGGCCAGGGATCAAACCCATGTCTTCATGGATACTAGTCAGATTCATTACCGTTAACCATGACAGGAACTCCAAAATTTTTTTCATTTCAGGTATTCTATTTCTCACTCCCTGAAGTTTTGCTTGCATCTTAATTATGTATTTTATTTCTTGCCTCATTTTTTCCTCTACCTTCTTGAGCAAATGGCATGTATTGATAATTGTTATAATTTCCTCACCTATCAATTCCATCATGGATGTCATTTCCTGGACTGTTAATATTCCTACTTTTGGCCTGTTTAGTAATTTTTTACTAGATGCCAGACATTTTGAGTTTTATGCTGTTGGGTGCTGGATCTTTTGGTTTTCTTTAAATACTGTTGGACTTCTTTTCTGGTATGCATTTGAGTTACTTGGCATGGCTATGCTCTTATTAAGCACTGGTTTTCAGGCTCAGCCTGCATCATTACAGTCTGGGGCTGATTTCGCCCCCTTACTAAGGCATGCAAATGCACTCTGGTGATTTCTACCCAACCCCCTATGGAGTCAATATCAGCTCACTTTGGACAGTAAGACACAAATTATTCCCAGCCCGTGTGAGCTCCAGTGATTTGTCTGCCTACTGACTGATGGTTTTTCCCCAGCCTCAGGTAATTTTCTCACATAAGCTATGAGATCCTGCTGTATAGCACAGGGAACTATATTCAGTCACTTGTGATGGAACATGATGGAGGATAATGTGAGGAAAAGATTATATATGCATATATATATACATATATATATGTGTATATATGTGTGTGTGTGTGTGTGTGTGTAGAAATGTACAGAACACTGTAAATCAACTATAATGGAAAAAATTAAAATCATAAAGTAAAAAAAGTGGTCAACCGTGGACTTGGAGGGCTCCTCTGCAGAACTGGGAATCCGTCTCCTTCTCACCTGTTTTGTCTGGGTCTCAGCCTGTAGGTAGCCATCCTTTCATCTTGGAATGGCAGGGGCACTCCCTGGGGTCTGTATTACTTGAGGTGAGTCCCCACAGACATATCCTTGACCAGAGTCAGTGCTGTGGCTAGACCAGCCCCTGTGGCTCTTCTATGATTTCAGGAAGTACATCAGCAACACCCATCAGGGAACCCTGAAGAAACAAGGTTTATTACCCATGGCTCTGAAGGGTGCATGCTGTGTCCAGGGCCATGCAGCAGGGTGGCAGGTGCAGGGAGAGAGAGAAAAAGAGTATGGGCCTGGGATTCAGCCTTTATTGGGATTGAAGGTGGTGCGCTTAGAGTTTTGTGGGTTCATTCTTTATTGATGAATTTAAAGCGTAAGAGCAGGAATGAAATCACAAGAAGGGACACACCAGTTCACCCCTGTGTGACCGACTGTGACAGGACAGGCAACGAGCTTACTCACTCGGGAGTTTCTTTTTCTTTTTCTTTTCTTTTCTTTTCTTTTTTTTCTTTTTTTTTTTTTTTTTTTTTTTTTTTTTTTTTTTTTTTTTTTTTTTTTTTTTTTTTTTTTTTTTTGCTGGTTAGGCCCGCACCCAGGGCATATGGAGGTTCCCAGGCTAGGGGTCGAATCGGAGCTGCAGCTGCAGACCTACACCACAGCTCATGGCAATGCCAGATCCTCATCCTACTGCACGAGGCCAGGGATCAAACCCACAACCTCATGGTTCCTAGTTGGATTCGTTTCCACTGCGCCACGACAAGAACTCCTCACTGGGGACTTTCCTGAGGAGAAACTCCGTGGGTGGAGCAGCCTGGCACTCTCTCTAGCTGTGTAGCTGGCAGTGTGTTTATCTGAAATGAATATCTTTGCATTGGATGCCTTGTCAATCAACAGGTTATGGTCAGGCACTTACATTACAATAAAAAGAAAACAACAAATTGTCAGGCACTTACACTGCATCACTGCAGCACCCCCCTTTTGTAGATTCTAGCCGCCCTGGCCCCCCTTAAACTGAGAAATGTGTGCTCTCAGCTCGAGGGAGACCATCAGGTTGCTGGGGGTCCCCTTCCCCACACTGTGGCCAGGCCCCTCTCCAGGCAGCAGGCTAGGGAAACCACAGTGGTCGTCTCATGTGCTTTCTTCCTCTCAGGTTCACTGTGCCGTGCTCTCTGATTTCCAACCCTGTAAACCATTATTTTATCTATGTTGTCCCTTTATCAAGTGTTAAAGATGAGAGACTAAATATGGACCCTGTTATTCCATCACAGCTGAAAGTGGAAGTGATTATTGTATGATTTGACACTTAAAAATAATGTCATTTGAAGCAATGTGGATGGACCTAGAGATTATCATACTAAGTGAGGTGAGTCAGACACATCATATGCTATCACTTATATGTGTATCTAATTATACAAAAGAACTTATTTGTAAAGCAGAAATAGGACTTCCAATTGTGGCTCAGTGGGTTTAGAACCCAGTGTAGTCTCTGTGAGGAGGGAGCTTCAGTCCCTGGCGTTGCTCAGGAGGTTAACAATCTAGCATCACTACAAACTGGGGTGATGGTTGCAGATGCATCTTGGACCAGGGTTGCTGTAGCTGTGGCATAGTCCTCAGCTGCAGCTCCAGTTCAACCCTTGGCCTGGCACGGAAACTTCCATATGCTGCAGGTGCAGCTGTAAAAAAGAAAAAGAAAAAGAAAAAAAAGAAACGGGAGTTCCTATCATAGCTCAGCAGAAACTATCTGATTAGTATCTGTGGGAACGCAGATTCAGTCTCTGGCCTCGCTCAGTGGGTTAAGGGTCCGGCGTTGCTGTGAGCTGTGGTGTAGGCCGGCAGCTGCAGCTCTGATTCAACCCCTAGCCTGGGAACCTCCATTTGCCATGGGTGTGACCCTTAAAAAAAAAAAAAAAGAACAGGAACAAACCCACAGATTTCTTTTTTGTTTGTTTGTTTCTAATTTTCTTTATTTTTTTCCATTACTTAGTGAACTTTATTACAGTTATAGGTGTACAAAAATCATCACAACTCAATTTGATAGCATTTCCACCCCAAACCCTCAGTGCATCCCCCCATCCCCCAGCTTGTCTCGTTTGGAAACCATAGGTTTTCCAAAGTCTGTGAGTCATTATCTGCTCTGCAAAGAAGTTCATTTTGTCCTTTTTTTAGTTTCTACATGTAAGCGGTAGCATTTGATATTGGTGTCTAATTGTCTGACTGGTTTCAGTTCACGTGATAATTTCTAGGTCCATCAATGTTTCTATAAATGTTGTTATTTTGTTCCTTTTAATGGCTGAGTCATATTCCATTGTGTGTATGTACCACATCTTCCCTATTCACTCCTCTGTCGATGGACATTTAGGTTGTTTCCATGACTTGGCTATTGTATAGAGTGCTGCTATGAACACTGGAGTACATGTGTCTTTTTGAGTCAGGGATTCCTCTGGATAGATGCCTAGGAGTGGGATTGCTGGATCAAATGGTAATTCTATTTTTAGTTTTCTGAGGAATCTCCATACTGTTTTCCACAGTGGTTACACCAATTTGCATTCCCACCAACAGTGTACTAGGGATCCTTTTTCTCCACACCCTCTCCAGCACTTATTGTTTGTAGACTTTTTGATGATGGCCATTCTGGCCGGTGTAAGGTGGTACCTCATAGTGGTTTTGATTTGCATTTCTCTAATAACGAGTGATGTTGAACATCTTTTCATGTGTTGTTTGGCCATCTGTATGTCTTCTTCGGAGAATTATCTGTTTAGATCTTCTGCCTATTTTTTGATGGGGTTGTTTGGTTTTTTGGTACTGAGTTGTAGGAGGTGTTTGTAAATTTTGGAGATTAATCCCTTGTCAGTTGATTCATTTGCAAATATTTTCTCCCATTCTGTGGGTGGTCTTTTGGTTTTGTTTAGGGTTTACTTTGCTGTGCAGAAACTTTGAAGTTTAATTAAGTCCCATTTGTTTATTTTTCTTTTTATTGTTATTACTCTGACAGGTGGATCTGAGAAGATGTTGCTATCATTTATGTCAGAGAGTGTTTGGCCTATGTTTTCCTCTAAGAGTTTTCTGGTATCTGGTCTTATATTTAGATTTTTAATCCACTTTGAGTTTATTTTTGTGCATGGTGTTGGGCAGTGTTCTAGTTTCATTGTTTTACATGTGGCTGTCCAGTTTTCCCAGCACCACTTATTGAAGAGGCTGTCTTTTCTCCAGTGTATATTCTTGCCTCCTTTGTCATAGATTACTTGACTATAGGTGCATTGGTTTAATTCTGGGCTTTCTATCCTGTTCCACTGATCTATATTCCTGTCTTTGTGCCAGTACCATACAGTTTTGATGACTGTAGCTTTGTAGTATAGTCTGAAGTCAGGGAGCCTGATTCCTCCAGGTCCATTTTTCTTTTTCAGGATGTCTTTGGCTATTCTGGTTTTGTTGTGCTTCCAAGAAAACTTTAAAATATTTTGTTCTAGTTCTATGAAAAATGTCCATGGTAATTTGATAGGGATTGCACTGGATCTGTAGATTGCCTTGGGTAGTATAGTCATTTTGTTAATATTGACTCTTCCAATCCAAAAGCATGGTATGTCTTTCCATCTGTTCACGTCATCCTTGATTTCTTTCATCAGCGTCTTATAGTTTTCAGAGTACATAGTCTCTTTAGGTAGGTTTATTAGTAAGTATTTGATTCTTTTTGATGCGATGATAAATGGGATCGCTTCCCTAATTTCTCTTTCTGCTCTTTCATTGTTAGTATATAGAAATGCAGTTGATTTATGTGAATTAATTTTGTTTCCTGCAACTTTGCCAAATTCATTGGTGAGCTCTAACAGTTTTCTGGATTCTCTAGGTATTGCATCATGTCATCTGCAAATAGTGATAGTTTTACTTCTTCCTTTCCAATTTGAATTCCTTGTATTCCTTTTACTTCTCTGATTGCTGTGGCTAGGACTTCCAAAACTATGCTGAATAGTAGTGGTGAGAGTGGACATCCCTGTCTTGTTCCTGATCTCAGCAGGAATTCTTTCAGCTTTTCACCACTGAAAATGATGTAAGCTTTGGGTTTGTCATAGATGGCCTTTATTATGGGTCTTATTTTTGTATCCATTCAGCTGGTCTATGTCTTTTGGTTGGAGCATTCAGTCCATTAAAATTTAACATAATTATCGATATGTATGTTCTTATTGTCATTTTATTAACTGTTTTGGATTTTTGTTGCTCTTTTTTTCTTCCCTTGTTCTCTTGTTGTCTCCTCTCACAAGATGACTATCTTTAATGTTGTATTTGAGTTGATTTTTCTTATTTGTGTATCAATTGTAGATTTTTGGTTTGCAGTTACCCTGAAGTTTTGATATAGGAGTCTATATATAAATGAGATTGTTTTAAGTTGTTGGTCTCTTAATTGCAAGTGCATCTCCAGTGTCCTGCATTTGTGCTCTCTTTTCACTTTTTCTGATTTTGGTAGCACAATAGTGCATGGATGATTTAGTATCTTTACTGTATGTATGTCTTTACTGGTAAGCCTTGTCATTTGTGGTGTTTTTGTTTCTGGTTGTGGCCTTTTCTTTTCTGCCTAGAGAAGTTCCTTTAGTATTTGCTGTAAAGCTGTTTTAGCGTTGCAGAAATCTTTTAGCTTTTGCTTATCTGTAAAGGTTTTGATCTCTCCTTCAAATCTGAATGAGAGCCTTGCTGGGTAAAGTAATCTTGGTTGGAAGTTTTTTCCTTTCATCACATTAAGTATATCATGCCACTCCCTTCTGGCCTGCAGAGTTTCAGATGCAAAATCTGCTGATAAGTTTATTGGGATTCCCTTGTATGTCATTTGTTTCTTTTCCCTACCTGCTTTCAATATTTTCTCTTTGTCTTTAATTTTGGTCATTTTGATTAATATGTGTCTCGGGTGTTCCTCCTTGGGTTTATTTTATATGGTACTCGTTGCGCTTCCTGGATTTGAATGAGTGGTTCCTTTCCCATATTAGGAAAGTTTTCAGCTATTATCTCTTCGAATGTTTTTTCTGTCCCCTTCTCTCTCTCTTCTCCCTCTGGCACCCCTATAATACCTATGCTGATGCATTTAACACTATCCCAGAATTCTCTGAGACTCTCCTCACTTCCTTTCAATCTTCTATCTCTTTTCTCTTCCGCATTAGTGATTTCTACTAATCTGTCCCCCCCCTCGCTGATTCGCTCTTCTGCCTCCTGTATTCTACTGTTGGCTGCTTCTAATGAATTTTTTATTTCAGTTATTGTATTTTGCATCTCTTCTTGTTTAATTTTTACATCTTGTATTTCTTTGCTCAGTGTTTCCTGTAAATTATCAATCTTTGTCTCCAGATTTTTTTGCAGTGTCTTGCCTCATGTTCAGCATCAACAGTCTAAAGTCTCTTTCTGGGAGGCTGATCATCTCCTCATCGCTGGGCTGTTTTTCTGGGCTTTTTTCTTTCTCCCTTATCTGAGTTATAGTTGTCTGTCTTTTCATTTTTATAGGTTTTTGGTGTGATGACCTTTTTGCAGGCAATAGAGTTGTAGCCTCTCTTAGTTCTGGGGTTTGCCTCCCCTGTGGCTAAAGTTGGTATGGGGGAAGCTTGCTGTAGGCTTCCTGATGGGAGAGACTGGTGCCTGCCCACTGGTAGGTGGGGTTGATTCCTATCCCTGTGATGGGGGGGGGGGGCTTTGTCTCTGGGTAAGATCAGAGGCTGGCTGTGTGCCTGAGGGGTCTTTAGACAGCCTATTTACTGATGGATGGGGCTGGATTATTGTTTGGCCTGGGGCTTCTCAGTGGGGGAGGGACCAAATTTTCCCAAAAATGGCCACCTTCAGAGAAATGCAGGCTGATGAATGTTCCCGGGAGCTTCACCTCCAATACCCTTCCCCCACAACAAGCCAGTCATCCCTGTTTTCCCAGGAGAGCCTCCAAGAATTGCAGTCAGGTTCCACCTGGATTCCTGTGGAGACTGCTTTGCCCTGGGACCCAGTGCACATGAAAATCTGTGTGTGCCTTTCAAGAATGGGGTCTCTGTTTCCCCCAGTCCTGTGGAGCTCCTGCACACAAGCCCCGCTGGCCTTCAATGCCAGATGCTCGGGGGGCTCTTTCTTCCTATGCCAGATCCCCAGGTGTGGGAATTTGACGTGGGGCTCAGAACTCTCAGTCCTGTAGGTGAGTCTCTGTGAGACAGTTGCTTTCCAGTCTGTGGGGCTTCCCACCCGGGAGGTATGGGGTTGCTTCTATTGTGTAATCACCCCTCCTACCTCTTGATGTGGTCTTCTCTTTGTCTTCTGGAGTAGAATATCTTTTTGAAAGTTTCCAGTCCATTTGGTTGAAGGTTGCTCAAAATTTGGTTGTAGTTTTGTTGTTTTTGGGAGAGAAGTTGAGTTCCAGTCCATCTATTCTGCCATCTTAATCCAGTTTCTCACAAACCCACAGATTTCAAAACGAATCTTATGGTTACCCTAGATGAAACTGTGGCGGGGGAGGGATTTGAAGTGTGGGAATAACATAAACGTTTTGCTGTACAAAGCAGATAATCGGTAAGGACCCACTGTATAGCACAGGGAAATCTGTATAATAACCTGTATGTGTTACACACACACACACACACACACACACACACACACATACAGATTTACTTTGCTGTACATTTGAAACTAATACAGTATTAGAAGTCAACTATATCCAATAACATAAAAAAACATAAGTCCAAATAGGGAGTTCCCAAATGAATCCGATTAGGAACCATGAGGTTGCAGGTTCAATCCCTGGCCTTGCTCAGTGGGTTAATGATCCGGCGTTGCCATGAGCTATGGTGTAGGTTGCAGGCATGGCTCAAATCCCGTGTTGCTGTGGCTGTGGCGAAGGCTGGCATCTACAGTTCCTGTTAGACCCCTAGCCTGGGAACCTCCATATGCCGTGGGTGCAGCCCTAGATAAGGCAAAAAGACCAAAAAAAAAAAAAAGTCCAAATAGGAGTTCCTGTCATGGCTCAGTGATTAATGAACCTGACTAGCATCAGTGAGGACACAGGTTCGATCTGTGCCTCATACACTGGGTTAGGGATCCAGCATTGCTGTGAGCTGTGGGGTAGGTCACAAACACGGCTCATATCCTTCGTTGCTGTGGCTGTGGTGTAGGCCGGCCCCCATGGCTCTGATCAGACCCCTAGCCTGGGAACCTCCATGTGCCATGGGCGTGGCCCTAAAAAGACAAAAAAAAAAAAGTTCCAAATATCTCTGTAATGAAACTTTTAATGCTAAAGCTCTCCGTATCCAGGAACTAAAAACTAAAAAGTATTGCCAATAATCACTATAGAATTTTTATCTGAATGGACATTTGAAAATAGTATTTAAATACATGCTCAAGTATTTAAATTACTCTTTATGGTTATCATGCTTTTTTCCTCCATAAGTATAATAGTGGGTCATCACATTATTATTCAAAGAAATACTAAGTGAAAAAAAAAATAGCCACAAATCATCTAAAGATCTAGACAGGTCAAATAGTAATATTGAAATCTCTTTCATAACTCAGCGAAAATGGGCTATTTTAGATTGCTACCTGATAAAGAACAACGCCTCATTAATCAAAACTGCATCAGCCTAAGAATTCTAGCTATAGTATTTAAAATCAGGACTGACATCACAGAAGTGCTAGGCATGCTGTGTTGCATGCATGAGCGGACACCTCTATTAGCCATCATTCTGCTTATGTGACAGAAACGGATCCTGCACACATCCTCCTGGATGAATAAACAGGCTCAGGGAAGACAAATGCAGAGCAAACTGATATGCAAAACAAAGCCAACTAATACCCATTTTCATACATCGCTTAACCGAGTCCTAGGATAAAAGAAAGCTTCAAGAAGAACTAGAAGACAGACTTGTGGTTACCAAGGGGGAGAGGGGAGGGGTTGGGATGGACTGGGAGTCTGGGGTTCGTGGATGCAAACTATTACATTTAGGATGGATAAGCAATGAGGTCCTGCTGTACAGCACAGGCAACTGTATCCAGTCTCTCGGGGTAGACATGATGGGAAATAATGTAGTAAGGGGAATGTGTGTGTGTATATATATATATAAAACTGGGTCACTTTGCTGTACAGCAAAAATTGGTACAGCATTGTAAATCAGATGTATTTTAATAAAACAATAATTTTTTAAAGAAGAAAGAAAAGAACTAATACCAGTTTCAGTCTGTTGAAAGTCTGTTGTTATATCAGAACTAGAAGATACTGGATTTTCAGGTTGTCTATGTCCCTCATTAAATGGTTGCCCAGAACTGAATGTGATGCCTGAAGGTGACCTGCCATCATCACTCACTCTGAGCCCCAGCGCTGCTTCTGCCAAACATCCCATAACCAGCATTTTCCTTCATGTTAGTAAGCAGCTTTTACTATTACTTAACATAATCCGTGAAACCTCACAGTTCACATTGTATTCATTGTTTTTAATTCTGACTCCAACCCAGTTTGCAAAGTTTGCTGTCCACAGAGCCTATCAAGCACCTTCAGACTTAATACTCTTTCTTTCTCTCTCACCATCCACCCCACTGATGAAGATTGTCAGTGCTAGCCTGGAGTCTTGTATTATTTCTCTTATTTAATCTATTCTTTATTAACATTTCTTTAGTTTTTTTCATTATTTAGTCTCATGTGGAGCAGTCAAATATCTCAGAGTTCTAACAGGCCTGGGTCCGTTAGCAGTGTGAGTCTACTTTCAGGCATAGGTGGACAGCATCTTTTGTTGCTGCTGTTATTGTTGCTCACAAGTTGATGGGTACACCCCCCAAATAGCCAGAGAGCCTTGTAAAGAACTGGGTTCCTTTAATGGTATCCCTTAATGATAGTATGGTACCCGCGTGTGGTTCATTTGGATCTGCTTCATACCCAGAAAGGTTGTGTCAGGTATTAGAAGATGCTAAGCATATGACCCTGAGACAGAGCCTAAGATAAACAACGCTTTGTAGCTCATGATGCTTTGGGACAGGAAACTGAGCAGGGCCAGGGAGGGCTGCTTGCCTGTGCTCTTCCTGGGGCCTACTGGACTCTGGCTGAAGCATCAAAGCAGCCTTCCTACCTATCTCAAGCCTCAGCTGAGATAACCCAGACATCTAGGTGCACTGATATTTGGGGCCTGCTTCTCCTTCATGTGACCTTTGTGTTTATATGGAGTGTCCCGTGCTCCAGAGTCCCCCCTCCATGTGGCTTCTTTCCACAAGGGTGCCCTCTTTCCACCTTCATATGGTTGCCAGACTCTACCTGAGCCAATGTGAAGGCTGCAAGACCCCTCAAGGGATGGCCTTGAACTCCCATGATAGGATCTGCATGTCATTCTATTGGTCAAAGCAAGTCACAGCACCACCCCAGATTCATGGGGTGGTGGAAGCATAGACTCTGGGACTTGAGGCAAAGTCACATCACTAAAGAGATGTTGACACAGAGAGCCCTGGTTCATTGGGGACCACTTTAAACACATATCGATAGGCTTTATCCCAAGACTGCACAACCTAGATTTTGATTCTAGGTCATGATAAATAGCACAGCTTCTAAATGTAAACATAACCATTACACACGTGTGGTCTCAGAAGGGCAGGGTGAGAGGCAGCTCCTCTGATCCCACTCAGGTGGGCTACGAGGCCCCGTTATGCTTCCCAGAGCCCCCTGTGCTCAGTGCCTCCAAATACCAGTGTCACCCGGTAGAAAAGTTGCTTTTTATTTTACAGTGTTATATGTCAATTATATCTCAATGAAAATTTACATTTGACTAGAAAAAAAGTCAAATCAATTACATTGGAGTTCCCCTAGGAAACTTCCCTCTCAGAAATATTAACTCCCTTACCATGGAAATCTCCATCAGCTAAATAAAAATGAAAATTTACTCTTTACTTGACTGTCTCCCCACTAGACTCTCATTCCCTGGGGGCCATGGGCTGTTCTCCTTTATGTCTCCCACACTTGACATGACTTCTGTCTCATAGGGACTGTATGTTCAGTGAATGAAAAAAATAACTCAGGAGTTCTCTTGTGGCTCAGCATTGTCACTGCAGCAGCTCAGGTCCCTGCTGTGGTGCTGGTTTGATACCTGGCCCAGGGACTTCCACGTGCCATGGGAATGGCAAAACCCCCCAAAACTCTAATAATATGCATTTTGTGTGAAACCAAATGAAAATTCTTACCGTCGCCAGATTAGACTTTTTTCATATCTCCAGATTTTCTGTTTAGTTGTCTAATGTATGAATAAAAAAATAATGTTTCAAAGCCATGAGGATTTTGTTGTGTCCCCATATCACACACAAAGATACTTGTCCCCTCCTGTGACTCAGGTTTTTGCAAGGCTCCTCTTGATCTAAATGAGTCAGAGCTGAAATAGCGTTCCATTCAACAATGTTATTTTGCTGCATAAAGTAAGTGTGATTGTGTGCACTGGGTGTGCTGTAGACCTCACGGGTATCAGTCATTCTGGGAAGGAGGGCACATTCATTGAATCACAGTGGAGATTAATCCGAAGGAAACAATGTCAGGAGGACACACTAAGGAACCTTTTTCTTTTTTTATTAAAAAAAATTGTTATAGTTGATTTGCAATGTTCTGTCTATTTCTGCTCTTCAGCAAAGTAACCCAGTAACACACACACACACACACACACACACACACACTCACTCTTTTTCTCATATTATCTCCAATCATGTTCCATCACAAGAGATTGGATATAGTTCCCTGTGTTGTACAGTAGAACCTCCTTGCTTTTCCATTCTAAATGTAATAGTTCGCATCTACTAACCACAAACTCCCAGTCCATCCCACTCACTTCTCCCGCCTGGCAACCACAAGTCTGTTCTCTATGTCCATGAGTTTGTTTCTGTTCTCTAGATAGGTTCATTTGTGCCATATTTTAGATTCCATATATAAGTGATATCATATGGTATTTGTCTTTGTATGACTTACTTAACTTAGTTTGAGAATCTCTAGTTCCATCCATGTTGCTGCAAATGACATTATTTTGTTCTTTTTTATGGCTGAGTAGTATTCCGTCTCATAAGTGTACCACATCTTCTTAATCCATTTATCTGTTGATGAACATTTAGGTTGTTTCCATGTCCTGGTTGTCGTGAATAGTGCTACAATAAACATAGGGGTGCATGTATCTTTTTGAATTATAGTTTTACCCAGATATATGCTGGAGTGGGATTGCTGGTAGCAATCATATGGTAGCTCTATATTGAGTTTTCTGAGGAGCCTCCATACTGTTTTCCATAGTGGCTGTACCAGTTTACATTCCCACCAACAGTGTAGGAGGCTTTGCTTTTCTCCCCATCCTCTCCAGCCTTTATTTGTAGACTTACTAATGATAGCCATTCTGACCACTGTGAGATGGTACCTCATTGAAGTTTCGATTTTTCATTTCTCTATGATTAGTTATGTTGAGCATTTTTTCCATGTGCCTGTTGGCCATCCGTATGTCTACTTTGGAGAAATAACTATTTCGGTCTTCTGTCCACTTTTCAATTGCTTTTTTTTTTTTTTTTTTGCTGTTGAGTTGTGTGAGATGTTTATATATTTTAGAGAGTAAGCCCTTGTCAGTTGCATCATTTGCAACTATTTTTTCCCATTCCATAGGTTGTCTTTTTGTTTTGTTTAGGGTTTCCTTCACTGTGCAAAAGCTTGTAAGTTTGATTAGGTCCCATTGGTTTATTTATTTTTTTATTTGTATTGCCTTGGGAGACTGATCTAAGAAAACGTTTGCAAGGCTGATATCAGAGAATGTTTTGCCTATGTTCTCTTCTAGGAGTTTTATGGGGTCTTGTTTTATGTTTAAGTCTTTAAGCCATTTCAAGTTTATTTTTGTGCATGGTGTGAGGTTGTGTTCTAGTTTCATTGATTTTACATGCAGCTGTCCAGTTTTCCCAGCACCACATGCTGAAAAGACTGTCTTTGCCCCATTTTATATTCTTGCCTCCTTTGTCAAAGATCAATTGACCATAGGTGTCTGGGTTTACTTCTGGGTTCTCTGTTCTGTTCCTTTGGTCTGTATGTCTGTTTTGGTACCAGTACCACGTGTCTTGATTACTATGGCTCTGTAATATTGCCTGAAGTCTGGGAGAGTTATGCCTTCTGCTTTTTTTTCCCCTCAGGATTGCTTTGGCAATTCTGTGTGTTTTATGGTTCCGTATACATTTTTGGATTGTTCGTTCTAGTTTTGTGAAAAATGTCATGGGTAATTTGGTAGGGATTGCATTGAATCTGTAGTTTGCTTTGAGTAGTATGGCCATTTTAATGATACTAATTCTTCCAGTCTAGGAGTGTTGAGTATCTTTCAATTTCTTTGAATCCTCTTAAATTTCCTTGATTAATGTTTTAGAGTTTTCAGCATCTAAATCTTTAACCTCTTTGATCAGGTTTATTCTTAGGCATTGGATTCTTTGGGGTGCTATTTTGAGAAGTATTTTATTTTTGTATTCCTTTTCTAATATTTCATTGTTAGCATGTAGAAATTCATCTGATTTCTGATTTTTGATCAGGTTATGTTGTTTTTGTGTGAGTCCTTAGGGTTTTCTATATATAGTATCATGTCATCTGCATACAGTGACAGTTTTACCTCTTCTTGAAGAGCCTTTCTTAGGCAGCAACAAAACAATAAGCTCCCATCAAGAAGAGACCGCATCTTTCTCCTCACCCTACTCCCAGCCTCTGGCATAGAGCCTGGTGCATAAGGGACCCTATTTGTTGAACAGAGTTTAAGCAACAGTAGAACTTCCTGAAGAAGATACCTAAAAGTTGAGTTTTTCCTCACATTTATTGATTTAAATGAGTAAAATTCATAGAGCAGACTTCTAGACACACAGCAGGCTCTTAGAAAATACATGCAGTCTGAAGGGACATTTCCTTTATTAAAGAGGCAGCTCGTTTCCAAGGAAACACTCTTAGCCTTGTGCTCAACCTTGCATCTTATCCTGGAGAGGCCACGTGATCACATAAGTGTCCCTACCTAGGCAAGAGGCCTCGTCTGAGGAGCTCATATGCAACATTTTACCCAATGTCACGAACTTCCTCTAAAATCTTTGATTTAACAGATCTCCAACCTTCTCTTTATTTCCAGAATCCACAAGATTGTGCTTAATGTCCACAGATTCTTTCCCTTTTGCTATTCATGTGCAATTCTAGAGCACTTTGCAAACAAAAGTGTTTTGCAGTGGCATTTTGTTTATGCCAGGGATTAATCCCTTTGAAATCAATGCTGAGTGAGATAGTCTTCAAGGGCTGTGTCATTAACTTGTAGTCACAGAAGACAGTGAGGGTATAAGATAGAGGTCTGAGATAAGAGGAATATCAATGTGAGAACCTGAAGTCTATCTCAAAGCTTTCTTATAGACTGAAGGGTTGTGTCCACCCAAAATTCAAACCCTAAACCCAAAGTGATGGTATTTGCAGGTGGAGGCCTTGGGGATGTGGTTAAGTCGTGAGGCTTTAGGTCCTTATGAAGGGATCAGTGCGCTCATAAAAGAGACTCCAGAGAGCTCACTGCTCTTTCCACCCATGAGGACACAACAAGAAGACAGGTGTCTTGGAACCAAGAATTGGGCCCTCCCCAGACATCAGATCTGCAGAAACCTGAGTCTTGGATGTGAAGCTCCTAAAACAGTGAGAAATGTTATGTTGTTCATAAGATACCTAGTCTGTGACATTTTGTGACATCAACCTGAATGGATAAAGACGTTAGGGAATTAAATTGGATCGCCTTTGCACTCGTGTTACTTGGCACAGTGCATATCAGATGGTTCAAAAAACTGGAGTACTGATGATGATGCTAGTTAATATTATAAAAAGAGAAATGCCCTTTATAAGGCATGTTACTTATTTTCTAAAATATTTTATTAGTCAGATTTTCTGAGCCCTTAAAACTGTAACAGCTCTGCCCTTGAAAAGTATCAAGGGAACATCCAATACTCAAGTTTTATTAAAGAGCACAGTGTTCTCAGCTTTGAAGTCTAGGGCACCCCCTCAACACTAAAGATGCCAGTGAATTTGGCATGATTTTGTGCTTGGTATCGTTGGGACAAAATCTGGAAGCATAGAGGTGCATGTGTGCATGTGCGTGTGCGTGTATGTACGTTGATGACAATGACGACCAGTGGCACGGCGTGAAGCACATGTCTCCATAGAGACAGATACCGGCAGTGCTTCTGTGTTGTCTGGCAGGCAGTCCTCTCTCAGCTGCACCTGCCTGGGTACTAAGTACAGCAGATGGGCAAACCGCCCATGAGGGAACCAGGAGGTAGAGGGCGCAGTTGGGTAAATTACAGATCTGATTTTTAAGGTATTTAATTCCAGTGAAAACTGAAGTGAGCATAGTCTTTAATTTAGTCTTACATACAGAAATTATTATTAAAAGTTATTCTAACTTTATGTTAAGGTACAAATGCACATTCTCTGTTAGAGTATGCTGGTCGATTGGTACAGTTTCCTTTTTGGTATTTTAAAGGAATACCAAAATATCTCTAATGGTATTTTAAAGGATCACTGGAACTCTCTAATGGTAACTTTTATCGTCACTTCCATCCTGATCACTTTGTTGTTCACACGCATCATGCATCAGGTGTGGGCTTGAAGGAAATGAGGCAGTGGTGGGCAAGTAATTGGAAGTGCCTGTTTTCAGAGGCTATTGGAGGGAATTAATGGAAATTAAATGGGAGAGGATAGGAAAGTTCTATGATGGGCGAGAGGCATACTGTATCTTCTGAATTTTCTCAAATTTGTCAACTCATTTTTTTTTTCTAAACTCATCTCTTTCAGGGCTATGAAAGATAATTTATTGCTGGCTGCTATCTTACTCTGAGTTTTAGCAAGCCTTAAATTTTTAAAGTCAAGCCTTAAATTTTTGTGTTTCAAAGGCAAAAAATAAGTTAATATAGTAAGTATCTGTGTTCCTAAAATTAAAATTCAATTATAGGTATTAGAGTCCATTAAACTTAGAACTTTCCCCTTAAGGAATAGTTATCAAAAATAAATGCATAGGAGTTCCCATCGTGGCTCAGCAGAAATGAATATGACTGGTATTCATGAGGACACAGGTTCAATCCCTGGCCTCACTCAGAGGGTTAAGGATCCGGCGTTGCCCTGAGCTGTGGTGTAGGTTGCAGACATGGCTTGGATCCCGCGTTGCTGTGGCTGTAGCATAGGCCGGCGGCTACAGTTCCGATTCGACCCCTAGCCTGGGAGCCTTCGTGTGCCGTGGGTGCTGCCCTAAAAAGACAAAAAACTAAAAATAAAAAAGAAAGAAATGCATAAAGACAATGTTAATTGTGAGTAGCTCCATTTCTTTTATCTTGTTTACCTGCAGGAGCTGTAGTCTGCCTGACTTCAGGTATAGAAAAACAGTAGCATTTGGAAATCTACAGATATAGTCTTTGGAAAAAATAGTCTTTCCTCCATTTAAAAATTTTTTCATACTCCAGTTCTTTAAAAGTTTTCTTCTTTTCAAAGCTCAGATACTCTTTATCATAATCTGAGATACTTAAAAGCACTTCTTAGGAATCAAATATCATCTGTCCTATAAATAAGAGAATTTACATGACCATTTAGAAATGATAATGCTTTGCTGCGAACCACACTGGGAGTTTAAAATGATGGACAGTTTGATTGCTTTTTAGCACCTCTCTGTTCTGTGTAAGACACTGCCAGCAAGGCTGGATGGCCTGTGGAAAGAACCAGGAGGGAGTTCGCGTCATGGCTCAGTGGTTAACGAATCCGACTAGGAACCATGAGGTTGCGGGTTCGATCCCTGGCCTTGCTCAGTGGGTTAAGGATCCGGCGTTGCCGTGAGCTGTGGTGTAGGTTGCAGACGCGGCTCGGATCCCGCGTTGCTGTGGCTGTGGTGAAGGCCAGCGGCTACAGCTCCTGTTAGACCCCTAGCCTGGGAACCTCCATATGTCTCGTGTGCGGCTCTAGATAAGGCAAAAAGACAAAAAAAAAGGAAAGAAAGAAAGAACCAGGAGAACTTAGCAAGGCTGGACCCTGGATAAGTCACCACGTCAGCATCCTTCAGAGATGGAAAAGTCTGGGAGGCAGGGTCTTAGGAGGGGGTGGACTTTACCCTCAGCACATGACCCTGAGGGACCATAGACGGGACAGTGCCATCGTGGCTACCCTTATATTTTACCTAAACATGATACAATCCCACAAGCTTGAAATCGTAATGCTGAAAAGCAGCAGTTCTCAGTACATGGCCCTGATCCCCCGAGGGTCTCTAAGACACTTTTTGGGATCTGCAAGTTAAAAGTTCAAAATAATGCTCACTTGTTATTTGCCTTCTTCGCTCTTTTGCTGTGATGACTTAGACAGCGATGCCTCAGCACAAGGCGAGACCTAGCATTCAGTTGCACCCAGACCGCATAACTATTGTACTATCTTCTCCTCCACATATACTCACAGGAAAAGAATTAAGAATATCCCTTATGCAGCCATGAAAGTATTAATTTTACTTCATCTCAGCCCTGAAGTACATGACCCTTAATATTCTGTGTGAAGAATTGGGAAGTTAATGTCAAGTCCTTGCGCCAGTAATATGGTTCTCTCAAGGGGAAGCAAGCTGAATTATCCAAGATTTTTCTTTTTCATGGCACACTACTTTTACTTAAAAGAACAATGAATGGGAAAACTGTGATTATTCAGACTGTAGATATTTAGAAGACATTTTCTTAAAAACGAACAAAGGTGAGCTTGTCACTTCAAGGGAAATAAGTGACAGTATTGGTTCAATGGTAGAATTTGAAAATTCAATCAAAAATTAAAATTTTGAAAAACGTTTATCCACCATTGTGTGCTTGACAGCTTCCCGTTATCATAGGTCTTTCTGATGAGATCAATTGTGATGATTTTCATGATTATTATTTTTATATTGTATATTGAAATGTGTCAACATTTAGAAGATCTGCATAATTCACTGAACCGGTGCTCTGTAAGTGACTAATGCACGATGTTACAGAAGTCATGCATCAATAACAGGTCTGTTCAAAGTTTAAGCAGCACTTTGAGCAGCCGGTTTTAATGTAACAAAGTATGAAAAGACCATTGCAACTAAGTTTAAATGAACTACCAAAGAAGAGCATCCTTCTGTGGTGCAGCAGGATCAGCAGCATCTCTGCAGCACTAGGACTCAGGTTTGATCCCTGGTCTGGCACAGTGGGCAAAAGGATCTGGCATTGTGTGCATAGGTGTAGGTCACAACTGCAGCTCAGATCTGGTCCCTGGTCCAGGAAGTCCACATGTCACCGGGCAACCCAAAGAAGAATATCCATAGTTATCTGCAAAGGCTATTAAAACACTCCTTCTTTTTGCCACTACATATATGTGAAGTTTGCCTTGATGTAACTTGCACCCAAACATATCACAGGAGCCTGAACAGAGCAGCAGATAGGAGAATTTCACCACCTTCTGTTAAGGGAGAGATTACAAAGATGTATGCAAATGGAAACAATGTCACTCTTCTCACCATGTTTTTGGTTTTTTTAAAAAATTATTTTTTCATTAAAAATGTTTATTTATATTAATGTGTAGTGGGCTACTATTTTGTCTTTAAAATAGTAAATATTTCAAAATCTCTTAAAATATCTGCCACACTAAATACCAATAGCTATAAATCCCATAACCAATCACAAAACTTTGAGATCCTCAATGATCTGTAAGAGTGTAAAAAGCAGTCCTGAGGTTTAAGATTTTGAGACCTGCTGCAGAGGAGAAAGATGGACTTGGGGGCCACTCAGCCCCCTGTGCCTGCTTCCATCCCAGCAGGTTTACTGGCGACCCTTGCATCTGGGATTCTGTGTCAGATCCCATTGGAAGAATCTATTCAAAATCAGTGTAAACTTTATAAATACATCCCTTGGAGCAGACAAATTCAGAGCCAGGAAAAAAATCAGTTCTTCATTTCACTTGCCATGTCAGACAAAAACCATGAGTGTAAATGTTTCACCCTCTTTGTTTCTTAAGGGTAGTATGAGTCTATGTGAGTCAATGTTTGTAATACACTTAGAACATTCTTGTCACTACTAAGTTTGTATAAATGCTTGTTAAATAAAAATAAGTGAACCAACAGCCACAAGTGCTGACATATTTGCAAATCACATTTTTTGGCCGGTAGCGAGGTTGATGTGACTTTTTTTTTTAAGGCCACACCTGCAGCATATGGAAGTTCCCAGGCTAGGGGTCGAATCAGAGCTGCAGCTGCCAGTCTACACCACAGCTACAGCAACAGTGGATCCGAACCACGTCTGTGACGCACATCACAGCTCACAGCAACACCGGATCCTTAACCCACTGAGCGAGGCTAGGGATGGAACCCGCACCCTCATGGATCCTTGAGGGGCTTTTTACCGCAGAGCCACAACGGGAACTCCATGTGACTCTCGACCCTAGAGATTTGGGAACTTTGTCCAACTCAGATTCAGGGAGGACGCCTTTAGATCTCTGAGTTACAATGGACCTTCTCTCTAAATGTCCATTTCCCAAACACATTGGAATGAAAAGACATAAAGGCCAAGCTCATCAACTAGCAAACACATAAGGGGTGTACACCCCTGACTTTCCAGTTTAAGTGGATGGAGTCCCTCAAGGGCCCTCACCTGTTAGTAACTAATGTGACAGCTTCCGAGACAGACCATGCCTCCGAAAGCCACGTGCAATACCTCTTTGTCCACAGGACCTTTGACTGAGACATTCGTTCCCTAAACAATGAGTGTTTACTATGGAGATACGAAGAAAACAGTACTGCTTTTCCTTATAAGTAACTCGCAGTCTCGTGGTACAGATCTCCACAAGTGTGCACAATTCCAAAGTGAGCACGGGAGGCAGAGCGTGGGCGCTGGTGCCCTAAGAACTTAGCTGAAATCCAGCTCTATAATCTTTCTAGCTATGTGAACATGAACATGTCATTTACCATTTACCATTTTCAACATGGGATGGAGAATTGGTAGCATTCTGATGTTTTAGGAAGAAGAAATAAAGTGTGAGATCAAAAGCTTAGGAGAGAAACAAGCATTGGGAGCCATTCAGAGTCAACTGCAAAACTGGTATAGGTTGTAGATTGGGATTTGGGATAAGGTAACCTTGAACAGGGGATAACTGTCTGTGCTTTGTTCAGAAGCACTGAGAGACCATTAAAATGGAGTCACTTCTGGATTTCCCATTGTAGTTCAGCAGTAACGAACCAGACTAGGATCCATGAGGATGCAGGTTCCATCCCTGCCCTCAGCGGGTTAAGGATCTGGCGTTGCCGTGAGTTGTGGTGTAGGTTGCAGATGCGTCTCAGATCCCGCAGTGCTGTGGTTGTGGTGTAGGCCGGCAGCTATAGCACCCGTTCAACCCCTAGCCTGGGTGTGGCCCTAAAAAGAAAAAAAAATAGTGAGTCACTTTTTAAAATATCTGAATAAAAGAGACATGTCACCTGAAAGTATATAGGAGCCCAGAGGCCAGGAATTCTGTTGGCTGCTGATAGTCCCAGTGGCAGGGAATTCAGATGGGTATTTTTGGCAACAACCACCTGAATACAAACCTCCTCAGTGAGGGGTTGTGTGTGATTCTGTCTTGTAAATTGAACTTGTTAGAAAAATATCAAGTTGCTAATACTACTGCTATTCTTACAGTAGCAGGCACATAACTAGTGCTAGTAGCTGCGGTACTGGGCCCTCTCTGTGGCATGGTGTGTGAAGAATCCAATTGCAGGAGTTCCTGTCCTGGCTCAGCAGAAACGAATCTGACTAGTATCCATGAGGATGCAGGTTCGATCCTGGCCTTGCTCAGTGGGTTAAGGATCCGATGTTGCTATGAGCTGTGGTGTAGGTCGTAGATGCAGCTTGGATCCCTCACTGCTGTGGCTGTGGTGTAGGCCAGCGGCTATGGCTCCAGTTAGACCCCTAGCCTGGGAACCTCCATATGCCGCGGGTGCGGCCCTTAAAAAAAAATGAAGAGAATCTGACTGCAGCAGCTCGGGTCACTGCAGGGCCCAGGTTTGATCCCTGGTCTGGTGCAGTGGGTTAAAGTTGCCTGGCCTGGGAACTTCCATATACCAGTGTGGCCATAAAAAGAAAAAAAAAATTGAAACAAAAACAGGGGCCCTCACTGACCAGTACGCTGCTCACGTGAACATCGAGAGCGCCCAGCCCCGGTGGACGCAGAATCTAAGTTGCTCCTAACCAGTACCTCTTCCACCGGACTGCCTCCTCCTCAGTCCAAACCACCGCCACCAGTCCACACCGTCCTCGCTTTTGGAAATCATTCTTATTTTAGTGAATTAGTGAGTGCCCCATCTGATCTCTCTAAATTTAGCAAATTCCCAAGGGTAAAATTTGTTTGGAAAGTTGGCACATTTGCGAAGACTCCCTTTTATCTAGTCCCTTGTTACTTTCAGTGACAGATGACGTTCAGTTCTCCTGACGTTCAGTGGAATTTTCCTACACTCTTGTTTGCTGTCAACATCCTTTTAACATATTTTTGTGAACTAAGTATTTTAGAATTCGAATGAAAATCGGTTTGGGGTAAACATTTTAGAATTTGAATGGAAATTGGTTTGGGGTGGCAAGGAAGGCCAAAATAAACAAAACCGCTCTGAGAAGCTGAAATTTAAAATTGTAAATGTGCCCTTGATTTAGGAAGTTAGCACTGTCAGTGCTGCTAGGACCTGGAGTTGGAGGCCTTGACGAGGTCCATTTACATGCACGCAGGCACCGAGACACAGCCTTCTCTCCACTAATGGCTTAGAAGGGGCTTCAGAGAGAGTCTTGGTAATCAGGTTTGACATTCCGAATTGATGGCTGATGGAGTGTGAGGGCCAAGGTACAGAGTGATTTCAGGGACTTGTGATGAGACTTGGCAGATGATCAGGATACCCAGTCACAGGGTCAGTGCCAACATCCCCTCCCCCGCCCACTCCATCTAGTACCCAAGAGGGCCCCTGGGCAAAAAATAAAAATGCTAAAATAAATTAAAAATAAACTGCAGACACAAAGAATCCTTAATAGAATTTTCTCTACAGAGAGCAATTCTTTTGTAAAATTACTTTATCATCCATTTTCTTTGTGTTCATTTGTACAAAGAGAAAATAAAACCGATGGTAAGATCCTCATATTTCTGAGGTTATTTTTAAGTTTTGTGATTTAAAGAAGAAGAAAGCAGGAGTTGCCTTGGTGGCTCAGCGAGTTAGTAACCCCAGCATAGTGTCCCTGAGGATGCGGGTTCTATCCATGAGCTCACCCAGTGGGTCAAGGATCGAATGTTCCCCACAAGCTGTGGCTCAGATCCTACACGGCTGAGACTGTGGTGTTGGCCGACAACTGCAGCTCTGATTTAAACCCTAGTCTGGGAACTTCCATATGCTGCAGGTGCAGTCCTCAAAAGAAAAAGAAAGTGAGGAGATACGCTTTACAAAGCAACTTCTGAGTCTAGACAGACATCTCTAAATTGTGTGCTTGTACCAATCTAACTGATTTCAGTGGTCCTAAAATATGAACTTAAAAATTGCTCTCAACCTTCCCCGTTTAAAGTAGAGGAAAATGTGCTCAATCTCTAGGTAGAAAAATTTGCTTCGTTTTAAAGCCAGATACTAGAGAGAGGCTGAATTTTTCGATCAAAATAAAATTCTGAAATTAAAATAGGCCTAACCTTTGAAGAGAAAAATGTCTTGTCCTCAAATCTGACTTTCACTTTATTTCATAAAAATAAAAATACAATAAAAAAGACTACTCCATAATAGCCTCTTCTTCAGTTAAAAATATAAAGCCACAGCAAATTATTTCTGGAACCAGCCAAGAAAGGCAAAAGAGGATGAAGTTCAAATATAATATGCTGTCATTTCTTGTTGGAGTTGCTGTTTTCAGGATTTCAGGAAAAATCTTGTCAGTCTTTTGGCATACGGGACTCAGTAATATTTGTACCACCTATATTCATAAGCATCTCCCCCCAATTAAACTGTGGAAAAATGATCTTATTCTACCTTTTCCTTTCTTTGATTTGCACCAGGGTCCCTTTGGGAAATAAGTAGTATATGCTAAGGATCCTGGGAGTCATCGATACCTCTCCCATCTCAGACAGACGCGCTATTCCTCAGCTCTGCTTACTCCTGAGGCCCCCAGTCACACACACAGACCCCAGTGTGGACTTTGCACCGTTCTTTATTGGAAAATCCCTCTCCCCCGTCCTTAGGGTGAAATTCATCCTTTTTGCAGAAATGCGTCATAAGACAGAGGCGCTCCCATCCTCCCTCCTTTAGGGAAGAGATGGCTTTGCCCTCTTCTGGGCTCTCTCTTCTGGAGCTGTTTCCATGGGAACGAGGGGAGTGAGTTACTCAGCCTGCATCCCCGCCTCCTCCTTCTGGGTCGCCTGCTGGGCTGACTTAGACGCAGAAAGCTCAGACAGAGAAAGACAAATATCATATGATATCACTTATATGCAGAATCTAATAAAAATGATACAAAAGAACATATTCACAAAAGAGAAGCAGACTCTTGGTTACCCAAGGGGAACCGTGGGATGGGGAGGAAGGATAAATTAGGAGTTTGGGATTAACAAACACACACTACTATATATAAAATAGATAACTAACAAGGACCTACCTTAAGCACAGGGAGATCTACTCGCGACTCTGTAATAACCTCTATGGGAAAAGAATCTGAAAAGGAATGGACCTATGGTAACTGCTTCATTTTGCTGTACAGTTGAAATTAACACAGCATTATAAGTCAATTCTACAACAATTTTTTTTTTTTTTTTTAAATCTCCCTTCTCAGAGAGCTTTGTTCAGGGCTTGGAAGTGGTCTGGATGCTGTCAGATGTACTGGCGTGGTGCAGGTCCATATTTGATCATCTCTCTGTCCTCACTGGATAAAAGCCAGCTTGCCTGGCAGAGTGGAAAGAGGGCGGCCTTGGGAGTCCAGCACCCCTGGGCTGTGTGACCTTAGCCCTCAAGTCCTATGACGGTGTTGACCCTCAGACCCCTCATTCAACTCCACAGGGTGTTGAGGGCAGTGTTATTTAATGAGGTGATGTGCAAAATGCATGAGATGTAGTGAATCAGTAAAGATCTCTGCCATCTTTGCCCCCTCATGTTCACACACATTCGGAATGAGGCAGATAGCATATATTCACCGCTGTATTTAGGAGCTAAGCAGATCGCCACTGCGTTAAAACACTCAAATATATTGATGTCCTAAGTATTCTAAAAACTCATCAACTTAATGTCTTTCTTGAAAGAGTAGAGGTTTGGCCCCAGAAACTTTACTTTAGGGAGCTAATTAAGGAAATAATTAGAAATACAGATAAAGATCTGTGAGAGTTTTATTTTATTTTAATTAAAATAGTGAAATATGAGAAGCACCCAGGAGTAGATAATTTAATTAAATTATTGTATATATCTACTCAGTGGGTTATTGCACAGTATTAAAATGATGTATTGAAACATTTTAGTGACAGGAAATCATTTAAGATTTAGTAGCATTCATATGATAGCCACTGAATCCACACATAATAAAAATATTGAGTAAAATAAATTGAATGCAAAGGCATTTGAATAACAGTATAATCTCAATTACCTGAATACACATACATATATATGTAGAAAAACATACAGAAATACATGCAAAAAATATTAACTGTGGTCAGCTCTTGGTCAGCTAAGAGCAGCCAGCTCTTCTGCCTTGGTAATGGAATTATGAAGAATTTATATTTTCTTCTTTTACAGTTTGTTTTTTTTTTAGAATTTTCACACTGGGCCAAATTATGTTTGTAGCAAAAGTCATTTTTAAAAACCTTATAAAACTGAAAATATGGGTTTCTGCATACTGTGATTTTTACATCTATGCTGAGAAATATATACATTTAATAAAGTTTCTCTAGCTAAGAGTTTTATTTGTGTTTTCTCCTCCTATAAAACGCAAGCTCCCAAGGGCTTGGAGGGTGTCTTTTCATGTTTAAGTTTCAGCTCACTTCTTGGAAGAGATTCATTCATTTTTTGCTTTTCTTACAACTAACGTTTGTGGATGCAGCTCTGGGCCAGATGCTAGTGCTAGTGTCTGGCAGGATGCTCGGCTGGGGAGGAGTGTACACAAGTCAGGTCTGGCTTTCAGGAGCAGGCAAGACTGGGAAATCAGTGCATCTCTCGGCTGCATCTCTCTCACTTTGAGCTCTTAGATTTGGGGGCGTTATAAACCTTTCATCCGAGAAGACTGATGGTCTCGGCCTGAAGTCAGCATAGAGGACCCCCTTCCACGTGTACGCTGCAGGCACTCGCCCAGGACGTCAGGAAGCACAGTTTGCATGATATTTCACCAAGGCACTAGAGTTCAATTCCACCCTACATAGTTAATCATCCCAGGGTTCTTTTTCCTACTTGTTTTGGGGGTGGTAGATTTTTATTCACTTTAGAATGTTCGTGTTTTAAAAATATTTTTTCATTATTAAACGTTGACCTGGTGGCTCACCTACATTGACACTATCTCAAGCACAGAAGCTTCGGGCAGTGCTTATTGTGTCCGTGTTGACTTTGTCTCCTCACCTGGGTCACCTTTTAAGGACACTTGCTGTGTCATCACCGTTGCTTCTGAAGTTCTCTTTGCTGTGGTCTTGCTGTCTGGTCCTTTGTGGAAAGCATCTCTTCCACTGTGTTTCGTAGAGCTTGACAGGAAGCAAGGAAAGGTGCCCAGAGCAGGGACCAGAGCGGACCCCGAGATTCTGTCTCACACATGCTTACCCCCGCCCGCAAGTCATAGAGGCACATTCTCCAGCCCCAAATTTGGGGTATTACAAGAATTTGGGGTGTTATAAGAATTTATGTTTTACCCTTCCTTATGACTCTGAGGAATACTTAAATTCATGTGATTATTAAGTTTTATAGGGGTAATTTTTTAGGACGTAGTTGCAAGTTCACGCTGTATCAGGTATTATTTTCTAAACCACTCCTTCTATAACTATTTAAAAATATATTTCACTTTAGGAGGGGTATGGCCTATACATGAACCTCTGATCGGATCATATATGGGTTGTTTTATAGGTGTCTGAATTTTCCAAATACGTATCAAATCTTGTTCTTTTTTAACTTACACTGGGATAGTTAATGATTTTTAGAGTCTTAATAAATGTTATAATTATTTATCCCTTACAGTTTTTAATAGTATTAATAGGAAGTACAGAGGACCAGTTGTTCACGAATTCTTCTCCTTTATTTGGTGTCAAGCATGAGATTTGAGAAGTGTATTGAATGTTTGATGACTAACCTTGGAGATAATGAGTGGAATAAAACAATACTTTTGAAAAGAATGATAAAGAAGTCATCCTCAGGTGGTTGTTTAATATGCATTAGTTCCCACAGGCCAAACCCACTTCTGCTCTGCACACCTGCTACTCCCCTGGAGGGGAAGAACGTCAAAATTCCTTTCATCTGAGAAGATCTGGGGTCACATTCCGAGGTCTAGTATGTGAATTGTATTAACATACTGTACTCAAAATGGCATTACGGGGCTAATCACTCCAGATTTCTATGGTAAGGGAATTCCAGTAAAGGCCACGAAATGATGTCCTGCTCCCAGCACTGTCAGGAAGCAAGCACATCTTGTCTGATGCTGTGCAGACTGCAGTGGGGGGGGCACCCACATGCACCAGTTGATAAGGAACGCGCGGCCTGGTGATGTCCTGTCATTGACATTGTACTGAAACTCTCACACTTGCCTAGAGGAAACTCCATGGCGGCTGCCAACACTGCAGAGAAGGATAAATCTCAGAACGAGCTGACAAAATTAAAAGTGTTTTCCCCCCAAAGGAAGAAAAACGAGAATGCTTTGTAGTTGTACTTTTGAGTCACTTGCAGGCACGTTATCTCACTTGATTAGACTGAGTGGAGAGTTTTCTCATGTTCCCACTGATCTATACTCTCCGCTGTGATTTGTGTTAATGACTGTGACAGTCTTATCTCCAGGAGGAGGCAAGCACTTTGCGTAAAGTTCAGCTTCTCAAGATTTCTGTGTTGCGTGTTTGTGCGCCCACAGACCTTTTTAAAAAACGTTTAAAATTTGTTGAAGTATAGCTGATTTGATAATGTGGCATTAATTTCTGCTGTATAGCAGAGTGACTCAGTTTTACATGTGAATTCTTTTTCATATTCTTTTCCATTTTGGTTTATCACAGGATAGTGAATATAGTACCCTGTACTCTACAGTAGGACCTTGTTTATCTGTTCTGTATATAATAGTTTCATCTCCTGATCCCAACTCCCAATCTTTCTCTCCCCCTTCCCCTCCCCCTTGGCAAACACAAGTCCAGTATCTATGTCCGTGAGTATGTTTCTGTTTTGTAGATATGTTGATTTAGGTTGTATTTTAGATTCCACATATAAGTGATACTGTATGATGTTTGCCTTTGTCTTTCTGACTGAATTCATTTAGTATGATAATCTCTAATTACATCCATGTTTCTGCAAATGGCATTATTTCATTATTTTTAATGACCGAGTATTATTCCATTGTGTATATATACCTATCTTCTTTATCTACTCAACTGTTCATGGACATCTAGGTTGCTTCCATGTCTTGGCTGCTGTAAATAGTGCTGCAATGAACACTGGGGTGCATTTTTTTTTCAAATTAGAATTTTGTCTGAGTTGTATGCCCAGGAGTTGAACAAGGCAACTCTACTTTTAGCTTTCTGAGAACCCTGTTTTCCAGAACAGCTGGACGCATTTACATGCCCACCAGCAGTGCAGGAGGGTTCCCTTTTCTCCACACCCACTCCAGCATTTATTATTTGTAGACATTTTAACAATGGTTATTATAACCAGAGTGAGGTGACACCTCGTGGCAGTTTTGATTTGGTTTCTCTAACGATTAGCAGTGGTGATCTCCTCTTTATGTGCCTGTTGGCCATCTGTATGTCTTCTTAGGAGAAATGTCTATTTTAGGCCTTCTACCCATTTTTAGATTGGGTTATTTGTTGTGAGGTGCTTGCGTATTTTGGAAATTAAGCCCTTGGTTGCATCATTTGTAAATATTTTCTCCCAGTCTGTGGATTGGTCAACGGTTTCCTTTGCTGTGCGAAAGCTTATAGGTTTGGTTGGGTCCCATTTGTTTATTTTTGTTTTTATTTCCACTGTCTTGGGAGACTGACCTAAGAAAACATTGGTACAGTTTATGTCATCGGAGAATGTTTCACCTATACTCTCTTCTGGGAGTTCTGTGGTGTCTGATATTTTAGTCTTTAAGCCACTGTGAGTTTATTTTTGTGTATGATGAGAAGGGGTGTTCTGACTTCATTGATTTACATGGACCTATAGAATTTTAAATATGGAATTGTCTTCTCATTCAAAGCTTGTCTGAATGGGTAAATGAACACTGATGTCCCTTCTAATAGTCCCAAGGTCCACCCAGGGTAAGAGCTTCTACCTGTGAATACGAACACTGCTTGCATGGCAGCGGCTGCTCAGGTGACTGCAGCTCTGTGGAGGGTATCCCAGGGTACATGATTTCAGGCCCCTAACTTACCTGGTATGAAATGCTGTATATCTTGAAATCTTTTTTTTGTAATAAAACCATTCTCTTCCCTCTTCTCCAACCTTGCAAAGAACTGTAGGTACAATTTGTTTACTCTTACTTTTTTTATTTTTTTAGCCTTTTTTTAGGGCCGCACCTGAAGCATATGGAAGTTCCCAGGCTAGGACTCAAATAGGAGCTGCAGCTGCCAGCCTACGCCACAGCCACAGCAACGCCAGATCCGAGCCGCATCTGCGACTCACTGTATCCTTCACCCACTGAGCAAGGCCAGGGATCAAACCCGCATCCTCCTGAGTACTAGGTGGATTCGTTTCCACTGAGTCACAGCGGGAACCCCCTGTCTACTCTCATTTTAACCTTGTTCTACATGAGATGGGCAGAGAATGGGCTGCCTTGAGAAGCTGTTAGAGGTTAAATTGTGCCCTCCCAAATGAACTGTTAAAGCCCATACTCCCAGTAACTCGGACTGTGCCCTCATTTGGAAGCAGATTCATTAGAGATGTAATTAGTTAAATGAAGATGAGATCTGACTAAGGTACTGTGGGCCCTGAATCCACTATGACTGGTATCCTTAAAGAAGAGGGAAGTTTGGGCAGAGGCACAGAGGGACACAGCCACGTGAGGACAGAAAGAGAGGCTTGACTTTTGTGAGCATAAACCAAGGAATACCCAGGCTGAAAAAGCGAGAAAGGATCCCTGCCTAGAAGCTCTCCAGAGAGTATGACCCTACCGACAATTCAGCCTCATACTTCTGGCCTCCATAAATGTGAGAGAAGACATGTCTTTGGTTTGAATCACCCAGTTTAGTTTTTTAGGTACTTTTTAGGGCAGCCCTAAGAAACTAATACAGATGCCATATTGAAAGATGAAGCCAAAGGCAAAATGCGAAACAAGTTGCACTAGCAATCAACTCTTCAAAAGCCTTCTATCTCCCTGCCATGAATTATTCAAGTTTTTTGTGTTTTTGTGGGGTTTTTTGTACCTGTCAGTTTGAAAACCTTTGAAAACCAAGATTGTCATCTCTTGGTTGGTGATTACAGATCCGTTCCAAATTGTTCCTGTCTAACAGATGACTGACAGACTCCATGTTCTTTACTTTTGTGCAGTGGAGAAAAAGAGAACAAAAATTGAGCTTTCCACTGAATATTGAGATGAGGCATACATACCTGCTGAGAAGGTCTTAGTATGAAACTGAGCAAGAGAAGTTCAAGGAAACTAAAGTGGGACAGTGTCCCTCCCATGTGCAGACAGCTTCCTCCCCAAGAGGTTTCATAGGGACAAGAGGTTGAGGCTCATGACGAACAGGTGACAACTGAGGTCTAAACGATGTGTAATAACGACCCCCAAGGTAGTGACCACACGGTCTGCCCTCCTCCGAGGATGCTGTCTGTCTCATTTACTCTGTTTCTCCTCGGCTACACAGCTGTTCTCTTACCTCCGCCTTCTCTTCAAGATCTCTGTCCTTGAGTTTTCTCTTTCATGACGAGTGAGCATTGTGATACTGTGTATGGTGGCTGTTGAGTACAGAAGAGTGCAGGCAAGCAAGTTGGCCAGGGAACATGAGGAAGACATATCAGGGAGTGCTTACCTGTCCGGTGACTATAACAGGTTGTATTTTCTTTTTAGAACAAGAATTAGTATAGCACAGGGAACTATATCCAGTCTCTGTAATAGAACATGATGGAAGGTGATATGAGAAGAAGAATGTGTGTGTGAAACTGACACAACATTGTCAATTTCCTTAAATACCTTAATTTAAAAAAAGAAGTAAGGGTATACTTTATAATTCCTTTTGTTAATCTTGGACATTTAAATCTAGATTTCTTTTGCACTTTAGCTATGATGTTAATGGTTGGATCCTCGTCAGCTTGGTGCCTATGGTTAAAATGATTTAGGGAATTTAACAAAAAAATTTTGTAAACACATCTGGAAAGTATTAATGCTAAAAGATCTGTGGCTGTAATTCAGCATTGATTTTTTTCTGTAATCTTTTATAGGATTTGTTAAATACAGTGAGTATGTTTGAAATGGGCCAGAAAAAATGGTGCCTGCTAATCAGATGTCTTTTTTATAGCATGAGCATTTTCCTTATGGCCCTCATTTATGCTATTTCTTCTCATCAAATATTGGTTATCTCAAAAGGATATTCTCTAATTAAAATTTAATATCAAGAAATGAAAGAAAAATGACTTCAATGCTAGACATTTATAATGACTTTATTAGCTCTTGCTCAAATGACAAGTTAAAGTTTTCTCAGCATGACAGAAGAGTAGTTTATCAGAAGATATCAAAATGAGTAAAATGTATGTCAGAGAAAACCCTTTCATTCTCTCTTTTAGGAAGAGAGCAAATTATCTTAAAACACGAGGAATTTTTATGCATCCTTTATAAAGGAATATCCTACTTTTATTGCATACATGTTGAATTAGATTGAAGGAAAGAATAAATTTACTGTGTTGTGTGGGATTTCTGAATTATGCAGAATATTACCCTGTGCACTACAGCTACTATGAGAATTATATAAACTAATGGGAAATGAACGTGGTCTACATGGAATTTGAAAACAATTACTGTGTAGGAAAATGTGGGAAGAAAATGTGGAGAATTCAGAAAAGAAGCAGGATCTGCTCACTCCAGAGCACAGAATTCACACAACCCTGCATCCCCTTCTTCCAGGACTTGGGTCGCATGGGAATGCGTTCTAATAGGTTCTAGTAGGACTAGACATAGTCCTCAAAGAGGTAAAACTGACAAAGCTTGGAATTTTACCAAGTATTTCCAGAGAACACCATCCGACTGACCAGTGGAAAATGGGAGGTCTTAGTGTAGTTTGTATTCCCCTGGTTTTGCTACAGTGGTTCAATAAAGTAATGACTTTAAAACCCCTTTGTACGTTGTAAAGCTCGTGGTCTGCATTCTCACGCAGTAAGAGGCTCCTGCAAGCTGCACATCTGGGGGAAATGGAAGTTGTGGATCGGTCCCGTCATTGCACTGAAGACAAGACTAAGGACACTGCTTTCCTTCAGATCCAGATAGAATGTCCCTAACCCACCTCATGCTGAGTAAGACAGGCTGCAGGGTACCCCGTCTCTTGTGACACCCCTTCACCTTAAAGGCTGCTGTTGTCCAGTGTTCTAGGTACATCTTATTTTTATGTCTATCATATTAGTCACTATTGTGATCATTTTACCGTTTTATTTTATTTTAGCCATTTATTTTATTTTATTTTATTTTGGCCACATATTGTGATCATTTTAGCCAGTCATTTGCTTGGAGTTATGCCTTCCTCCAAAGTCTTTGTTCATCATTCCTTCCTGTCTTTTCTGAAGCACATCCTTTGGTTCCAGGGGAATGCCTGTTATTGGAAAACGCTTTCAGTTTTTATCAAGTTTTGGCGCATGTTCAGATTTTTTTTCCTCCAAATATTGCTTGTCTGATTTTTTTTTTACTCTTGTTTTTTTCTGGATTTTTTTTCTTTTTAAAAAATGTTTTCTTAAAGTATAGTTGATGTATGATGTTCCTTAAATTTATGCGATACAGCAAAATGACCCAGGCATACATACATATACATTCTTTTCTTTCATACTATCTTCCATCATGTTCTAGCCCAAGTGATTGTACATAGTTCCCTGTGCTGTACAGCAGGACCTCACTGCTTATCCATTCTAAAGGCAGCAGTTTGCCTCGACCAACCCCAAACTCCCCGTCCACCCCACTCCCTCCCCACTGCCCTCTGGCAACCACAAATCTGCTGCACATGATCTCCTCTTTATTCTCTTTCATATTTATGTTTCTTTTTCTCTTTAAGCCCTAATTTAGGTAGTAATTTACTTGGCTTTATTTTACTCTATACTGTATCTCCCCAACTGTATCTGTCTAGATATTTATAGCAAGGGTATGCTTTTCATTTGTGGACATCCATTTCATTTTTTAACTAATTGATCTGTCTTTGTTGACACCAGTCTCTTCCTCTGATTCTTGATTCAGTTTTCTGTTTCTGAAAACATTTCAAAACTACTTATGGTGTAATCTATACTCAGTTATCTCATTATATGAGGGCTCAGTTGTTTTTTTCTGGCTCTTTCTCATGGTAAAATGTCCCCCAATCTGTTTACTGGTTTGGGCTGGGAGCCAGGATTGGAAGGAAGGAGTTGGGCTTCATCTGTAAACATCGCCGTGCTTCAGTTTTCTTGGGAAATTTTACCATTGATGCCGCCAGATGCTCTTGGAAACTGGGTCACTGCATCTTCCTTTCCTGGTGCGAGACTTCGTAGACCCTGCAGAGTGTAGGCCCAAATGCCAGACATGAGCAAGGCCCGTACTGTAGGTAGACATGTGTTTTACACAAAGCTCAGGCAGGAGCAGGCAAGGGTGTTGGCTAGGAATTTTTTTTGTCCCTTACTTCAGTGAGCTTATGGTCTTCTGTAGGGGTTTCCTCAACTTGCGCAGCGCTTCTCTTTTCTTTCCTCATTTCTTCCTAGAAGAGATGCCTGACAACTCACAGTGCCCACGAGCTCTTGGCTCTAAGGGTTCAGTTCCCCCTGCATTTATAGGCCCTCAGGGTTTTTCTCACTTGAGAATTCTGCTGTGGATTTAAATGTGTATTTATTATATTTATGCAGAATTTGTTTTTTATATCAGGAAGTATTTCATAATAATTAATCTTTTATACTGCCAGAAATGAAAGTTACTTCAGTGCACATTTGACATAATGACCATATTAAACTATGTGAAAAAAATGGGAAAATAAGATTCCAAATAATAGACCACTAGATCATCTTTTCATGATAGACATGCACAAGAATCAATTGAAGGAGGAGTGTTATCTCCCTATTCTAAAAGAAAATTCATGGAGTTCCCTTGTGGTGCAAAGGGTTAAGGACCTAGCATTATCACTACAGAAGCTTGGATCCCTGCTGTGGTGTGGGTTCAAGCCCTGTCCCTGGAACTTCCACATACCGTGGGCATTGCCAAAAAATAAATAATAAATAATAAAATAAAATAATAGCAAAAATGCAATTAAAATAATAATGAATAAGAAATACACATGGAATTGAAACATTCCAGTTGTGGTTCAGTGGGTTAAGGACCTGGTGTAGTCTCCGTGAGGATGCAGGTTCAATCCCTGGCGTTACTCAGTGAGTTATGAATCTAGCATTGCCACAAGCTGCAGCATAGGTCGGAGATGAGGCTCAGATTCAATGTTGCTGTGGCTGTGGTGTAGGCTCCACTTGCAGCTCTCATTGGACCCCTCACCGGGGAACTTCCATATGCTGCAGGTGCGGTCATAAAAAGAGAAAAAAAGAAAGAAATACATGTGGAATTGAGAATAATAATTGCTTACACTTTAAATCGAAAAGTAATTTGACAGTACCATTGCCAAATAGAATTCTGCTGATCATGAGTTTCTATCAGAGCCTAAGAAGGAGTAAACATAGAAATAGGTTATAGGTTAATTAAGCAACAGTCACGTATCATTAATGAGGAAGTATTAGAGTGATGCAAGGTCCACAGGAATTCGCCATTTCATTTCTGAGAGCATTTTCACACCACGCGTGTGTATTCAGTCCTGTTCTCTAGGCTGAGCCACTGAGTCTCAGACCAGCAGGGGTGCCCAGTACACCCCTCCCCGCAGTGGCCAGGCATGGGCAGCTGCTCAAACGCCTGGCCAAGGAGTCCTCAGCACCACGCCAGGCCTTATGCAGCAAATAACTCTCATTCACGTTCACAGTTAATCTCAGGAATAGTCTTCAAAATTGCCTTCAACCAAACGTCAGAATATGAAAATCTACAGAGAGACTTAGGGTACTGGATATGTTTTCCTTTTAATTTTTCATTTGCAATGAAAAATATGTATGTGTTTACTCAAGTAGTTGAATTCCTTTCCAAAGGTCTTAGTTCATTTATATTTGCCTGGGAAGTGGCCTGAGGCAGCACGAAATAAAAGAACCATGTGAAGATCGACAGGCCATTCCACTGCTGCAGGTCTGTTAATGGAGCGTGGTATTGCTTTTACACAGCCGTGTGCATCAACACTTGTCCCATGGCCCTTGTGCAGTGGGAAGGGCTAGAGCCACCCTGATCTTGTTGTCGCCGTTGACAACTGCGGGCAGAAAGAGACTCTGTGCTTTAAATCTCTGATGCTGACTTGATGGCAATACTCCATCAACCCAAAGAAGCCACCATCCCTATTATGAATCATTTCACCCTGGTTTTTAATACTTAGAATCATTTCAGGAGTTCCCATTGTGTTGCAGCAGAAACGAATCCAACTAGTATCCATGAGGATGTGGTTCAATCCCTGGCTTCACTCAATGGGTCGGGGATCCTGCATTGCTATGATCTGTGGTGTAGGTCGCAGATGTGGCTTGGATCTGGTGTTGCTGTGGCTGTGTGCTAGGCTGACATCTGTGGCTCTGATTCGACTCCTAGCCTGGGAACCTCCATATGCAGCAGGTGTGGCCCTAAACAAAATTATTTCGTTACTTGGAATAATTCCACTTCATTCTTCTGGTGAAGATATATCAATCTTTTTTTTTTAATTTAAAGTAAAATAAAATTTTATTTTTCATTTTTAATTTTTTGTTGAAATATAGTTGATTTATGATTTATGTTAATTTTTACTGTACTGCAAGGTGATTCAGTTATACCAATATATGTATTTATATATGTTCTTTTTTTTCTTTTTCTTTTTTTTTCTTAATGGATTTTATTTCAATTATAGGTGTACATAAATCATCACAAGTCAATTTTATAGATTTTGTATCCCAAACCCACAGTGCATACCCCCACCCCCTATATTGTCTCATTTGGAAACCACAGGTTTTCCAAAGTCTGTGAGTCAAGGACTGTTCTGCCAAGAAGTTCATTGTGTCCTTTTTTTAGTTTCCACATGTAAGCAGTAGCTTTGGGTTTTGCTGTCTAATTGTCTGGTTTCACTTCACATGATAATTCTAGGTCCATCCATGTTGCTATAAATGTTGGTAATTTGTTCCTTTTAATGGCTGAGTAATATTCCACTGTGTGTATGTACCATATCTTCCCAATCCACTCCTCTGTCCATGGACATTTAGGTTGTTTCCATGACCTGGCTATTGCATAGAGTGCTTCTATGAACACTGGAGTACATGTGTCTTTTCGAGTCATGGTTTCCTCTAGATGGATACCCAGGAGTGGGATTGCTGGATCAAACAGTAATTCTATTTTGAGTTTTCTGAGGAATCTCTACTGTTTTCCACAGTGGTTGCACCAATTTGCATTCCCACCAACAGTGTAATAGGGATCCTTTTTCTCCACACCCTCTCCAGCACTTATCATTTGTAGACTTCTTGATGATGGCCATTCTGGCCGGTGTAAGGTGGTACCTCATAGTGGTTTCGATTTGCATTTCTCTAATGAGGAGCGATGTTGAACATTTTTTCATGTGTTTATTTGTCATCCGCATGTCTTCTTTGGAGAATTGTCTGTCTAGATCCTCTGCCCTTTTTTTGATGGGGTTGTTTGTTTCTTTGGTGTTGAGCTGTAAGAGGTGTTTGTAAATTTTGGAGATTAATCCCTTGTCAGTTGAATCATTTGCAAATATTTTCTCAACTACATGTAAAAAAATGAAACTAGAACACTTCCTAACACCATGCACAAAAATAAACTCAAAATGGATTAAAGATCTAGATAAAAGACCTGATACTATAAAACTCTTAGAGGAAAACGTAGGCCAAACACTCTCTGACATAAATGATAGCAACATCTTCTCAGATCCATGTGTCAGAGTAAGGACAATAAAAAGAGAAATAAACACATGGGACTTAAACTTCAAAGTTTCTGCACAGCAAAGGAAACTCTAAACAAAACAAAAAGACAACCCACAGAATGAGAGAAGATATATCATTCTTTTAAACATGTATTATGCTTCTGAAGGCAAGACAAAGCTGCAGGTGAGGAGGAAAAGGCATTGCAAAGCCAGCAGCTCATGCTCTGACCCTCTCTTTAGTGGCCTCCTGAGCACCAACCACCCAGCCAGAGCAGTGACTCACGGGCCAAGCTAGGCTGTCAAGAAGTGCATACATTGCAAAGGATCTAGAAAACTGCAAACACAGAAGCTCTTAGCCTCATATTTACATATCTAGGTAGACATGTGAGTGAGACTCGTGCACGTGCATGGAGGAAAACTTGTCAAAGTTTAGGGAAACTGTTTTGGTAATGGTGGACTTGACATCAGTCTTAAAGGCCGTCAGTAGTGGATGGATGGATTCATTCATTCACTTGACAGGTAGTTAATGAATAACTACCATGCATGTGTCTTGCACAGTTCTGGGTGCTGGGGATACAGTGATGAAAAAAACAAACAAACAACAACAACAAAAAACCAGGAAAACTCATACCTCAATTAAGCTCCACTGCAGTAGTTAGCATGAGTAATATGACACTATATTTCCACTAAAATGAGTGGACTGGATTTCTCTATAGCAGCATGGAGAGATATTATGAACATAGAAGCAAGTTTTTCCATAAATAAGCTATTTATGAAAGTTTAAAAAAAATTGAAGTATAACTGATTTGCAATGTGTTTTAAGTGCACTACAAAGTGATTTTATATATGTTTATTTTTTTCAGATTTTTTCCATTTTAGATTATTAAAATAGATGTAATATAGTTCCCTGTGCTGTACAGTAGGTCCTTGTATCTTATCTATTTTATATATAGTAGTGTTAATACTGTGCTGTTACACATATTAACACTGTATAGTATGTTAATATAGTACTGTTAATCCCAAACTCCTAGTTTATCCTTCCCCCAGTCTTTCCCCTTTGGTAACCAGAGGTTGGTTTTCTATGCCTGTGAGTCTGTTTCTCTCTGGTAGATAAGTTCATTTGTGTCATATTTTAGATTCCACATATGAGATATCACATGGTATTTGTCTTTGTCTGACTTTACTTAATATGAAAATCTCTGTGTCTGACTTTACTTAATATGAAAATCTCTGGGTCCATCCATGTTGCTGAAAGTGGCATTATTTCGTTCCTTTTTCACACCTGAGTAATATTTCATTGGATACATATACTACATATTCTTCATCCTTTTATCTGTTGATGGGCTTTTAGGTTGCTTCCCTGTTCTGGCGATTATGAATAGTGCTGCAGTGAACACTGGGTTCCAGGTATCTTTTTGAACTCAAGTTTTCATCTTTTCCAGATAGATGCCCAGGAGTGGGATTGCTGGATCATATGGTAGCTCTAGTTTTAGTCTTTTAAGAACACTCCGTGCTGTCTTCCACAGTAGCTGCACCAACTTATATTCCCACCAACAGTGGGGGAGGGTTCCCTCTTCCTCACACCTTCTCTGGCAATTATCATTTGTAGGCTTTCTAATGATGGTCATTCTGACCCGTGTGAGGTAGTACCTCATTGTGATTCTGATTCGCATTTCCCAGCAATTAGTGATGATGAGCATCCTTCCCTGTGTCCATTGACCACCTATATGTCTTCTTTGGAGAAATGTCCATTTAGGTCTTTTGCCAATTTTTCATTTGGGTTGTTTGTTGTTTTGATATTGAGCTGTATGAACTGTTTTTATATTTTGGAAATTAATCCTTTATCAGTCACATTGCTTACCACTATTTTCTCCCATTCTGAAAGTTATTTATGTAAGTGTGGAAAGAAGGAAAATATAAAACAATATGGATGCATGTCTGTGTGTGTGATAAAATAAAAACTGTAACCTGGGAATATATACACTTAATGCCTGATAATAGTGGCTTTTTAGGAGAAAAAGATAGGACAGGGGAGGGAGCAAAGAGAAACATGTACTTACCCCATAAAACTTTATTTCTTTCATTAAAACAAATAAATGACAGCATTAACCAAGATCGATTCTAGTGATGGGTTCACATATGAGCATTTCATGACTGTGTGAGTGGTTTGTACTTTTTCAATTAAATGAAAAATGGCAAGAGGAGGCAGAACAGAGGGAGCAGCAAGACCCGTGAAGACAAAAGGGGAGAAAATAAATCATCACAAGGCCAGAACATCTGCTCAAGGACTGGTCCCTGATGAACCCCGGTGACCCCGGTCACAACACTGAATGGAATTCCCCAGAGTCTCCCTGCCTCCGGCTCCTGCAACCTGGATCCGCCCCGTCAGTCATCTGTCTTGCAGTCCACTTGGGTACCTTCTTTCACATCTCCCTGCTTGATTCTCAGTGGTGTCCCCTGCTTGACCACCACTGCTTGACCTCAGGCTCTCTGGGGTTTATCTCTTGCCTCACAATCTGAAACCTGTCTACCATCCTCCTGGCACCAGGCCCTGGCCTCCCAGAGTCCCTGACATTCCACACATCGCTGGTATAACACACATGGCCATCCACCCAGGGCCTCGTCTGTCCTCCCCAGCCTGGCCTTTTGTGAGCCCAGATCTTTCTTTACCAACGTAGTGAGACGATGCAGCGGGTGACTGGTCAGCTTCTTATCACCTGGCCCTCCTGGGTGTCTTTATCTTTCCTTCCTAAGAATCCATGGCTACCCCTTTCTTCAAGGATCAATATGCTACTCACCTCATCTCTGAAGCATCACAGATGCATTGAGTTTCAAATCATGGTCTTTGGAGAACCACCCTCGTGATTTCCGCTGTCACTGAGTACCTTCTACACTTATTTATTTTTGTCCTTTTTTATGTCTACCTTTTTTTTATTAGAGTATAATCAATTAACAGTGTTGTGTCAATTTCTGATGTACCGCATAGTGACTCAGTCATACATACATGTTCTTTTTCTCGAACTATGTTCCATCATATTGTGTCCTCTTAATGACTCATATTTTCTTAAAGCAGTGCAGTTATAAATTCTGGCCAGACACAGTTGCCTTGCAGAGGCTCTTAGCCAGTGGCTTACTTCACCTGTGTTTAAAATAAAGGAAACACAGATCAGCAAGTGCTGGAGAGATGGTGGCAATAACTGATTGCCACAGAACAGCACTGAGAATCCCAGTGGCGGGCGCCGGGGGCACACGGCTGGTGTGTGGATATGTGGTGCCCTCTGAGCCTTTTCCCTTTGAAGGAATCAGAGGGGCCGAGGAGGCTTGTTCTTGGAGAAATTCCCTGGAGGTGTTCTAACGGCACTCCTTTGCAGAGCATCGTCAGCCTGCTTACCAGTGGCAGTTCCCACCCAGCTCTAATTAATCCTAGATGTGTTGTTTCTCAGCCTTTGTTTCCCTCAGCACTTGTGTATAGCCAGTTGGCACTATTTCATACTGGTTTGTATGATTTGTACTTTTATTTTATGGTATTTTTTCCGTATCACCAGGAATTAGCCTTTAGCAATACCCATTGCCAACTCTGCATATCATGGGCAGTTGCTGAATGACTGCATTAATTGTGTTTTGTTGGAAAGAATACCATTAGGCAATGGGTTTCATGATGAGTGAGATCTGGGGAAACCTTTTAGGAAATTAAAATACTCTCACAGCAGAAAGCTCTGGGTTGTGGTGTGGGAGCTTCTACCTAATCCCATGGGATCAGAACATTTAAAACCACGAGGTTCTGGCCTTGGGGTAGCAATGGGAGCTGAGTATATTAACATGACTTCCACCATGGTGCATTTTGTAAGTACATTCTTGAATACATGTATGTGCTAATGACTCAGGAAATGCATCGCGGTTCTCTTGGACATCTTTGTGCATGATCAAGAAACAGACAAAATCCAAGACCTTCACACGATGAGGCTTGCAAAAGAAATCAGCTGCTTTGTCTGCCACTGTCATTGTAAAAGCAGCCATGCCTGTGACCTTGTAGGCTTGTCAGCTGCGCGAGAAGGAAGCCTTTAGGCGTCCCAGGTATAAAGGGGTCTTAGACTTGCTCAGGAACCTGGTCAGAAAAAGAGCAGCTCAATCTACAGGATTCCGAGCAGTGCTCTTCAGATGTATTTGACTCTTGACTCCCAGTAAGAAACACACAGTAAAAAATGCATCTTATCTTGAGACCCAGTGTGCAGATACACATGCAGATACATGCACAGTCCTGCGGAGGCACGGGAGCAGAGACAAAGCCCTCATCAACACTCACCCTTGCTCTTGGCGAGACACACTGAATCACTCTGTCTACTCTATTTTATTTTTTTTAAGTTACAGTCCATGAAATTGATTTCACAACCCATTAATGGGTCACTACCCATTGTGCAAAAACGTTACCCCATATCAAGTGGCCATATCATGGTGTCTATTTCGTTCTTAACGGTTCCTGTTTTTCTACAGCCTTTCCCATTACCGTATGTCGTCTGCGTCAGGCAGACTAACTTAACGATTACTTTTCACAGTGTTTCACCGTTAAGTCCAGGGTCTTTAATTCCATTTGGGTCTATAACGTAACAAACGGAAAAAGCACAGTCACTGGGGATGGAGGTCCCCTGCTTTGCTGTCTTCGCTATCTTTTCCTCTTTGGCCAGCACACAGCCAGGCCTGGATGGACGATCAGCATGAGACATACATTCCTTTCCAGCCTCAGAATCAGAAACTCATTGGCCGGCACGCGATGTCACCACACCTCTTCTAATACTGGTTCACCTGGTACGACAAGCAGACAGAACGGTGTTCTTTATCTTTCCTACAGGCTCTAAGGGGCCACTTTTTTTTGTCTTTTTGCCTTTTTCTAGGGCCGCACCCGCGGCATATGGAGGTTCCCAGGCTAGGGGTCTAACAGGAGCTGTAGCTGCCGGCCTTCGCCACAGCCACAGCAACGCAGGATCCGGGCTGTGTCTGCGACCTACACCACAGCTCACGGCAACACCGGATCCTGAACCCACTGAGCAAGGCCACGGATTGAACCCGCAACCTCATGGTTCCTAGTCGGATTCATTAACCACTGAGCCACGACGGGAACTCCCTCTAAGGGGCCACTTTTAGTCCCTGGTTAAAAGTCCAAAATGTGTCATCCCCAACACTAGTGCCACATCCCGGCCAAGACTTTCTTCTCTGGTGATTTAGTGCCTTCCAGAAACGTGGGGGTCACCTTGGACCTCACCCCTTCGCCTCGTCCTCTCCTCGCGTCCACTGCACCTCAACTGAAACGCGCCCTCCACAGAAAGCCCGCCCCTGTAAACAGCAGCTCTCTGTCTAGATTCTACCTTCTCGTCTTGGTTCTCACAAGAGCACGTCTCACATGTGATTTTTTGGTCTGTTTACTCCTTTTGTCTGTCTCCGCAAAGAAAATGCTTGTTCCTCCAGGTCGGGGATTGGAAACTGTTCTGTTCATCGTATCGATGAATAAGCACAACTCAGGTTTTATAAGCTCTTAAAAAATCCTTGAATTTCTTTAAAAATAAATTCCCTCCTTTCCAAGGCTTTATTCTGTTTAAGAACTAGAAATCTAACTAGAGGAAAGATTAATGACAGACTCGAATGTCTGCTCAAGAGCGCAGATCTGATCATTAACAGCCTAGACGGGGTAATTAGGAATTCAGTCAGAATGCAGCGTGCCGGCTTAAATTAGCAGCCTATAATTGAGCCTCGTTTAGCTGCGGGAGAACTTCACGGAGAGAATTTTATTTACAGGAGAGAAATGTCTTCCTGAGGTTGCTGTGGGAGGACCTAGATGTATATCTGCCAGAGCAGCCCTTACTGACCAAGTCCAGCCCCAGGCTGCCGGCTCATCGCTCACGCCCCGTGTGCAGAGGGAACCTCACTCTTTTTGGCCCGGTGGGCCTCCAGGCAGCTCAGCACCCAAGCTGGAGCATCACTCTTTCCGATCTCTTGTGTCTCTTGATACTTTTATAGACCTAGCAGCCCCAACAATATGATGCCTTATTGTTCTGAGCCTATTTGGGGGAAGAATTCAAAGCACGCATGACAGGACACACTTAATTCAGCATCGTGCAAGGTGGGGGGACGGCAGGTGAGAAAGGCCTGGGAATCGCCTTGTCTCCAGAGGCTGCGGTGGTTTCTGGGGAGGCAGCGCCAACGCGCACACTACCAACCAGACAGAATGCAATTCGGTGTCCAGTCACGTGTTCCAGAGACATTCGGGGAGAAGAGGAGAGCCTGTAGACGGTGGAGGAGCCCTTGGGGTTAGGTGTTTGGAGGGAGGATTGCAAGGACCGGGGTAAGTGTGTTGGAAGCCTTGCCTTCGGTTAAAGCGTGCACACGTGCGATCAGGTGGAGACCCAAGCAACATAGAGGGCCGACTTTCGACACATCTACTCTCAGTATAAATATTAACCCACATTTCTGTCTTTTCCCTTCGCCCTGCTGCTCACACGAATTTGGTCTACACTTGCTTGATCCTGTCCAAACACTCAACACCCACTGACGCCTTCTTCAGAGTACATTTCAACTGCACAAGGAGAGCGTAATAAGGTCTTCTTTTAAGATAAAGTACATGAGACTGTGAAATGAAGCACGTAAGCCCCACCTTGCCTTCTCCTGATCCACTCAGACCTCAAAAGTGAGGCAACTACAGTTAACATTTTGGTGGATATCTGATGGTTTACTTATGCAGATTTGCCTGCTCACACACATTCACTGTCTTTTGTGCATAACGTTATATAATGTTCTGCAGTTACTTCCTGTCTTGGAGACCTTTCTGTGGCTTTCGTACAGATGTACATTACTGTCTTTTAAATGGCTCCCTGCAGGATGGACGTGCCCTAATGGATTTGTTTGTTTGCCCTTGGTCAGCCTTTAGATTTGTTCTCAACTTTTCCTCGTATAACCTATTCTCCAGGGCACGTCTTGTGTGTCCATTGTTGTGTGCACATGTATGACTCGCCCTATAGGACAGAGTCTTTGCAGGGGGCACGACAGATTAAATGCATACAGTACTTTACATTTTAAGTATGCTAGCAAATTGCCCAAAGAAAACAAAAAACTTCACCAGTTTATACTCCTGCCGGTAGGTCTTCATTTCCCCACAACCTTGTCAGGACAACATGTTATCAAATATTTTAATTTTTTTAATTTAATTTTCCTAATTTCCTGGGTGAAAAAAATAGCATCTTTTTTTAACCTGCATTGATTTTGGAGGATTATACCTAAATTCTGATCATAAATCAATTGAAATCTAGTTTCATCGGTGAAAAATTGGCATTTTCTCCCATTTTGAGTTGTCTGATTCTGGAATTTGGTACACCTCTGTATTTATCCAGGCCTGCTCTTATCTCCTTTGGTAATGATTTGTTGTGTTCCTTAAATTCATTTTATAGCTTAGTAGCTGTCTATAGCTAGATAGTTAATATTTTTATCGATCTAGGAATTTAGAAACTTTACCATTGTATTTTGCTGCAGACTACTGCTGTTCTAGAGTGACTTTCTCTGGCAGGACCGTATCTGGACATTCTTTTTATTTTTATTTTTTGTCTTTTTGCCTTTTCTAGGGCCACACTTGCGGCATATGGAGGTTCCCGGGCTAGGGGTCTAACAGGAGCTGTAGCTGCCGGCCTTCACCACAGCCACAGCAACGCGGGATATGAGCCGTGTCTGCTACCTATACCACAGCTCACGGCAACACCGGATCCTTAACCCACTGAGCAAGGCCAGGGATCGACTTGCAACCTCATGGTTCCTAGTCGGATTCGTTAACCACTGCGCCACGACGGGAACTCTGACATTCTTACTTAATGTCACAAAGTCCCCAAGAAGGTACTGTTGCCCCATTGTGCGGGTAGGGAAACTGAGGCTCTGTCAGGCTGCACTTGTATCCCCCTCGCCCTGAACTGAGATGTAGGTATTACCGTTTCCGAAGACCTCTCCTGGCCCTGCCCCGCACCAGTTTTCACAACTCCCTGCCTTCCTGGGTCTTGGTCCCGCTCTCTCTTGCTGCGTCTTTTGCTCTTTCCCTGCTCCCCTCCCCGAGGTTCCTAGGCGTCCCTTCCCCTGCAGGGCTCCTCCACAAGCATGGCTTGACTCACAGAGCTCTGTCGCCAGCTCCACCGTGATCACAGGCTCTGAGTGACCCAGCATGTTCAGGGCTGGACTCCTGTCTTCCCTAAAGCGGAGATGTCCTCGCCCTTGTCCTTGATCCATCAGCGCCAGCGCCATCCCCCCAGCTCAGCACTTCGCGTGCTGCTCGGGTGCTCCTCTCCCCCGCCGAGTGCTGGTGATCCTTCATGTCAGTGCTTCCCTGTGCCTGTCACTTCTGTCCCCCTCCAGTGCTCCTCCACCCGCCCCAGCCGTCCTGCTTATACTCCGACCGAGACCCAGAGCGGGGCGTGCAGGCGAGGGCCTGAGCACCCTGCCTCCAGGCCAGGGTACCACGCTGGCCGGGATGCTTCAGTTCTGTGGGCACACGCCATCACTTAGGCTCTGGTGCTCACCTTTTTCTTCTGAGAAATGGGAGTAACAACAGTACCTGCCTTGGGTCACTGTAAAAACCGAATGGGTCAAAACATAAGATTTTAGAGTAGTGGTGGCTCACCCTGAGTGCAGAATACCTACTGACTCCAGTTAGGATTAGGATTAATAGCCAGATGTGTGTCCCCATTTCCCCTTTTTGTAAGGACATGTGCCATTGGATGAAGGCACACCCTACCCCAGGATGACCGCATCGTAACTAATGACCTCTGTGGTGACCCTGTTTCCAATAAGGTCACATTCTCAGGTCCTAGGGGTTAGAACTCAATTCATAGATTTTTGGAGGGAACACAATTCAACCCATAGCAACTGGCTAGACATTTTATTATGGGGTTTACCCTTTTTTCTCTCATATATGAGGTTTTCAACATACATTTTTTAAGCACTAATTTTTCTCAGGCCACTCAGTTGCTCAAGAAATGTCTGTAGCTCCTTTGTGCCTGCTTTAAATCATGGCTTGACACCACCCATCACATCACAGAATAGACCCATCTCAGAGCCACTGGGATGACTTCAGTTCCGTTCCAGTCCACATCTGAATTAAGCGAAACAGATAACTTTAAAGTTATCACAAAAAATAAAAATAAAGTTATCGTAGATTATACATATATATTTATATACCTTTTTCTATTTCTACTTCTGTTTTAGTTAATGCTGATTTAACTTTCAAAATAAAGAAATATAAGATATTCATTCAGAGGCTTATCTCATTTCTAGTGCTGTATCCTTAGAGCTTGGATTTATATCTTGCGTCTAATTTTTCAGAAACTGTTATAGAAACTGCTCAGGAGAAAGCTCACTTTCATTACACAGCATGGATGTCAACGGAAGGTGGCAGGCACAGCTGATAAAAGTTTCATTGTGTTTTGCTACCATTTGGCATCTTATTAGACAAGCCATCTGTTCTTTTAATTACTATTAACTCAATTGAGATTGCAATAGCAAAAACCCCCCTAAGATATATTTATGACTAAGTGAAAAATCAAATACGCTTTTAAAATCTTCCTGAAAATAATATTGTCCTTATTGAAGATCTAACAGCCTGGCTGTACAGGAAAAAAGACAGAGAGCATAATGAAAGAATAATTGACATCAAAATCTTAAAATATGCTCATTTTCATAGAAGAATACATTACAGTCATTCCTGGGGGGAAACATACTCTTATTATGTATTATACATGAGGAGGTTTCATACTGAAATCTGCAAAGAGGAGTTTCAGCTTTCTTTGAACCTGGACTTGAGAAGAGGCATTTTGTATACAAGTAATGATAGACTTTCATCCAGCCATCTCTTTAGCAAGTGTTTTCAGATACATAGCCAATCACCACTCTGTGTTAGTGAAATGAAAATTTGAGCAAGACAGTTCAAGTTCCTGCTGTCCCAGCCGGAGGAGAGACGGGTTAAAGCAATTGAGGCAGCATCACATGGAGAGATGAATCACTTGCCCTGAGCATGTGTGACCATGGATGTGGTTAATGTGGGCCGACGTGACTGGAAAGCTGCCTTGGGAACTAAGGCCAGGAAGACAGGAAGGAGCCAGCCTGGTAGGGGCCTGGGCTCACAGCCCTCCAGATGGACCAATTAGGAGAAGGGCAGCGTGGCCAGGCAGAGCGGATGAATGAGATGGCCACACCAAGCCCCTGTGCCCGCCATAACTGATTTGGTCTGGCTGGACTCCATCAAGACACCGAGCAGGTCTGCATGGGTGTTGAGTGGTGGGCTGAAGGGGGCAGGAGTGGAGACAGTTGGTTAGAAGCCTGGGATCCTCAGACCTGAGTGGTGCCTGGAGACACATGTGAACAATTCGGGATATATGGGAGAAGGAAGAACAGAAGGACGTCCTGGTGGGTGACTGGGAGGGGTGAGGAACGATTAATTTGGAAAACTTCAGAATGTGTCTCACTTAGATGCAGGATCTAATAAAAATGATACAAAAGAACTTATTTACAAAACAAAAACACTCACGGATTTCAAACCAGCCTGTGGTTACCATAGGGGAAACCTTTGCGGGGAGGGAGGAATCAGGAGGATGGGAATAACGTGTACACACTGCTGTGCAGAACAGATGAGCAATGAGAACCTACTGTACAGCACAGGAGAATCCACTCAACCTACATGGGAAAAAAGAATGGAGGTATATACATATATGTATTGCACCTGCAGCATGTGGAGGTTCCCAGGCTAGGGGCCGAATCCAAGCTGCAGCTGCCGCCCTACACCACAACCACAGCAACACAGGATCCATAACATCTGCGACCTACAACACAGCCCATGGCAACACCAGATCCTTAACCCACTGAGCAAGGCCAGGGATCAAACCCGTGCCCTCAAGGCTCCTAGTTGGGCTTGTTATCTGAAGAGCCACAGCGAGAATTCCCAAATGGATCTATTTATATGTATGACTGAATCACTTTGCTCTGAAACTAATTCAACATTGTAAGTCATTTATACTCCAATAAAATTTAAAAATATTAACCAAACCAACAAACAACCTCCTAATGACAGCGGGGGAGGTCCCTGAGGCTCCATCTGCTCCTGATCTCTGTCTGCTCTTTTCAGTCTAGTTTCTGTCTAATCTCTTTGTCCTGCAGACAGGACTTCTGAAGACAGCTGTCTGCAGGGCCTCCCCCAAACCCCTGCTCCCTGGGGTGAGTGAAGATCCTTTCTGGGCCTTGTTTCTGTCTGTCTACACCCTGTTCGTACTCTGTGTGTGGCCCTGGTGGTGACACAGCTCCAAGTGGCAGAATTCTGATGTCAAACCCACATCGTTTCCACTTTGATGCTTTGTTCTCACACGTGCAGTTGTTTCATGTAAGTAAGCAAATCCATGAACAGCCAGAAGCGAGCCCTACTATATACGTGTTGATGGCTCTTCTCTGTCAGCTCAGGCAGACCTGCTGGCCTTGGGCAGCACTGGGGACACCTGTGGACTGGCCTCTCCTAGTGGATCAGCGGGGAACACACAATACATTTACTTCCGTAGAGGCCACTCCTGTTGCATGTTCGATGGCGTCTGTGCATCTCCAGCAGTGAAATAAAGAGGATGCTTTTGTGGTCTTTCATAGATGAGTCATCCAAAGCTAAAAGAGTGAAATGTCTCGCCTGAGGTCACACAGCTGGAAAGTAACATCAACAGATTTGGAGTTCAGATCCATTAGATTCCCAAAGTGAGATTTTTTTTCTTCCATAATGAGGAATTTCTCAAGGTGGACGAGCTTGTTGTATTTGGTACCAGGGAAAGATGCTTTAGCTGCGTGCTTCATAAGACCAGGAAAAGAAATTAGCTGAGCAGATTGAACAGGCAGATCAATAACGGGTACTTTAACACTTCCAGTTGATTATTTATATCAGAGTGCTACACAAAGATAAGTAGAGGTTGGTGATCTACACCAGCTTTCCTCCCTGAGCGCTTGTGTTTCCCTTCATCCAGGTGAGATGAGGAGAAGACTCTTCCCAGGCTGTATCCAGCCTCTTCCCTCCCATCCTGTTTTCTCATCCGATGCCGTGTCTTTAACCCTGAGACTCGGGTCTGTTTAGATTGTAAGCTTCCCAAGGACAGAGGTTGTGTCTCATTCCTGCTTGGGTTCCTGGAACCCAGGACAGTGCTGGCCCAGTGAATGAGTGGACCACTCTGCTGCGGTTTCCAGCTCCCCCAAACCCCAAGGCACCATCAGAGTCAGCTCTAACATGCTCCCTTCAGGGGAACACTCATGCCTGCTTCATGCAATTGACCGCTCACAGTTGGGCCAAATGGATTTCTAGAACTGTTGCTATTTTCCTCTCTGCCTCTGATGCTATTGGTCAAAAAACCCCCAAAGCACTGTGCCTGAGCCTCAGGACGGCTGTGCTCTTTGTGTTCACCACTCAGCACCGTGACTATGGAAGGAGCATAGCTGTAGGACTTCTATCCTGAGTGTTCTTTCAAGATTCTCGGTCATGCAAGTGCCCCGTCTTCTCTGGTAGTTTTATGTCTCTGAATAGAAACATCCCACTAGCCCCTATGCTGAACTTAGGCAGGCTGGCTGAGCTGGTACCAAGCTATGGGTTTATTTCAGTGTCATGAACATGCAAGCTCGAGCTTGCATTGGAGAACAATGCCAATACTCAGTCAGAACCGATTTCCTCTTAGTTTATGGAAAGTTTTAACAGCTTTGGTTTGTCTGGTTTCTAACTCTCAGCACACTGAAGGCATCAAGTCATGCGTCTGCAGGGATGCTGACAGCAGAGAGAAGTAGCAGCTAATAGCCAGGTAGCAATAGCCAGGAGGGAACAGATAAATTGTTAAAGACAGAACCAGGGGCTTGGACACCTGGACCATTTAGGGCGTGTTGAGAAGCCAAGACAGCTTCTGAGACACCCCTCTACTCGTGACTCAGTAATCGACACCCGCCGTGATGACCTGGATCCAAAGATCATTCACTGTTGTTCAGTTGACTGGTTTGCAGTGTGTTCAACATGACAAAAACCTATGTGCTCTAGGAGTTCCCGCTGTGGCTCAGTGGAAACAAACCTGACTAGTATCCATGAGGTTGCAGGCTCGATCCCTGGCCTCAATCAATGGCCTAAGGATCCAGTGATGCCATGAGCTGCGGTGTAGGTCACAGACACAGCTCAGATCCTGCATTGCTGTGGCTGTGGTGTAGGCCTGCAACTGCAGCTCTGATTACACCTAACCTGGAAACTTCCATATGCCATGGGTACAGCCCTAAAAAGCAAAAAAAGAAAAGTACTGTATTTTAGCAGTGCTTCCATCTTTCTATATTCCAATTATACAAATCATGTGTATTTCCAAGGGCAATAAAGTTACCTGTAAAATGTTGGTTTTGCACAATTGCATGTCATGAGATAGTTTGAAGTAGTAAAGGGTTGTGTGTGTGTGAGAGAGACAGACAGACAGAGACAGTTGTATGTGTGCAGTTTATTACCATTGATATTTTGTAATTTGATATTTGCCTATTTTAACAGAAGCACATTCTTCAGTCTCATTTAAGGCTGTGAATACACCTGTTTATTCCACGTGATACAAAGACCCTCCAGTGCTGTACGGCAGGAAGTGAGGTGCAGTGACACGCGAGGGGCTGGTTGGGAAGATTCTTTGTCACCACGAAGCAGAGACCCCTGGTGTTGTGATGGCTTGCTGTGCCTTGTGTCTCGGCTTCAAACTGAATCCAAGGACGCTGGGTCTTCGTGGCCCTCTCCTAATCAGAAGCTTCTCTTCCACACCCTTATGTCAGGTTTTAGGATGTTGCTTGGTTTGGGGATGGATTTCTCTGAGAAAGGAAGAGCTAGACAGAGGGCGCAAAGCAGCACAGCACTCCAGCCAGCTCTGTTCCCCTCCTGTAAACATCTCAGAAGATGTTTCAGGCCCTCAAGGTGCCTGTTTATCTGAACCGTGTCTTAAGAAAGCCTTATTTAGCATGCTAAGTGGGTAAAAAGCAGTCAGATATTCCAGGAGCAAGCAGAGTGATTAAATTAAACATGCCTGGAGACCAGAGCCCTCTCAGTAACCAGCGCCCGAGTGCAGGCTGCTGCCTCCAGCCTGTGCAGCTCCCCAGGCTGCTGAGAGCCCAGCCCAGACGCTCCTCCTACCTTTCACCGCTGCTCACGGCCTGGCAGTTCTGATGCAGGAACCCCGTGTTAGAGCGGTGACGGGAGAAAAACCCAAGATCTTTTCTGTCCCTCCTTTCTCTACTTTAAAGGAACTGGTTATTAAAGTATTATGTAAGTATGCAAAATACATGGAAAGAAAAAAAAAGTTTCAGTTATACATAATATATACTGGTAAGAAATGCTTGGCCTGTGATGACATATGACAAGTTAAAGGGTGTCTCTTTTTTGTTTGTGTTTTGCTTTTTAGGGTATACCTACAGCCTATGTAAGTTCCCAGGCTAGGGGTCGAATTGGTCCTACAGCTGGCAGCCTACACCACAGCCACAGCAGCATGGGATCCGAGGCATGTCTGCGGCCTACACCACAGCTCACGGCCACGCCAGATCCTTAACCCACTGAGCGAGGCCAGGGATCAATCCTGTGTCCTCATGGATGCTAGTCAGGCTCGTTACCGCTGAGCCACAACAGGAACTTCTGTAAAAGCTATCATTAGTTGCTTTTCTTTAGGGGGAGAATAAAGCAAAAACACCTAGAATAGACAACATTCACTCTCTCAGCTGTTCTGATATTTAGCATATGTATAGCATATTTTAAAATGAGTAACTGGAGTTCCCATTGTGGCTCAGTGGGTTACAAACCCTACTAGTACCCATGAGGATGCAGGTTCGATCCCTGACCTTGCTCAGTGGATTAAGGACATGGAGTTACCATGAGCTGTGGTATAGGTTGCAGATGCAGCTCAGATCTGGCATTGCTGTGGCCGTGGTGTAAGTTGGCAGCTACAGCTCCAATTCCACTTCTAGCCTGGGAACCTCCATAAGCCTCAGGTGAAGCCCTAGAAAGCAAAATACATAAATAAATAAGTAAAAAAGTAAGTAAGTAAATAAATAAAAATAAAAATTAAAAATAAGTAACCAAATGCAGTTGTTTAAAAAGTTAATTTATTACTTAAGGATGTGCATGCTGTCTCAGTAGTTAATTTGTGTTCTTTTGGAAAGCTTACACTAGATCAGTGTTTTTTAATGATTTTTTTATTCCCACGTCTCTTGAATTGCTTTTATACTGCATAAGAATTAATGAGCCTTTGTTATTTTATCTATGAATAATGCAATTGATCTATGAATAAACTAGTCTTTACAAGAAGCAATCAAAGGCTGGCCATAAGAATTACGTTCACAACTTAAATATTTAAGATGTAAAATTAATGAAGTCGAGACCCCCGGCAAATTCCGGTTAAAGTAAACCTAAGGGAGTTTCAAATGAGCCTAAGGGAAACAAAGAGTTGTAAACAGAAGGTGAATTTTTGGCACTTTAGGCTTTTCCCAAAGAGACAAAATCATATCATCTATCAGGTAGAGCTGCATCAGAAGCAGAAATATTCCACAGGAAAGAGTTTCACAGCCGCAGAAACTGCCTTAAGTCATCCACCGTGTGGGTGCCACCATCCACCTGGGGGTTTATACCTTCGCTTTTCTTTGGTTTATCATCAAATTGTAACTGAACAGTGAAAAATTATCCTGAGAAATGTATGTTTTCGAAGGAAAAATCATCTTTAGTCTTCATCAAGAGTCGCTGATATTTGATCTCTTAATGTTGCACATTTCTGTACAGGTGGAGTCGTTACAGACAAAAAAGTCAGTCAGAGATCACAGGCCACAGAGAGCCTCCTGGGTCCTGTGCGGATTATAAAGGAGGAAAGGCTGGGTGTTACTCCCCTACGCGAAAATGTTATAGTCAATTTTATTTTGTTTTATTGTATTTATTATCATTTTTTTATGGCCATACCTGTGGTATATGGAATTTCCCAGGCTAGGGGTCCAATTGGAGCTACAGCTGCTGGTCTACACCACAGCCAGGGCAACAGCGGATTTGAGCTACATCTACGACCAGCCCCACAGCTTGCAGCAACACCAGGTCCTTGACCCACTGCTAGAGGCCAGGGATCAAACTGCAGCCTCACGGAAAGGACTTTGGGTTCCTAACCTGCTGAGCCGCAGTGAGAACCCCCATGTCAGCAGCAGAGTTCCCCAAAACGCTGGATCAAGGAGGAGCTGGCCTTTATCGCGGAATATGACGGTAAATGTTGGTTCTTAATGAGGAAAGAGGTCTTCCCGTGGAAACTTGTGGAATATTCTACTGCTTTAGAGCCTAAATTCATGTGTGTTCATTGAAATACTTCAAACTGAGGCAAAAGTGTGTACCTACATGAAGTCGAAAGTGAAAAAGAAAGTTAACATTCCTTTAATTTGTCACATTCTAAGAGAAAAGTAGAGATCAAGGTGCATTTGCTAAATGGGCTACATACCAGTCACATGCCAGCTTCATTGCTGTTCAATAAATACTTGACCAAAAAAGTTGATTCACAGTATTAGATTATATATTCATATGTAGCAGACTTACTAAAAAAACTGGTAATTTTGGATGGTTGAAAAATTAACACGGTTTGAACCCATAAAGTAATACACACGTGCACACACACACACGCGCGCGTGCGCGCACACACACACACACCCCTATAATTTGCTTTCTCATGTGTTTATTTCCTTCAGGTGAAGAAAAGCTCTTTGAGGACTTTGTGGATATGACCGAGCTGCTTTTGCTCTGTGTAACGGGGTAACCGTTCTCTTCTGTTTCAGGATCTAGATTTCTCATCACATCCACGGGAGCCTTGTATATTAAAGATGTACAGAATGAAGATGGATTGTACAACTACCGCTGTATCACGCGGCACAGATACACTGGGGAGACGAGGCAGAGCAACAGCGCGAGACTTTTTGTATCAGGTAAAAACTCATTGACGCGGTGTTCTCTGTCTCGCTTTTCCTTGTGGGTCCCCTGCGATGACTCAACCAAAACTGTAGAATTCATCATTAAATGAAGCCTTCAACTTAAGATTTTTTTAAACCAGCACCAACCCAGCACAGTGCAAATATAGATATTCCAAATGAAGTAATTTTACCTTTTGTAAAGTTCCACATTCCTTTGACCCAACAGGATTTCTGTTGTGTTGACAATGCCTCCTCGCCCTGCTGTTTGCGCTGACATTAGCAAAACCAACCTGCATCATGATGCTCCCTACACGCATAGCTCTGAGGGATCAGAGCTGGGTCTTCTGAAACACACCTCTTGTTCCCTACATTGTGTCTAACAACAGTAGGGAAATTACCCACATAGAAAGTTAAAGAAATATTCACACCTTCTTAACCACTTCCAGGCTTATTCTCAAGTGAGGTAAACTCAAAAGCAGTTTATTCCACTCTGATAAATATGTCCCTTTTGTGCCTTTCCTGATGGGCTGAAAATATAAAACTTTTGTATACTTTTTGCAGTTAGTTGGCTTGCCATTGGCCCACCTGTCAAACATATGAGCAGTCCATTCACATGGTAATACGTTATTAAATATTATAATTTCACTACAGTAATAATTTAATTATTATTACATTTCATGCAGCAGTTTAGCAGGGTGAAATGGCCATCTCAGTACTAGAAATTAAATGCAAACTACCTGACCTCCGCCTTTGTAGCTTTAGAATGTAAAATTGATCCATGCAGTAAATACCTATTTTATTTGTCATGATGTTTTGCACAGAAGTGGTGAGAAATTGTTAAACATATGGATAATTAAAACAATGTCACAACTATCAAGTAAGATTTATTAGTAAATAATGATCTTGGTGGGGCATGTTAGTAACAGGGTGTTTAAGATTCCAAACTGCTCCTGAACCTAAAACAGACTGAATAGGGTGACAAAAGAAAAACCACCTGGATGATATCTTCAATAAAACTGGGTGACAGGGACATCCCCAAAACTCTTAAATATGCATGGGTGTGGACAAGCCATTGACATTGTAGGACCAGTGTGGAGGAGCAGCGTTGTAATAGGAGTGATGGCTGGTGAAAGGGAGAGATTTTGGGGACCACTGAATAGTCCCAGAACTGCAAAGCAGTCAACAGATGCTCATGTCCAAAAGGCAGAGGGCCATCTCTCGAGTGGAAACCTGGGAAGATGTATCTAAGACTATTCACAACAATTTGATGGATTTACAGGAGCACTGAGTTGAAGTCTAAAAAAGCCATGAGATCACATGGTGCAGTGGTGGTCTAACTCCTTGCAGATCTTAGAAGTATTGGGTAAATACTACTTTCAGAGTAACAGAGACCCACCCTGAGGGAAACTACTGGATGGAGGAGTCAGAATGAACCAAGGCGGAATACTAAATAGAAGCAGAAGGCTCAGATAGCATAGGAGGCTCCAGAGGAATCTCATCCTGTAACAGAGGGAAAAATTAACCGTGTTTATGTTATTTTTGTTTGGAACCAGTATTTTCAGTGTCCAGGAAAAGATAAAAATATAACATCAATAATAAAATCCATGAACTAGCCAATAGAAACTATAAGTTTACACCTGTTATTTTTTTTATATGTGATTCCAAGATCTTTCCATTGAGAAGGCTCAGAAATGATGGGCAAACTAATAGCACAAGCACCTCTACCACTTAGATGATCATAGTTTCCCTTAAATATTTCCGCCACTAACAGGGACATTGGTTCCTTAGAATAACGGTGGATTGTTGGTCTGGAACAGGAAACACATAAGATACACCTGAAATATAAATAGGGTATTGTCAAAATGATACAGGAGCTAACTTCTAAAGGGACTTTCACTCTTCAAAAGTGTGATGAGTTGAATATCAAAAATAATTACTGCCTTTGATTGGTAACAATTAAATATTTTTAGAAACCTTGTGTTGTATGTATACATGTATATATATATACCTATATGTACTTACATAATTGTTTATATATATACTGCATATGTGTACATACCTATACATTGAATAACAACAAAAACAGTAATAAGAATCTCAGTGGCACTAACTCTTGACTGTGATAATTGTTGATTAAAAAACGCAGCAAAAATTCTTCCTGCTTTTCCAACTATATTTTAAGATAACTGAATAACCTCAGTTCAGGAAGAAAAGTTCTTATCTGCAGAATAATTATATCTATTGACTATGAAATAAATAAGAAAAATTTTCAATCACCATTTTCATCCCTTAATAAAGTAACTAACTCAGGAGTTCCAGTCGTGGCTCAGCACAAACGCATCTGACTAGCATCCGTGAGGGTGCAGGTTCAATCCCTGGCCTCACTCAGTGGGTTAAGGATCTGATGTTGCCGTGAGCTGTGGTGTAGGTCACAGACGGCGCTCAGATCTGGAATTGCTTTGGCTGTAGCAAAGGCCGGCAGCTACAGCTCCAATTAGACCTCTAGCCTGGGAACCTCCATATGCTGCAGGTGTGGCCCTAAAAACAAAAAAAATTAAAAGATTAAAAAATTTAAAAGATAAAGTAACTAATTCAGACAAACATCACCTGAACTTACTGATCAATTTAGCCTCAGTGAGTGTGGGAAAGCCACACAGTACATTTTCATTTAAAGAAAATGAAAAAAGATTGAGCTTGGTCTAATCAATCCGTTAGACCTAAATTCCAGTTATAGGAAAAATGGGGACTTCCCGTGTGACTCACAGCATAACTGCTTGGCGTTGCTTCTTCAGTGGCTGTGACTCAACCCCTGCCTCGGGAACGTCCATATGCCACAGGTGCAGCCACTTGTTTATAAAAAAAAAAAAAAAGAAAGAAAGGAAAAAAGAAAAATGGCAATAAAGGACCATGTTAAATAACAGCATGAAAAATTCAAAATGTGATATTTCCTATATAATAACTCAGCTGGTTTTTCCAACAAGTCAAAGCTATGGGAGAAAATAGGAAGAGAGTCTGTTCTTAATTAAAAGAGGATCAAGAGACGTAATAACTACGATCTCTGGTAAGGAGTTATGAGGAAGGCCCCGAACTACCTCTTCCCATCGGCACATCAAAGTTAGAACTATTTCCAGAGCAACTATCAAAGATGGTGATGACTTGAAGGCTAGCAGAAAGTTTCCCAAATTAAAGCTATAAAGAAGGAATCATGGGGAGATGGGTAGGAGCGGCAGAGATGTGATATAGTCAAGACCCAGGCCCTGGGTAGGTGACCCACAAATGGAAGGAGAATCACAATTGCAGAGCTTATTCCCAAGGAACAAGAGGTCTCAACATCAGAGTTCCTACCCTTGAAGTCCTTTTCCTGGAAGACAAAACTCCCCCAGAATACATGGCTTTGAAGACCAGGGGGCGCTTATGAATGGGAGAGCTGGAGGACTCTAGGCTATAGACACTCCACTCTTAAAGGACTCACACAAAAGCTCAAACCTCACATGCTCCAAGACCTAGTGCAGAGATAGTAATATGAAAGGAGTCTGGATCAGACCCACTTGCTTATCTTGGAGAGCCTCCTGGAGAGGCAGTAGGCAGGTGGGACTCCCCCGCTGTCCCTCTAAGGATATAAATGCTGGTGGCAGCAATTTTGGAGAGCTCATTCTACTGTGAGGACACTAATGCTGGCAAGTGTCATTTTGAGGTCCTCTTTCTGTTATTGCTAGAGACTTACCTGCCCATCATCCAATTGACACCAGCCCCTACAGGCTATAAGGAAGACACATGGGCAGCCAGCCCCACCAACCAATGAGGCAGCAGTCTCTGCATGAGGCAGGGGCTGCCAGCCAACCAGGCTAGGGTCCAGCCCTACCTGCCAATGTACTCATAGTAGTTGGCCCCACCTAACACAAGGGCCCATGAAGCCCACATAGGGGGCACCGCTACAACATGTAGCTCTGATGACCAGAGGAAAGTGTGCTGCTGGGCCCCATAGGACATTTCCTGCATAAGGCCATTTCTCCAAGGTCAGGAAATTTACCTGACCTACCTAGCATATAGGAATAAAAACAGAAAATTAGGCAAAATGAGAATCTGAGAAATATATTGCAAATGAAAGTACAAGATAAAATTTCAGAATAAGAACTAAGTGGAGATAAGAATCTACCCAATAAAGGGCTCAAGGTTATGATCATAAAGATGCTCAACTAATTAAATGAAAAATGGATGAAATGGTGAGAAGTCTAATAAAGAATTAGAAGAAGAACCAAACAGAACTTATGAATACAATAACTGAAATAAACAATACACTAGAAGGAATCAGCAATAGATTATATCATACAGAGGAACAGGTAAGTGAACTAGAAGTCAGAGTATTGGAAATCACCCAAGCTGAACTGAAAAGAGGAAAAAGAATTTTAAAATGAAGACAGTGTAAGAGACCTCTGGGACAAAATCAAATTACTGACATTCACATTATAAGGCTCCCAGAAGAAAAAGACTGAAAGAGCAGAAAAGTTATTTGAAGAAATAACAGAAATAAAATTTGAAAATTTCTCTAACCTAGGAAAGTAAACAAATATCCAGATCTAGGAAGCAGAGAATTGCAGAAGAAGATGAACCAAAGAGATTGATACTAAGACACAATGTAACTAAAATTTCATAAATTAAAGCTAAAGAGAGAATCTTAAAGACAGTAAGTAAAACGGATCCAGTTAAATGCAGAGGAACTCCCATGAGACTATCATATGACTTTTCATCAGAAACTTTGCAGGCCAGAAGGCAGTGGCATGATGTATTTAAAGTGATGAAAGGGAAAAAAAGAATATTTTACAAAGGAGAGATAGAGTTTTACAGACAGCAAAAGTTAAAGATTTCACCACTAAATCTGTTTTACAAAGAATGTTAAAGGGATTTCTCTAAGCAGAGAAGAAAAAACCGCATCTAGAAATAAAAACATTTCTATAGGAAATATCTTATTGGTAAAGGAAAACATATAGTAGCGGTAGTAAATCAATTAATTGTAACTCTAGTAAAACGGTTACAAAGACAAAAGTGGTAAAATCTTCTATATACACAATAAGAAGTTAAGAGATACACAAAATGAAAAATGTGAAATATAAAGTCAGGAGTTCCTCTGTGGCTCAGTGGGTTATGATCCCAACTAGTATCGGTGAGGATGCGAGTTTGATCCCTGGCCTTGCTCAGTGGGTTAAGGATCCAGTGTTGCTGCAAGCTGCAGCAAAGGTTGCAGATGCAGCTCAAATCTGGCATTGCCATGGCTGTGGCATAGGCCAGCAGCTGCAGCTTCAATTCGACCCCTCACCTAAGAACTTGCATGTGCTGCCTGTGCATTTGTAAAATAAATAAACAAATAAACAAAATATAAAGTCAAAAATATTAAATGTGGCAGCAAGTAAAAATGCAAGGTTGTTAAGAAGTCATCAGCTTAAAATGGTTATATTGGTAACCACAAACCAAAAATCTATATTAGGTACAAAGGAAAAGAGAAATCATCCAAACATAACACCAAAGATAGTCATCAAGTCACCAGAGAAGAGAGCAGAAAAATAGAAAAGAACTACGAAAGCAATCAGAAAACAACAGACAAAATGACAATGCATAGGTACCTGTGGATAATTACTTTAAATGCAAATGTACTAATGTTCCAATCCAAAGACATAGAGTGGCTGATTGAATACAAAAAAGCCCAAACCCATGTATACATACATATATATATGTATATATCTGTATATACGTCATATATGTGTATATGTATGCATATATGTATATATGTATGTGCATATATGCATATATATGTCTATATAGAGAGAGACATATGGTTATATAAGAAAACTCTTGTTTTCATTCGAGAAACATACTAATAATATAATAATAAGATAACCTAAGTTTATGACCTGACTCGAGTATGTTAGAACCAAAAGCAAAGACCATGGAGAAATAAACAGATAAAGGATAAATGCATTGTGATGTCTGTTGCCTTTAGCAATGGATATACAGGATGAATTATATTATTTTCTCTACTTTTATGCAAATTTGCAAATTTTGTGATAAAAGCTAATTTTTAAAATTATAGATTAAAAAGCTTGAAGACAAGAAGATGGGAATTAAATCCAGTGTTGTGTGGTTGTACTACTTCTGTACGCGACCAAACATCCCCGTGCAAGCAGGTCTCCCGCATTGCTTAAATAGTCGATTTATAATACAAAAGAAATGCTCCATTCCTTCTTTATAAAATAGTTTTATTGAGATTTAATTTACCAACCGTACACTTCACTAATTTTGAGTATACAAATCAATGATTTCAGTAAGTATATAGAGTCCTTATCCAATTTTAGGACATTTTTTGTCATCCATAAAGATCCCTGCTGCCCATTTGCAGTCAATTTCAATCTCTCTCCAGGCAACTACTCGTGTAGTGTCTATCTCTGTAGATTTGCATTTTCGGTGTGTTTCATATAAATCAAGTTCTACAGTAAGTGGCTTTGTATCTGGGTTCTTTCATGTAGTCTGATCTTTTGAGGTCCATCCACATTGTAACATGTGTCAGTGGCTCACTCTTTTGTGTTGCTGCGTAGTATGTATGTACATTCACATTTTGTTTATCTCGTCAGTAAAGAATGGCCTTTTAAACTGTCCCATTTTGGGCTCTTATGAATGATGATGTGAACATTTGTGAAAAATATTTGAGTGAACATAGATTTTCTTTTGTCTAGGGTAGGTACTTAGGAGTTGAGCTATGGGGCATTATGGTAAACTGAATTCTAACAATTTAAGAGACCGTTTTCCAAAGTGGCTGAATCATTTTACATTCCCATCAACATTGCATGAAGTTTCCAGCTTCTTTTCCACTTCTTCACAGGGGGCACTTTGTATTTTTTTTTTAAAGTTTTATTGAAGTATAGCTGACTTACAATTCTGTGATAATTTTTGCTGTACAGCAAAGTGATTCAGTTATACACATACAGACACCCATTCTCTCTCAGATTCTTTTCCCATTTAGATGATCACAGAATATTGAGTAGAGTTCCCTGTGCTACACAGCAGGTGCCATTGGCCAGTCATTCCATAGACCTCAGTCTGCATATGTCAGTCCCAAACCCCTAGTCCCTCCCTCCGCCTACCGTAAAAAAGAATGAAATAATGCCACTTGTAGAAACATGGATGGATCTAGAGATTATCATACTAAGTGAAGTTAGACAGTGAAAGACAAATATTATATATCACATATGTATGTGGAATCTAAAAAAAAAAAAAGACATAATGAACTTATGTACAAAAAAGAAACAGACTCACAGACTTTGACAACAAACTTATGGTTACCAGAGAAGACAGATGGGGGGAGGAGTGTTTGTGTTTTTTATCATGGCGAGTATGATATAGCAGCTCAATGTGATTGTTAACTGGCATTATGCTAATGGCTAATGACACATGCTTATCTTGCATTTGCATGTCTTCTTTAGTTATCACCAAAGATATATCTGCTCCAGCCTTTTGCAGATTCTGAGAAAAATAAATGAATATGAATAGGGCTTTTTATTTCTATTCATGTATGTAATCTTAAAGATCTGTATCAATAGTTGGAAGGATACATAGAATCTGAATTATATATGAGGCCCTGTGATTCTAAACGCTCACTTTAACTCATTAACCACATCAAAGAGTTTTTCCTTTTCTTCTGCAGACCCAGCGAACTCAGCCCCATCCATACTGGATGGGTTCGATCATCGCAAAGCCATGGCAGGGCAGCGTGTGGAGTTGCCTTGCAAAGCGCTTGGGCACCCTGAGCCCGATTACCGCTGGCTGAAGGACAACATGCCCCTGGAACTTTCTGGAAGGTTCCAGAAAACCGTGACGGGGCTGCTTATTGAGAACACTCGTCCATCAGACTCAGGCAGCTATGTGTGTGAAGTGTCCAACAGATACGGAACCGCTAAGGTGATAGGCCGCCTGTACGTGAAACGTAAGTTGGATGGTAACTTGCAACGGTGACATTTACCGCCGCTGGTGGAGCTCTTGTTTCAAGCTGACCTCTGGGCTTTTTCTCTAGCCCTCACTAATGCGTGCAACAGTCCTGCTGAGACCCATATTGGCACCATTTTGCTGGCGAGGAAATTAAGGCTCAAATTGCTCAAGGTTATAGGGCTGAAGAGTCTGGGGCCATAGGATACATTTCCAAGACAACATCAGCTGTTAGATTCAGAACGGCCAGCCTGCCTGCCAACCCAAGGAGCAAGAGGGGCAGAACTGCACTGTCAGCACAGGCGATGGAATCAGATCAAAGCAGTTGTCCTCGGCCCGTTTCCAGAACCTACTTTAAATTCCTAAGTGGGGCTATTGTCAGCTATACATAGGGCTGTAATTATCCAAATATTGGACTTGGACTCAATACTATAGATTAGTCCAAGTATGGGCGATCCAGATATGGATCTATCTCATCTCTAATTGATTTGTAGGGACTGACTTGAGGAGGATGTTGAGACGGGTGCTGAAGGCAGACGTGGAGGAAGGAGGGATGTGATTGTAGGGAAGCACTCTAATTCAGTTTAAAAACTTTAACTCATGCAGAAACCGAATCAGAGCGAGTTACTCAAAATCACACAGCCGGAAATGAGTGGCAGGATTTTTGTCAAAACACGTTGCCAATGTGATGTCCTATTTGTCTAGATAAAAATGTGATGAACCAGAACTGAACAAACAGAATACAAGAGTCTGGCATTGAAAAGGGAGGTATTTTCTTACCCTGGCTTTTTTTTTCCAGCCTTATGTCTGTTTATGGAACTGCCTCGTCCTTGTCGCCCTGGGTGCAGACTGCTTTAGCACAATACAAGCCCAAGTGAATACATTTAAAGTAAATACCCCAGTGACTGCCTGAAATCAGCCATCCAGACTGAGTCCTACAAATGTCAGTCAGGCATGCTTTGGGTGAGATTAGAAAGAAATGGAGGAGGAGTTCCCATTGTGGTTCAGTGGTTAACAAATCCGACTAGGAACCATGAGGTTGTGGGTTCGATCCCTGCCCTTGCTCAGTGGGTTAAGGATCCCACGTTGCCGTGAGCTGTGGTGTAGGTTGCAGCTGCGGCTTGGATCCCGCGTTGCTGTGGCTGTGGCGAAGGCTGGCAGCTACAGCTCCTGTTAGACCCCTAGCCTGGGAACCTCCATATGCTGCGTGTGCAGCCCTAGATAGGCAAAAAGACAAAAAAAAAAGGGAAAAAGAAAAAAAGAGAAAGAAACGGAAGATAATGTCTGCATAGTTATATTTCCATGGCTGGAGAACCTCACAGAGGAAACAATGCACCATTGGAAATTGCCCTTTGTGGTTCCCCAGTTTCTGCTGAATAAAGTTCATATCCTGCTGTGGTCTGGGAAACATATCAAACCCATGTGGTCATTATTTCCCATAGCTTTGCTTTAAAAAAAACTTCTATGAAATCTAGCTTCTTCCTATCCCTGTATAACCCCATCCCTTCCCGATTTGCTGCTCCCTCCACGTGGAAGGTGGTTTTCAAATACAGCAAGTGCCTTTCTAAGTCTAATGCAGTGCCTCGTTTGCAAAAACATTCTCTATTCCCTCCTATTTCCTCCTTAACAGTCAGAGTATCTTATTGCTTTCTCTGTAAAGGCATTTATCATTATCTACATTTGAAAAGTTATTTGTGGAAAAGTCTTAATTCTGACTATACTTGCTTTCATTTTGAACTCTTCTGTCACCTCTGGAAAAGTTCCAAGTGCTTCTGTAAAGCTCCCATCCACCCTTCTGACTGCTCCTTTGTTTGGTCTCTCTTCTCCAGGAGGAAAGCATGCTTTTGATTTCTGAATTCAGAACCTTCTTCTCTTCAATCTCTTTTCTTTTGGCATTCTTTTTTTGTTTTGTAGCTTCAAATCCCCACCCCACCCCCTCTGAAAACAGCCTTGAATTTGCATTTATGGCCTTAGCTTCCTTTGTTGAGGGTCAGATGAGCGTGTGTCCCAGTCCTCAATCAGACGTTCATCTGGCACTTCCAGAGGACAGCATCCAAAACTGCTTTCCCCCATCCCTGCCTCGGAAACAGCTTTTGTTATTCAGGACATCTTCCAGCCATGAACCCTCCAAACTCAGTGTCCTGGATCCTCCTAAAGATTTCCTTTCTAAGTCCAAGTCCTGCCGAGGCCTAGAGATTATATCTCACGGTGTTTCTCAGCTGTGCTCTCCACCGCCACATGCTCCTAGATGGAGTTTTAATTGCTCCACAAGTAGACATTTGCAGTGCCCCTTTGCTGACCAATATTCCTACTCTCATTTGTCCAACACAAAACGATCAATCACTTCTCCCCAAAATGTGTTTGCCTGTAGCCCTCGCTTGCTAAAAACTCCAGAAAGCTTTCTTTAGTTCTCACTGGTTTGAATCTGAAATCTCAAGGCCGCTTACGATCTTGTCCCAGACTGCTTGTGTCATTTTGCTCCCAAGCTTCTCCTTCAGAGACCTCTCATGCCTCCAGACGGATCCAAAGCGCTTTCTGAGACCTGGCAGCGCTTCATGCCCTAACCCCAGCAGTCCCCACTCCCCAGAGTGCCCCCTCTTCATCCACTGGCCTCAGTTTCATCCATCCTTGATGTCTGAAGACTTTCTGTCCATCCTCTTCGATATGTGTGATGGGCCCTCTTGGTTATTGTTTTCATCCTTGCATGTGACTTATCTGCCTGAACTCCTTTAATAATTCACCAGGTGGTGGCAGGAGAAGTCAGTCAGGAACAGCTGGGGTAAACAACTGGTTTTTGCCATTTCCCTGTTGAGTGGATTTAGTTAAATTAATCTCTCGGAACAACCATTTTTTTCCTCTGTAATATGGAGATGATAACGAACGCAAAACTAACAGGACTGTGGGAAGACTGATTTAAGTAATGCCTGAATGAAATTTAGTAACTTTACCTCACAGGCTAGGGGCACCGACAGGGTTATTCATCTCTGTTTCACCTGTGAATTTAACCTCATCCTTGGCATATAGCAGATGTTCAGTAAATGCTTAGACGTTGAATTGAGTTTGTTGAATGGAAACATCAGTCACGGACAGAAGTTACAACCCTGTCCAAAGCAGCCTCATTTAAAAGAAAAAAGGTTTCATGGCTGCAGATTCAGATATCTAGCTGCTCTCCTACAGCTCTGTGTAACTGGCCCCTGTTTAGTCACAAGGGGAACGTGAGTGAGTGAATGTGTGTGAGAATGGCCGAGGCAAACCCAGTCATGCCCCTGGGAGGAGGCAAATAGAATTTAAATATTCACATATTTCTGTCCTTGCTGGATATAGCATTTCTTATTGTCAGTGGGTCAGTACATTTACTCAGTGAGAGAGAAATTTGACCAACACCACTCTGCATAAAGAAGGCCAGTAAAAATAAATCGCAGTGAGCGTGTTCCCAGACAGAGCGGGGCACCATGAATTAACACTGAAATCAGAGTTCACCAAGCCTGCCTGCGATGATGCGTTTGTCTCGTCAAATGTCCAACAGGCTGTTGAAATCATCTCTGCATGTGTGATGTTTTTACCTTCTTCTTTTTCTCTTTCCACCAACTCCAGAGCCGCTGAAAGCTACCATCAGCCCCAGGAAAGTTAAAAGCAGCGTGGGCAGCCAGGTCTCCTTGTCCTGCAGCGTGACAGGAAGTGAGGACCAGGAGCTCTCCTGGTACCGAAACGGTGAAATCCTCAACCCTGGGAAAAATGTGAGGATTGCAGGGATCAACCACGAAAACCTTATAATGGATCACATGGTCAGAAGTGACGGGGGCGCGTACCAGTGCTTTGTGCGCCAGGAGAAGCTCTCCGCGCAAGACTATGTGCAGGTGGTCCTTGAAGGTCAGTGGGCTCATTATAGGGTTCGACTGAAAAAGAACCCGAACCCAGAGCACTCAAAAGCAAGAGCAAAGGGTTTCTCTCCATCCGACCAGCTAGTAACACGACCCTAGTTTTCTAAGCCAACTCGGGTAAATGAAAGAATAACTTCCAGTGAAATGAAAATTGTCCATGGTTGGGAGTTCCCATTGTGGCTTAGTGGTAAAGAACCTGGCTAGTATCCACTAGGCTGCAAGTTCTCAGGCCTCGCTCAGCGGGCTAAGGATCCAGCATTGCCGTGAGCTGCGGTGCAAGTTGAAGACATGGCTCAGATCTGGCGTGGCTGTGGCTGTGGTGTAGAGAGGAGGCTGCAGCTCTGATTCAGTTCCTAGCCTGGAACTTCCATATGCCGTGGGTACATCCCTAAAAAGCAAAAAAAAAAAAAGGATTAGAAAATTGTCCAAGGTAGAATTAACGTAAGTAGTGTGATTTAACATAAAGTTAAGTAACATAAATGCTGCCCACTTACGTGTTTACAATTACGTATCTTTCTAGACCCAAGATATGAACCTGAGACACATGAGACTTAGGGTTTGGTTGACAATCCACCATGCTCGCTCTAGACCAGGGTTTCTCAGTAATACGTGCTTTGGAGGCCTGCTTTAGGATGTTTAGCGACATTTGTGGCCTCTACCTGCTAGATGCTGGGAGCACCTCCCTCTGGTTATGACAACCAAGGATGTCTCTAGACATTGCCAAATGTCCCCTGGGGGCCAAGCAGCGCTCCGCTGAGAAGCGCAACTTCACAAGTATCCTTGAGAGCAGCATTTCAATATCACGCCTGGTGGAACAAACAAATGGTGTCCAGGTTGTATGGTTGTTCCTCTTTGGGTCCAGACAGTCACAGATTTAGGTGAATGGAAATTTTGAAGAATTACCTTGTGGTATAAAAATAGGTTTTAGATATGTTACATTGTTTTCTTTTCTTAACTGTCTACTGCCTACTTATATCTTCAAGCTTATCCATCAGCCAGGGAAAGAAGCTATCAAAGTAACACTCAAAGGAGAGAAATATGTTTATCACCAGATAATTAAACTAGCTCTTATCTGTATATTTGCATGTCTTGTTGGAAATTGTGCCTTTATATATAATTTAAAATTCATCCGTTATCAACTGATTAAAATAACTGTATGACTTTCAAATAGCCTATCAAGGGGAAAAAATAATCCATTTATATATGAAAATAAGTTTAAGTATGTCTTGGCACTAAGAGAATATTTATCTCATTACTTTTTTAAACTTAGCTAATTTTTAGGAAGAAACAGGCTTAGAATGACATTCTTATTTTGATTCAAGCACTTCCTTATAGACAGTGAGTTTTTTAAAGCAGAGGCAAAATTAGCTGAAGGCATGGTACTCAGATTAAAAGCCTGACGCTGTTCCACATAATAATTAAATGCAGAAAGTAATCAATTTACACAGAGCCTGTTTGTTGATGGCCATGCCCTGTAGTCTTTACATAGTCACTATTTTTAGATTCTTTGTAGAAAAGGGAGAGATTACCTTTCTGGCCTGGTTACCTTGGCAACCATCGCCTGTGACGAAGAAAACTGAAAAGCATATTGATAATCCATAATGATGTCTAAAGAGTTCAGGTTATCAGAAAGTGACAGCAAGAAAGACTTCAAAGACACTCAGGACTCACTGGGAAAATAACGTCTGCTTTCATCCCCCAAAAAGCCTGTCACTTGAATAAAAAGACGGGGCAAAGGAACACACTGAGCCTACTCACGGATCTCTTTATCGCATGTCAGTTTGCATTCAGGACAAGAAGCTTCACTTTATTTTTTCTCTTCTGAGAGAGGACAGTGCTAATGTAGGAAAAAGAGAGCAGAAGTGGAATTGCAAATAAACGCATACCTAGTAACTGCCTTAAACGGTGTCTAACAAGTACCCCACATAATAGCTATGGAGGAACATAGATTGTGAAACCTTCCAATACTGGGATCTAAGAATGGCCATTGACATAATGGAATATCTGGGAATATTTCCCAGCGGGACAAAGAAACCGGAATGGAAGTCTAAAGCAATTGGAATCTAATAATTATAGGCTCAAGATCAGAGCAGAACACTGGGAAAATGGGAACAGTAACACCGAGTAAAAACAGGTCCTCTTTATGGAAATGATAGGACAGCGTGTCATAGATTAACCTGCAAGATGAAAATTATGAACTTTGGGAAAAGCAAAATTGTTTGCAGATGCTGGAGAAACACCTGAAAGTAGGCATAAAGAAGAGTCTGACCCTTGAGAGAAGGGAAGATTAGGTGATTTCTATGCTGATTCCACATTTCCACTGAGGACATTTCCCACTGCTGTTGCGACGGGGAGGTGAGGAATCTAGAACACAAAAGAAAACCAAAGACCTGCAGTCTCAGTGAGATTGCAATGGATGTTTTTTTTTTAATTATTCTTTTCAACATTAAAAAAACCCCATCAATCTACACATCTATGTCTATTAAAAATAGTCTTTAAAAGTTAAGGCAGAATAAAGATATGTTCAATAAACAGAGGCCTAAAGAATATGATGCTACAAGGCTTCCATATTAAGAAATGGTAAATGAAGTCATTCAGGGTAAAGAAAATGACCTGAAATGGAAACTCAAATCTGTAGGAATAAAGAGTATGAGAAATGGCAAGTAGGTTAGTAAACATTGAGAAAAAGGACTTTTTCTCTTTTAATTTCTTTTAACAGGAATTGACAAACTATAAAATTATGAAATTATAACACTGTATTCTGGTGTTATAACATAAACAGATTAACAGGAAGGACAGAATATAAATTAAATTATTTGAAATTGTTTGTTGCAAGGTTCTGCCATTTCACATGAATTATAATTTTAACTAGCTTTTGGATAAGATTAAAATTATATACACATATATAAATTTGCATATATGCATTAATATTAATATACATATAAATATGTATTGAAAAGGCAAATATGGAATGGGAGAAATATTTAGCACACACTTATGAATAATGTATACTATATGTATATACATAATGTATACTATGTATATATGTATGTATATTCATCTTATCCAGTATATTATATATATACACCTGTATTTATATACATAAAGAATTCCTACAAAGCAAAGAGTTTAATATAAAAATGGAAAAAAGATTTGAACGGACATTTCATGAAAGGAAATAAGCAAATGTGCCAGTAAGTACACAAAGACAGTACCCCTTCCGTGGGGTTTGTCAAACATGCACAACCTGCATCTAACCACAGAAGAAATATCGAATGGAGTTTGAGCAGCTGGCTACAAAGTAGCTCTTCAGAAATGTCAAAGCCCGAGTTCTCTTGTAGTGCAGCAGGTTAAGGATCTGACGTTGTCACTTCAGCAGCTTGGATCGCTGCTGTGGCGTGGGTTCAATCTCTGGCCTGGGAACTTCCATATGCCATGGGCACGGCCAAAAAAAATGGGGGGGGGGGTAAAAGTCAAGAAACACAACAAATAGTGGAAAAAGTTGCAGATTAAAAGAGACTAAAACAACACCACAAATAAATGTAAGGTGTGATGCAGTTTGAACTGGGGGAAAACAGTAGCTGTAAGGGACTTTATTGGTCAATTGGCAGACTTTGGATCAAATAACAGTAGAGTTCACAAGTTACATTTCTAACTTGGCTAATTATGCTACTTTTGCATAGTGAGAACATGGTTGCCTCTGGTGGATGGAGACTGAATGAAAGAACTTGCAACATTGTGGGGTGACAGAAATGGGTTTTATCTCGATTATTTTGTGCATATTTAACAGAGTTCGTGCTCTTTGTATACTTAAGATCTAAACATTTAACTATAGGTGAACTCTATCTACCAAAAAAAAAAAATTAATTGTTGGAAAAAACCTTTCCAAAACTAAAAAAAAAAAAAAGTGGGATTTCAGTACTTACTGTAAAAAGTCATTGAAAAGAAATTTACAGCTAAACACATCCTGAAGAAAAAAGAAACATTTAATTATAAGGTCAAATAAAATAGCTTCAACATTCCCAAGCATCAAGAACTGGTTATATTTAAAGAACAACCATCAGGATGACATCTATGTTCTCCATAAATTAAATGCAGAGCATGTTGAAGCCATGTCTCCCCTGGTCTGAAGGCAAAAGCACAGGTTCTCCATTTTAATATTAGGAAGTGATTTTTATCATCCTTGAGAGTAAAAGCAAGACACCTGCAATCTAAGGACCCTGAAGTAAGCCACTTAAGAATGCATCTGGGGAAGAAGTTTATGTGAAGGCCTCCTCCAAACCCCCCAAAATGCAAGTCCAATGAGGAAGCTAAGATTCAGGAATTTGCAAATGAAAAGATGGCAGAGGGCTGTAGGGCCTCTTCCCAGCTCTGCCCCAAAAATAAGCTCAGCCTTTGGGTGATGGCTAACTCTTTCTTCAGGGGTATTCGAAAGTATTAACATTTAGCCATCTGTGATGCAATCACAAGTCATCTTCAGTTTTCTTTCCTGTTTTTCTTCTGCTTTTTTTCTTCAAATTTTCCAACAATGAATACATATAACTTTTATAATTAAAATTGAAAACTAAAAAAAAATATGTTAATCATTATCTTTCACTATGATTAAGCCCTTAAAATTAGTACCAAAAGTAGTCATATTTCTTCCAGCAAGGGTTATTGGCAAACTCAGAAGTTCTACTGCATGTGATCACAGCTGGGTCAAAATGACCCACTTAACACGTAGGAAAAAGAAGTGTCACAGTGCTGATTTAGAGGCCTGAGGCTCTTAGACCCATTGGTAAAGCTTTCCTTCTTTTGACTTTCATACATTTTTCTGTAGTATGTTATGCATCTCTTTCTCTTTTAATGGATGTTTAAAAAAAAGAAATATGCGTTTGTGAAATAATAACAAATAATATGAGGGAAATAGTCAAATATATGTGATAGAAAAATAATGGAATATGAATACTTGATCTTTGTCTAAAATATTAGAAATTCCTATGGAAACTTCCCTAAGATTTAAGCTCCTCATTTACCTGGTACGGTCTTGGGCTGCACCTGCTCTAGCATTATTGTTCATAGTATCTGTTTTAGTCTGAAAGCATCCCAGGTTGGATGATAAATCATATGGCCACCCTACTTTATATTTATAAAATTTTCTTTATTTATTTTTGGCCATGCCTGCACATGCAGAAGTTCCCGGGCCAGGGATCAAACATGAGCCACCGCAGCAACCCCAGCCACAGCAGTGACAACATAAGATCCTTACCTGCTAAGCCACCAGGGAACTCCTGCCACCATAGTTTAGATATTTATGGAGATATTTAATACATACTGGAACGGTCAGACTTTAACCTCTACCCATTCTCAGAGTCTTCATGGAAATTCACATGTGCTTATCATTTGTCCTTAAAACTATAAAAGATAATTTCTTATGAGAAAATGATAAAGATGAAATAGTCTATTTGATCTTCCCTTTATTACTCGAAACAGTTACTTGGTGAGCAGTCCCTACTTAACTTGGGAGGAGTGTGCAGCTAAAGTGACCACTGGCAGTGTATGGATTTCCTTGATGTTTATAACTTTGGGTGGGGACATGCCAATTTTGACTTAAAACTTGGGCGATAACATTGCTTACTGTGAACCTTTGAGCCGCATTACCATTCTTCCTGTCCTGACGATCAGGAAATATGGAGAGAGTTATTAAAGCTTGCTAATGTGGAGTTTACTTAATTTGAAATGAAATTTTGTTCTAGTTGGGACTTAGCCTTAGCAATGAAACCAGGCCTTTGAGTGGCATTTGATGGCTGCTACAGCTACCTCCTGATTGTAAAATAAATAGACTCAGAAGTTGTGTAATTATTTGTATGTGCCACTTCGTTCCGTGGTTTGTCTTCCTGCAGATGGAACTCCCAAAATTATCTCTGCCTTTAGTGAAAAAGTGGTGAGTCCCGCTGAGCCGGTTTCCCTCATGTGCAACGTGAAGGGGACGCCGTTGCCCACTATCACATGGACCCTGGACGACGACCCAATCCTCAAGGGCGGCGGCCACCGCATCAGCCAGATGATCACGTCCGAGGGCAACGTGGTCAGCTACCTGAACATCTCCAGCTCTCAGGTCCGGGATGGGGGCGTCTACCGCTGCACTGCCAACAACTCGGCGGGAGTCGTCCTGTACCAGGCTCGAATAAACGTAAGAGGTGCTTGTCAGATCAGCTCCTCGAAAACACATAACTCATTGTAGTGGAGGAGAAGGTTCTGCATGCACCGAGCCCAGTCTTGGAATGCCAAAGCGGATTAACCGTCGCTCCCCATCTCCTACCTTCTCCTTCCTGTGCAGGAACGGCAGTGATCGGGTTTCTGCTGGAAATGGCCTTTTGGTTTCTTCAGTCAGCTCATTCCTTGTTGTACCCCTAGACTTGCCCACTGGAGCTTTCCTTTCCTGGTTTATGCTGTGCATGCTCTTTCCTTCCTCCTCTTCTTCCGTTCTACTACATTCGTGGAAAACCGTCATGTACATGGTATTTAACTTATATTCATAGCGCAACGTGGCATAACCTCCATCTTCATAATCTGTTTTATAGAGAGAGCCAAGCAATGGAATTGGTGCCAGCGTTTCACCAAAAGAGCATGAGTATTCGGTATAGCTAGTTCCTCTGTATTAAATTGCCTGTAATTCAAAACATTTGATAGAAATAGATGATAATGTATTTAACGCTCATTCCATCCATCTGAAAATAATGAAATTAAAAGGAGGAAAAAACCCTTCTTAGTAAAAAATGCCAAGTGCAGAAAAACATTTAATTGAACAACAAATTAACATGAAAATAATCTACATTTTTAACTCAAGGAAAAGTGTACCCATTTCCACACGTTGGTTGTACCCTTAAAATTATTTTCAAGAGTTTCTCTGTGTCTCTCCAGGGCCTGCAAGCATTCGACCAATGAAAAATATCACAGCAATAGCAGGGCGGGACACGTACATCCACTGTCGTGTGATTGGCTACCCGTATTACTCCATCAAATGGTACAAGAACTCTAACCTGCTTCCTTTCAACCACCGCCAAGTGGCATTCGAGAACAATGGGACTCTGAAGCTCTCGGATGTGCAAAAGGAGGTTGATGAGGGGGAGTACACGTGCAACGTGCTGGTTCAACCGCAGCTCTCCACCAGCCAGAGTGTCCACGTGGCAGTCAAAGGTGAGCAGTTCTCTGTCCCCACGCAGCTCACCGTTTCTTTAGCTCAGCTGTTTCCCGAGACCCAGCATGAGCGGTGGAGTGACCTGAGAAGCTGCATATTCAGGTCAGGAGTAGTCAAGTAAGCAGGTGTTCTGTGCTCCTTACAGCTGCATCATCACCAGGCTTCCGGTTCATAGCGCTTTCTTGAATGAAGTTTGGGCTTGGTTTCCCAGGGTGTATGTGGTTTTTGTTTTTAACTTCATCTTATTGGAGTAGAGTTGATGTACAGTGTTGTGTTAGTTTCAGGTGTACAGCAAAGTGAATCAGTCATACTTATAAATATGTCCATTCTCTCTTTCCCATATAGGTTATTGTAAACTACTGAGTAGATTTTCCTGGGCTGTACAGTGGGTTCTCATCAATCATCTATTTGAGACAGTGGTGCGACATGTGTTTTTGACAATACCACAGAAGAAACATATCATTGGCTTGATTGTCTAGTTGTCCGACAGATCATTTTAAATCGCATGGCTTTGTTTTCCTAAAACCTCTGAAAAGTGAGTTCTTTCAGAATCCAGCAGAAAGAGGTTTTCTGTAATGGATAAGCACTTTAATTAAGCAAACTAGATGAGTAAGTCCAAGCAGCAACATAGGGCTGTTATGATTAAAGGACCCCACAGGAAATTTTCCTGACTTTTAAATTACACTTTACATCGCAACATGGACTGTCGTGGAATCGAACCATCAGGATGAGTTTTGGAGATCATGCGACTCAACTCCAGTCGCCTTGTCAGCGAAGACCCGTGAAGAGAAAAGACCCGCCCGGCTTTGTGGTGGTGGGCACTTAGGAGAGCTCGTTCCTGCCATTCCCCGATTCGGTTTCCTTAAGTGAACGTAAAATCGAAATTTTCAGTTATGCAAATAACTGCATGAAGCAGTCATGGGAATAGCACTGATGCTATGAAATAATGTCAAACGTCTTTGGAAGCAGCCTCCTGCCACACTAAGTTCCCTGCCTGGGCTGCCCAGTTATCTCCCTAGGTACCCAAAATTATCTTTCAGTGTCCTTGTTACCAGGCCGCACAGGTTTGCCATGGTCTTCCCCAGCCTTCTCTTCTCATCCATCCTGTCAGTTTACCTGTTTAGGGACACCTAGAAATTCACCCCCCACACATACTTTGTAAGGCATCATATGGTATGTGCTATATAACATGTTTTATGTCTTGGACGTTAGATACGCCTGCACAAAAAAATTTTTGAGTCTTTTTTTTTCGTGTATACATTCTTTTTTCTCACATTATCACGCTCCATCATAAGTGACTAAACAATAGTTCCCAGTGCTATACAGCAGGATCCCGTTGCTTATCCATTCCAAAAGCAACAGTTTGCATCTGTTAACCCCAAATTCCCAGTCCGTCCCTCCCTCTCCCCCTCCCCCTTGGCAACCACAGGTCTGCTCTCCAAGTCCATGAGTTTCTTTTCCGTGGAAAGGTTCATCTGTGCCATATGTTAGATTCCAGATATAAGTGACATCATATGGCATCTGTCTTTCTCTTTCTGACTTACTATTTTTTAAGAACCACATATCTTAAGAATTTTCTCAAATTATTAGAACTTCTTGGTAAGCTAGATGGTCGTAGTAGCATGAAGCTTCACCTGGTGATTGTATTTACCTCTTTAACCATGATATGTGAGCCTCTCCTCTCTGTGCCCAGCACTACTTAGGCATTAAGGAAAACAGTAATGAAAAAGGCAGGTGAAGTCCTTTCCCTCGTGGAGCCCTCCTTCCCATCAGAAGAGACAAACAACAAACAGAGAAAACAAATAAATAATCCACAAAATACCTTCTAGGGCTCAGCACTATGTAAAGAATTAAAGCGTGGCAGCACCGTAACGGCTAGCTACAACTGAGTTTTAAAGCCACTGTCAGCGAAGTTCCGGCACTCTGCTCTCTTCAGACCCATTGTCTGGCGTGCCCGTGGAATGTCTGTTTTACCCACACACCATTTGTAACATGGCAAGTTGATAATTTTGAAATTACCGGTCCACTGAGTTTTGCCTGTCTTCCAAATATTGACACAATTGATTTTACAGTATCAAAATATCACCAGGATCTCATTAAAAAAAAAAAAAAAAGTCTTTAAGTATTGGAAAGCTGTCAAGCTCATGGTGCCAGGTACACATTTTTCTAAAAATCTGTTTTTTTTCTTGAAAGTTTGAATGTTATTATTGGCAACAAACATGATCAGCTGTGATCGTTGTAAGAGTGACAGTTTCGTTCTTTTCCAGAAAAAAATGTCTGCCAGTTACACAAACCTGAATAAGTATAGTTTTTAGGTGGCTGTTCTTTGAAGAAAAGAAATAAAATTCCAAGAAAATAGAAGGGGCTTGCTGAGCTCAAAAACTCAAAAAGTGCACAAGTGCTTTGCTTCAGGACAACCCCCTGTCCACTTAGGCAGCACAGTGCCTTGTGCATTCTTTCCATCTTATTACACAGATCGTAGAACATTACAAATGGACTCAAGGGTTAAGATTTATAAAACTGTCATTTTTATTGATTCATCAATCGTTCTTACATGAAACTAAAAAAAAATAAAACAGACTAGGAGTGTGTGGTGGTGAACAACAAAAGGTGTGCTAGTACGTTTGGGGTCACTGCCGTGATCTGTGCTGAAACCTCAGCGGTCTTACCCACTTCTGCACATCTGTGCAGATGCCAACCCAATGAGAAAGACAAATAACATCAGTATGATAAAGTGATTGTCTTCTTGTAAACCCCCTAAAATGGCCTTGGGGGCCCCCAGGGGTCTGCAGTCTACATTTTGAAAAATATCTGTTTCACTGCTGTTTAGTTTATTTCTAATGTTTAGTCATGATGAATGATGCATCACATGAACTGCCTTATGCATCAGCCTTTATCTGGTTTTAATATCATTTGTTTCAGGAAAAAACATCGGAAGTATGGCCATTGAATAAATGAATATCAATATTTTAATGCCAGTTCTTAGAAGGCCTAAATTCAGAGAAAGGCCATTTGAATCTTTTATTCTTAAATTTTTCCAGACCATGATAAATCAATGTATTAGTCTTGATCCTTTTGATTTTAAGTAACAGAAACCAACTCAAATGAGCATATGCCCTGAAGGAGAGTTTATTGTTTCTTATAACCAGTATATCTATGATTGAAGGAAACAACTTAATCAAATAGTTTTATTTTCAAGAGTTTCTTTTATTTTAGCATATACTATATACAGTAAATGTTTTCAGCTTCTTTGCGAGCACTGCCAAACAAAAGAAGAAAAGTATTATTTGTGCAGTATTTCATTGTAGTTGACTGGTAAGAAATGACTGACGGTGAATGAGGCAGTGGTTGGGGTTCAGAATTTGTACCATTTAACAGGGTGTCACGAAGGCTTCTTTGAGAAGGTTAGATCTGAGCAATGGCGTGGGGCAGCAATGTACTTTTCAAAGAACAAAAACAGTCAGGAGTGTGCCTGGCAGGCTTCGGGAGGAGCAGAGAGGGCCCTGTGGCTGCAGCAGCATGAATATAAGGGGAAATGAGTAGGAGTTGGGGTCAGAATTAGCAGGGCCGGTTCCTGTAGGCCAGAGTGCATCAGGCTTGGGTTAGGGGGACTTGAGTTTGTCCTCTGAGTGAGATGAGGACGTTTGTTGGAGGATTTTAAGCAAAAATATCATATGGCCTGACTTAGGTTTTAAAAAAGTACTTCTGACTTCATGCTGAGAAAAGGCCAAAGGGCAAGAAGGGACAAGCAGAGGAACCTGTGAGAGGTGGGGGTCCTGGACCCCGGGAGGACCAGTGCGGGTGGGATGTAGAAGGCAAATCTGGGTATTTTTAAGGTCTAATCCATAGGATTTCCTAATGGGTTGGATGTGGATGTGAGAGGGATAAAGGCAGAAGGACAGTTCCAAACTGTTGACCCGAGCGAGCAAAGAATAGCACTGTCAATTGAGTTGGCAGAAGATGTCACAAAGGACTCCTAAGGGAAGAAATTGAGAGTCTGATCTCTGATGTGTTGAGGTTAAAACAGACATTAGGCCAGCAAGTGGACCGATGCGGCGGGAAGCTGGCGTATAGATGAGGCTGGGGTTTAGGAATCTGGGCTGTCCATTGGGAGACGGCTGTGAATAGATGCTGTGCAAAGCTGGAGGCTAAGGTGCGACCCTCGAGGGATCTTGGGCCTCTCTGCAGACTTTAACTTCATACGGATAGGCTTTTCATTCCCTTAGACGCACATTAAAACTTACTCACTAAATATCTGAAGATAAAGCCAGACAAACCTTCAAACAATGACTCCTTGTAATTTAACCATGTCTTTATTAGATTTCCGAGATTAGGATGAATCGGTGTATTGACCACTTTCCTGTAGACTGCAGAGTGCGCGAATCCGAATCGAGCTAATTGAACAGCCGTGACCACAATACCTTTGGGGAGGGGGGGAGGCTCAAGGACATGTTAAAGCAGACTTCAGGAGGGGCAGATATAGAATGTGTCGGTCTCAGGAGGCCTGAGCTAGACTCCTGATTACCATCTGAACCTTCTGCTTGTCTCTCTTGGTGCTTCGCTCTTAACATGGGCTCAATTCCCTCAGAGAAGCTTCTTCAGATAGCAGGAAAACTGGCCCTTGACAGGGCCAAATACCCACAACCTGCAGTGGAAAAGAAAAGAGCCCTCCCTGACCTTTCCATGCAGGAACATCCTTGGGCAGGAGGGACTCTGATTGGCTCTCTGTAAGCCACCAGCCCATTCCTGGGCCAATCACAGTAGCCAGAGCAATGGGTACCTGATAGGCTGCCTGCCTCCACCCATACCCAGGGAGAACACTGAGATATCAAAAGAAGGAGGGAAATGAAGACAACAGACAGTCCAAGATGTCCTTAAGACAACTGGGAATTACAGTATAACAGGACTGACAGGGCCTCCAGAATGTGTATTCATGTATCGAAATAAGTAAAGAAAGCCCCTGAGCAGGCCAATACCTCAGAAAATAAGTCCAACCCAGTTTTTTAAAAGGCTAAGGATTTTCCCAAAAACCAACCAACCTTGGGGATTAAAAAAACTGTATTAGGCAATGAAAGCCAAGCAAGGACCATTGATAATGTCAACTAAAAAATATACACACAACCTAAAGGTTGAAAGCTTTACTGGGGGCAAAGTTAGGACTTAAGCCCTGGAGACAGCATCTCAAGCAACCCTGAGAAAACCACTCTGAGAAGGCAAGGGGGGTGGCTAGGCTATCTAGGAGTTTTGCAATAAAAGTTAAAAGATTCCTGCCAATGATAGAAAACTGGTATCTCAAGGAATTCTGCACTTAGTTCTGTGTATGGGAAGATGCAAGGTCTGGGCTCACTGAAATCATTCCTTTGGTGTGCGCCTCAGCTCCCTGGACCAGCATCCTGTGTTTTCCAGTCCTGACTTCCCTCAGGGTTCATCCTCTCACCCTTGGAGGTGGCTCCAACAGTTGACGACTGTGACATCCTTTGTTAACCCGTATGGCGGGCGATACTTTATTTCTCAAAGGGGAGGGTCGGGGAGGGGGCCTGAAGGAGGCTGTCAGGTGTGGCAGCCAATTCAGAGAGACAGAAAACAGAATACCCTCCCCCCTCCTGATGCAAGATGGTATTAAAACCAAAGAGATCCCTGAGACTTACAGCAGCCAAATCATCAAAGCAAGAGCCATCCCGGCAGTCTCTATGGTAACCTTCTAGACGACAGGTTAGATGTCTCCATGGACCCCGCCATATCCGAATATCAGACACTAACAAACATTTGATTGGAAAGACTTTAAACAAGGGATTTACCAAGAAGCTGGGAATGCAAAACTTGCTAAAGATATCCTCTGGTGTTCATCTACTGTAAGTCAGTATTTGGTGCACGTCTCTGGAAAGAGGGGAGTATACTTTTTGTTAATCATTGCTTCAAAACATTCTTTCTTGGGAGTTCCTGTTGTGGCACAGAGGAAATGAATCCGACTAGGAACCATGAGGCTGAGGGTTCAATCCCTGGCCTCGCTCAGTGGGTTAAGGATCCAGCATTGCCGTGGGCTGTGGTGTAGGTTGCAGATGCGGCTCGGATCTGATGTTGCTGTGGCTGTGGCGTAGGCCGTTTAGCTATAGCTCCCATCAGCCCCTAGCCTGGGAACTGCTATATGCAAAAAAAAAAAAAAAAAAAAAAAATCTCTCTTTTAATTTAAGGAGCATTTTCTAAACTAAATGCAATTGTTGGCTACTAATAGTATAGGATGTCCCACCTTACTTTTCTTGAGTTTCATCTTTTTGTGTAGACAAAAGAAATTGTAGGTATTGAAAGAGGAAGTTACAGAGTAAATGGATAGGATTAAGCCTGCTTAAGCCTGTGTAGAACTTCCCGGGTGAAAAATAATAAATTCCAGATTCCTATGTGTCAACCTAGGGCATACCTTTTTTTTTTTTGTCATACTCACATGCATTGCACTCTTGCAGGGGTATTTAGAGCAGGTTGATTTAAGATGCCATTGGCATTTTTTGCCTAAGATGACTTCTAGCTTTCGACATGTAAGAATAGTTATATATCATGAACAATTTCCACTTTTCCTCAGATGTCATTAGAAAGGTCATAAGCAAATTAACTTCTGAACATTTAAATTTGAATTTTACAATGTTTTGAAGTGAAATATGTAAATTAAATCACACTCCAGCGGTCAGGATTGTGGTCCATCAAAGTTTTTAAAAAATTAACGACCTTTACTGGTTTCAGTTATGATAAGGATTATGATACAGGAGAGATAAGGAATCAACTGAATTATAGGAAAAGACAGATTTTTGACCCTCCCTGTGGATCAGGATTGGAAAACAGGCTTGTTTGTTTTATTCATGTAACTACATCTCCGTCACCTCTGCTGTTAGACTATACACAGAATGTTGTATTCCGATAATTTTAGAGGAGCAAATATGATACCTCACAAGTTGGCTTCATTTGGAAGTGGGCCCGCTTGTTTCTATTGGTCGTGCTGCAAACTGTGAAAGGGTATCGCAAACCGGTTTTACCTTGTTTCCAGGAGGCTCTCTGTTAATATTGAGTAGAGCAGTGTGTGTGTGCTGTCTGTGCTGTGTGTGGTGTTTGTGTGTGTGTGTGTTTAGATGACATTTGGAAACGATACTATTTTGCAATCATGTCTTTTTTGCCTTTTTTCTCTTCACTTATTTTGTAACATGACTTGGGAAATTTGGGGAAAAAATCTCAAAGATTGATGCAAATAGTATGTTAATCATTGATAATGCCTGACACTTTAGCATTTCTAAAATGTATTAACCAGAAGCATAATTTCTCTGCCTTCAAACATGTAGGTAGAAATAAATGTCAAAAATCCCTTTTTTGCTTCATTTCAATTCAGCAAGCTGTGTTATAACACATTTGAAAGCTTTTCCTGCCTCATTTTAGGTGCCACATTGAACCTGAACAGTGCCTAATTGAGTGTTCTAATTGCTAGGGACCAACACTGCCAAGAAAGTTAATTGGCTGCTAGATAAAAATGTCACCTTCTATTTATATTTATATAAAACTTTGTCATTTACAAAACACTTTCGTATGTGTAACCTTAATTAATACTCACAGTGACTCTGTAATGTAGGTAAAATATCATCAGAGAAACAGAATCAGAGCGAACAGATGACTCGCTCAGAGTTGCCCGGTGATGTACTCAAGGCTCAAATGCACATCTTTGCATTCCAGTTCCTCCCCAGAGAGTGATTTTGGAAAGTAATTCACACTGTGGCAGAAGGCAGGATTGAAGTGAGGGGAAATTAAGCCAAAGGACCTAGGAAGGAAGCTGTTTAAAAAGTCAAGAAAAAAAGATTATTTTAGAAGTAAGGTCATGAGATATTGAGCACCTAATTGAAGAAAGACGAGAATTAGTTACATTGAAGAGATGAAAAGACTAGGTTTGGTGAGTGAGGATGAGTAAGAAGCAAAGATAAAGTTCTAGGCTAGATGAGGGAAGACCAAGATAAAGGAAGTCTTATGAAGGGGAAGGCTTAGTGTCAAGTGTGTGGACCACCATTCTGGATTCAGACCAGGGGATCTTTGAAATATGAATTTGGGGTGTGGGCTAAAATTAGTAGAGTGAGATCAAGGTTGTAACTCTAAGTTGGCAGGAGTGTCTAAGAAGCATCAAGCTTTCAGAATTATGCTTTATGAGTTTTTAAAAGTAATGTTTGCCAGTTTGTTGTACTTTTTAGATTCTAGATATGAGTGATATCATACAATATTTGTCTTTGTCTGACTTAACTTCACTTAGCATAATGCCCTCTAAGTTTATCCACTGCTGTAAATGGCAAAATGGCACGCTTTTTTATGGCTGAATCATAAGTCTATTGTGTGTATATATGTACCACATCTGCCATATCCATTCATCTGTTGATGGATACTTAGGATGCTGCCATGTCTTGGCTATTGCAAATAATGCTGCTATGAACATTAGGGTGCATGTACATTTTCAAATTAGCTTTTTTTTTTTTTTTGGCTGTACGCCCAGGAGTAGAATTGCTGAGACATATGGTTGTTCTATTTTTAGTTTTTGGGGGGTTTTTTTGAGAAAAAATTCAACAAACTAGTGAAGCAGCCTTACAGATACAAACACAACAGTGGTTACCAGTAAGGAGAGGAAAGAAGGAAGGGCAATACTGGGAGTGTTAAGAAAAGGGTTACATGGGGTAACATGAAACTGGGTGTGTGTGAAATTTTTGAAAACTGTAAAACACTTTAGAATTTAAAGAAATGTCATTCAGTTTAAAGAAGTTATTAATAATTAATGTTTGCCAATCATGACAGGAGACAGTGATGCTAAGAATGCAACAAAAGCAGTCACAGAAATCACTCGTTTCATTTCATCTTGTGTTTGTAGCACTTTTTCAGTTCTAATTTGAGACAGGTTTTTACCACATCCTGTGACAAACTCGTGGAAGAATTAAGTGTCGAAAACCACATTCTGCCTCACCTCCCGCTGGTGGCCCTTTGTGTTCCGTAGCCTGACCGAGCCACTCACCTGCATGGTTGGCACAAAGATCGTGCTTGCACTGCCTGCGTCTCCTCTGGCCTGTCATCGCAGCATCCTCTGCCGCGGTGCTGGTGGCGCAGTTGGGAAGTGACTGCCCCGTTAAAAACGGTGCCGAGGGTGGGTCTGCCCCCCTGCGTCTCTAAGTGAGCGGCTAGCAGCGCCGTCTTCTAATGACATCGTTCTTCACGGGCTCCTGACAGCTCATGTCACAGCTCTGTGCAGGGACAGCACCTTGGCAGTGTCACCCACTCCCACTTTCTGACGGATGTTTGCTCATTTGCTGTTCCAGCCAGAGCAGCTGGGTTCCACGCCCGACCCTGTCATCACTGAAGACCCTTTCTCTCCTTTTCACTTGCTTCTGCTCCCCCCTCTCTATCTACTGGAGTCGTTTATAATATGGTTTCTAGAAAACATAACATTTCGAGGTGATTTTTCTCTTTTCGCCTCATTAAAGGTGAGCAATATGTAAGGTAAGGACCTATTTGCTAGAGTCTCGTGTGACCATAAATTTTAGTCTTTAGCAAAACTTTTATATTGATTTTCAACAATTACTTAGAGAGTGCCTAGTTTCTATTATGGATAATACTGGAGAAATAGATCCAGCTTGGGAACATAAAGGCAATACATTCAGTGTATAACAATTTGTGGTGATTTATTATTTCAAATGGGAATTTAAGTTCTCTTTGTTAATTATATATCCTAATGTGACAAAAAAAGGCTGATTTAGTGGGGAATCGTCTCCACCCCTCCCTTCTAAACTCCCAAAGCAGCTCATGTTCAAATGTAATTAACTTTATTCACCTAATCTGGGGATTCGTGCTCTCAGGCTTCCACAGAAGAGATTTTTTTTTCTTTTTTGTCTTTTTAGGGCCGCTCCCATGGCATATGGAGGTTCCCACTCAGGGGTCGAATCAGAGCTATAGCCATTGGCCTACACCGCAGCCACGGCAATACCAGATCCAAGACGTGTCTATGACCTACAGCACAGCTCACGGCAACACTGGATCCTTAACCCAATGAGCGAGGCCAGGGGTCGAACCTGCATCCTCATGGATACTAGTCAGGTTCATTTCTGCTGAGCCACAACAGGAACGCCGAGATGTTTTTTCGCTTTGGTTAGGATGTCAGACTTGAGCTCCAAACTCAGCTTGAGTGCTTGCCTTCAGACAGGTTTGAACTAGAGGTAGATTGCTTTGTAATTTTTCTTCCATTCTGGAAAATGAGGCTGGTACCTTTCTTTAAGGAAATGCTTTATTAAAATTATTTTACAAATTATATCTCAAATTGCTTTCCTCTAACAGAGGAAAGAGACTGTGTATTGGATTTGTTATGAAGTCCAAGAATGTGAATTTCTACTCAGATAAAATTAAAATTGTAGGAGAAATAATGTTTTGCAATTCTTGTTACACTTGTTAGACACGGGGAGTTTGAGAAGGAGAGAATAAGTAGAGATGAGAAAAGACAAAAATGACAAGAGGATCACTTACACTTTCAATGTCTAACCTATCAGCACTCTCTTTGCAGTTGCACACCTGTTTATGCACACACGTACACACACAGGAAAAGAAAACTTCGGTAGTACTTAAATGATAATGCTCTGATAATATTTTAAATCATAAAAAAAATCTCTTATTCAAAATCATTTAATGTGGACTAGTACAAACACAAGTAATTGTCAAAATGTGAAAGTTCAATAGTTTTATCATTTTTGTACATGCATTATATTCATATGTAGGTAGACACGAGTATGTATAATATAC
>PVHT020000170.1:9173115-9187232 GCA_004024745.2 Catagonus wagneri | reverse complement strand
AGGAATTCTCTGATGTCTGAAGGGAAATGAGAGGGTCTTCTCCACCCTGAAGACAAGACTTCTTTGTTGTAACCAGGTGCCCCCTGCTGAGATGTTCCTGTGGGCTCAAGAACCAAGACCCGGGTGCTGACTGATCAGTTGGGAACTTAGCTTTGTCAGTATTTGGTTTATCCTGCACTGTTATCATCAGTTTATACAAATTCACCATTTTGTTTTATTTTATCTCTTTTTTTTAAACCATGCATCGGTTCTGGTATTATTATTCTCTGTTCTACAGGCACATATTTATGCTTACTTAATATATTTATCTTAAATACACTTTCTATGCTTTTATAAAGATAAATATGTAAATATATAAAATAAAAGTAAACGCCTAGGTTGTCTCCTGGATCTTTGACTCTCTGCACAATGCTACAATGAATATCCTTGAAGATGTCCCTATATGTAATATTAGGTATAGGACAGGAAATAGAATTCTTAGATCATAGAATTTAATTTAATTTCACTAATGACTACATAGCACTTGCTGCAATTCCTGTGCTGCTTTATACCACCAGCAGCCATGCATGGAGGGTCATGTTTCATCTTTGCCAATAATTAGTATTATCTGCCCTTCTAATTTTTGCAATGTAATGTATTTTTGCAATATAATTAGTTGTTTGCTACTGTCAGTACTGAGGTTAAACATCTCCTTACATTCTTTTTAGGTATTTGGACTAATTTCCTTTATGCTTTTTACCGTCAGTCGTCCTGCTGTTTCTTCCCACATTGCTGTGGTTCTTTATCTATTAAGCTCTTCTTGACACTTAACTTTATTTATTTATTTATTTATTTATTTATTTATTTATTATTGCTTTTTAGGCCTGTGCCTGTGGCATATGGAGGTTCCCGGGCTAGGGGCTGAATTAGAACTGTTGCTGCAGGCCTATGCCACAGCCACAGCAATGCAGGATCTGAGCTGCCTCTGTGACCTACACAGAAGTCACAGCAATGCTGGATCCTTAACCCACTGAGCAGGGCCAAGGATCGAACCCGCATCCTTATGGATACTAGTCGGGTTCTTTACCGTCCAGCCACAATAGGAGCTCCTTAACTTTATCTTTGATTGTCTTCATTGGGATCTTATTTAAGAAGTTTCTGAGCTCATTCCTGCTTTTTTAAATTTCGCTTTAAGTTCTGCTGTCCATATTTAGGTCTTCAGTACACACTGAGGACTGTAGCTGTAGTAGAAGTGGGTGTCCAACTTCTCTATCAGTTCTCCTAATATCACTTATTAAATGATTAATGCTCTCCATTCTTTTCTCTATATCAAGATAACATGGTGATGTGGTCAGAGATCATTTTAGTTCTGTGAAATGTGTTGAAGTGTGTGACTTTTGATGCTTTTTAACATGTATGTTTACTTGAATTGATTTTATGTCGAAAATTTTTTGATTTAGGAGTTTCCGTCATGGCTCGGTGGTTAATGAACCTGAATAGTATCCATGAGGATGCGGGTTCAATCCCTAGCCTTGCTCAGTGGGTTAGGGATCCAGCGTTGCCTTGAGCTGTGGTGTAGGTCGCAGACTCGGCTTGGATCCTGCATTACTGTGGCTATGGTGTAGGTCGGCGGCTACAGCTCTGATTGGACCCCTTGCCTGGGAACCTGCATATGCCTCAGGTGGGGCCCTAAAAAGACAAAAGACAAAAAATATTGTTTTATTCAGATTGTTTTTTTGCATTTACTCTATTTCCTGTTCTCTTTACTTTGCACTAGATGGGACTTGTACTGAAGTACAAATAATTAGATTTTTATTGAAGTATATTTCATTTATAGTGTTGTGCCGATTTCTGTATAGTGACCCAGTCATACATACAGAGACAGTCTTTTTCTCATATTGTCTTCCATCGCGTTCTATCCCAAGAGATTGGAGATAGGTCCCTATGCTATTTAGTAGGACCTCATTGCTGATCCATTCTAAATGTAATAGTTCTCATTTACTAACCCCAAACTTAGATTTACAATAAGATCCGTTGATACTAAATGGTCTTGAATATGCTGCAATCATATCTTCAAGCAAATGAATTTCCTTGTCGTGATTATTCATTTCAGTGAAACAATTTGTCAGGCTCTTCAAGAAAGAGCCAGTTGCTTATGACGGGTATTAATCTAGGCTTAGCAAAAAAATACCTTGGTTTTGTGGACCTGAATTTTCCAAGTCATCCACAAGTGATAAAATAATTGGAAGATTTCACTCTGTATCTTTCACTCAAAAAATCAGAACATGTTGATGCTGAAAGCCACCTTGTCTGAGTCTCATCAGTAGGAAACCAACTGAGAATTGAAGACACTTGTGCAAAAGGCCACAGAGGTGGCTGAAAGAGTAGAGAGCAAGTCTGCATAATTAGTGTTTCAGGGACCTCTGCTGACATAAATATTGTGCGGATGGAATATAGAGGGACAGGTCTTCAACTTGTCCATTTTTAGACACCTGACAGTATCCTTTCTTCATGATGTCACTCATCCAGTGCCCTAAAACCTGTCAGAATCATTTCATTGACTCGCAGCTTTGTTGAACTAGCATATTCCCTTGTCTTCTCTATGAAGTATTTATTGCATGAGAAATATAGCCACTTGAAATCAGGTATGCTTAATAACCTGTAAAGAAGGATGACCTCTTCTGAGTCAAAGTCATGGAAAACACTCCTCAAGCAAATACTTTGCTGTTACTACCTTTTCCTAAAAATATATTTTCATTAAATTGCTCCTACTTTCTCTAATAGCATTAGCCCAGTATTTCAAATAGGAGATGAAAATCATCACAGTGTTTGATAGTTATGTATCTAGCCTAGATTTTGTCATTTTTAACTCAGAGAAGCTCATTGGTTCTCACAATTGATTTATGCAGGTAGTTATTTGTGCATCTTCTGTTGATGAGACAAGTAATTCTAGGATGGGCACTGCCAATGTGGGGTTGGGGTCAGTGAGACGACCTGGAGACCAGTGATGGTAATACATGACCAGAGGTAGCAAGTGCTGGAGAAAAGTAGCTCAGGGGGAGAAACAGGATGCTTCATGGACGGGAGAACCGTGGGTAAGCAAATAAGAAAGTCACTGATTTCAACCCAAGGCCATCCAACAAGTATGTGTGAGGTGTTTTGAAGGCAGAGAGGATGGACATCCAGCCAGCTCTGAGCATAAAGTCTGGAGTCAAAAAAAGGCTTAGCAAGAGAAACGGAGCGGAGTCTCAGAGGGATCTAAACCTGAAAAAAAATCCCCCAAGCAAGTGACAGCTGAGTTGAGTTTTCACCCTTTGAGCTGGTAGGGGTGGGAATGGGGCCAAGTGGGGAGTCGGGCCACAAAGAGGGAGAGGGTGCAGCCTTCCACATGCAGAAGATTGTGGCTGAACCACAGGATGCTGTTACAGGCGAATGATGGGAGCCGGCAGAGACAGGAGCAGATCTTGCAGCGTTTGGTGCCCTCTGCTTGATCCTGAGGGCAATGAAGTGATGAAAGCACAGGATGTACTCTCAAAATGTTTTAGAAAAGAATAATCTGATTGAGGTATATTACAGTGCAGAAAGAAAAAATTAGGAGGACCGATTAGGGCATGGTTGAGGTGTTTTAATAAAAGATGATGGTAGTGTGTTTGGAGGTGGGGGAGCCAGATGCAAGAGGTACTGAGAGGCTGGGCAGACAAGATGTTGCAGCCCATGGAGAGTGGTTGGGGAGAGAGACCTGTGTAGCTAGGAATATGATGTTACATGTAGACCTATGTAGTAACTTTTATTGTTCTGGACTTTTTGCGACTGGGAGACGCTGCTAGCACTAATAGGGACACAGAATTGAAGGACAGGCTTAGATTAAGGGGACACACTTCGTTTGGGATTTGAGATGTTTCTGGAAGTTTAAGATGAAGATCTTATCAGACAGCTGAACAAGCAGGTAGGGAGCTGGAGAAGGAATTTTGGATGGAAATGTCCATGAGGCAATCAGCAGCGTGGAGCTGACCCCTGGAACGAGGGTGTAGGTGAAGCCCACAGGGAAATACAGGATGAAAGTCCAGGACAGGGCACCACCAAGAAATAACATTTCCATTAGTAAGGAGCACACAGTGTCCATTTGAATTGCTGAACGATTACTTAAGGTTTTTAATCTCCTTCATACTTTGTATGGATTTTTCTCAAGTGAACAAGGCACCTGCCTCCACCATCCCTTTGCTATAGGATCTATGAGTTCTTAATTCTTCTAAAATGCTGGTCTAGGGTTTTTTTAGAGGTGGTGACATCTGTTATTCCCGAGAATATATTACTAGTCCATTTAATTAACTTGGATCATTTCAAATCATATTTATCATACAAACGTTGTGTAATTCAGTGCTAAGAATTGAAAAAAATCTAACATGTCCTTGGCCATATTGGGTTCTTTATTGAGTAAAATGAGGACAATATTCAACAGAAGAAACATCATGCATTGGGAAACAACACCAGGAAACAAAATGGCTCCAACTCATTGCAAAAATTGCAGTGTAATCTGAGAAAAGATGTTTTACTACAGCAATATACACAGCAGACAGGGTTTTAACAAAGGCACAAACCGAGGCCCATAGGCATTCAGCTTGAGGGGGAATTGTGACATTTGTGTGTATGATTTTGCATGTATGTTTAGTTTTTGTTTTTGTTTTATGGCTGCACTGGAGCACATGAAAGTTCCCAGGCCAGGGATTGAATCCAAGCTGCAGCAAAGGCAGTGCGGAATCCTTTAACCCACTGCACCAGGCCGAGGATTGAACCATGCTTCCACAGCAACTCAAGCCACTGCTGTCGGATTCTTAGCTCACTGTGCCACAGCGGGAATGCTTGTTTTTTTTTAATTATGAATAGTCTTTCACATCATGACAAGTTTTTTGAACCTAGGACTTTCTGAAATTGGGATAAATATATATGACTTGGTCCCAACTGTTGGTTTCTGCCCACAAAAGGGAACATTTCTTTACCACTCAAAATGCAGCCAGAGCTGAGTAACCTCTGAAACTCCAGTTTGCAGTGTTTGCTATGTCGCTTGTCTTAAACAGAGTTCCCTAATGCACCCAAACCTCCTACTTAATCCAGCCATGGAAAGTTAAATGTGGTATTTTCAATCTCCAGCTAAAGGAACATAGATACTTTTAACCTATTTAATTTTTCATGTTGTGTATGGTTTGGGCTGTTGCAAAAATGCCCAGGACACAGCTCCCTCGGGGAATTTCAGAGATGGACCCTGAAAGCCGTCCTGCCACACCAGAGGAACAGTGCCTCCCTCCTTCTCTGTCCTTCCCACCCCGCAGCAGTGCCAGCGGACACTCTGCTGGCGCACGCCTGCCTTTTATTTCTAGGTCAGTGTTTGGGTGTCAGTTGATATCAGTTCATGTTGAATCCTAAGGGAGCTTGGAGAGCAAGGTCAAGAAGGGCCGGCAGAGGAGCCCATGTTCGTGTACACATGCATGAGCCTCTTTTAACACCTGCTGGCTCCAGCAATGTCCTTCTTACTTCTGCATCGGGCCCTCCTGGGACCTCCCCGGTGCCCGTCCTCCTCCAGCAGGTGCAGGCCAAGGACTAGTGAGCCAAAGCAGCCCTCGACGCTGCTGACTCAGAAGTAGCCCAGCTCAGGGGAGCACGCCCACATAGTGGTTCAGAGCTGGCACGAGTGACCATACCTGAATAAGCAAGGCCAGGTCTTGACTTTATCTCCCCAACTTGCCCTACCAGCAGGGCCAGAGCTGGCTCTGTGGGTCCGCTAGGCTAATCAGGCTGAAGAGGATCCTTGCCTTTGTCCTTCCCATCTTGTCCTTGCTACGCTGGGTGCATCTCCCTTTGTATCTATAACTTGAGGATCGTCTGACGTGCAAAGCACAAGCATGTGTTCCTCGTCACCTTTTAAAGGCATTTTCAAAAGTTATTATGCAATCAAGACGTACGAGGCATTATTTATTCCACTAGTTATGGGAAATGAAAAGAGGAACTCTATACACCTTCTGCCCCCTGGGTCGCTCTGCTTAGGAGGCAGCCTTGTATGTAAAGCACTTTACTCATGCGAGTCGTGCGTTTCACTATAGACTCTCGAACCACAGGCTCTTGGGGTGGATGGAGAAAGACTTTAATCGTGTTGTGTGACCCAGTGGAGAGCTAGATCACGAAGGGTCCGTAACTACAATTTTGGAATCTAAAGCACATTGCGGAGTAGAGAACTGGACCAAGAGCCAGTCTTGGGGGTAGACTGTCCATTAAGCCACGTGCTGGACCCACCCGTGTTCATCATCCCCGTGGGTTTAGAGCTACAGCTTGCATTCGAATGGATGGTGCAGAGCTCTGAGCCTCGGCTGGTTCTAAACAAACACAGTTGGCAACAGGGCACCAAAAATGGGTGTGTACTTGGGACGCAACTCCCAGAGATTTATTCCCAGAGTGGGCGGGATGAGGAGATGCAATTTTTGGAGACTTTATGAAACATGTAAAAAGATATTGTAAAAATTTTTTCTTAAAGGGTGAGAGGAAAGGGGTTGTTAAACAGAATGGAGAAAAGGAGCTGGGAAGATTAAAATATCCACAGCCATGACTCAGAAGACTTTGGCTTGAGGCAGGTTCTGTGAGCAGTCAGTTACCCAAAGCTGTCAACCGGAAGCTTTTGTATGGAAACTCCTGGAGTTAAATTACCACTGGAAATGAAATGACAAAACGTGGAACTGATGAAAATGGGTATGGCAATGGAGCCTTATAAGTCTCAACTTGCATGTAATGTACTTGATTTTCTCAGTGAATTATGAGCCTTGGGACAAAAAGAAAAAAGGTAAGAATTACAAAGAGAGAAAAGTAGAAGAAAGATAAACTGAGCTTCTTCTGTGAACCACCTGGGCTCTGGGGCTGGCGTGCTACATAAAGGCCTCTCTCTATACTCTACGAATTGTTTTACCATCAACATTTTACACCTGCAGAGATGGAGTCATAGAGTTGAAAAAAACGGGATCAGGAGTTCCTGTTGTGGCTCAGTGGTTACGAACCTGGCTAGTATCCATGAGGACAAGGGTTCAATCACTGGCCCTGCTCCGTGGGTTAAGGAGCCGGCATTGCTGTGAGCTGCAGCATAGGTCACAGATGCCGCTCGGATCTGGCCTTGCTGTGGCTGTGATGGAGGCTGCCAGCTGTGACTCCGATTTGACCCCTTACCTGAGAACTTCCGTACGCCGTGGGTACGGCCCTAAAAAAAAAAAAGAAAAAACAGACCAAGATAACACCACTAATTGCCCAAGATTGACTAACACACTCAACTGTTTCTTTCAATACAACATATTCTGCTTTAGGGAGAAAAGTAACAGTTTTGTCCCCTATGAAAAAGAATATACAGCCAATTATTGTGGGACAAGTCACAGAAATATATTAGCCTAATTTAATATTATTGTTAAGAGGTTAGAAAGAACAAGAGTCTAAATTAACGTTGGGCAGCATTCAATGGCTCTGAGCTGCCCCAAGGAAAGGGACCCCCACCATCATGTAGAATGAAATACATAAACCTGATAAGAAGTGACATTCAGCCGCTATTTACGTACTTTATGTCAGAAGGTTATGTGACCACCTGCTCAGGTCACATTCAGAATTTCTGCTCCTGTAATGTTACAAGGTTTCACAGTCAATAAGATGCAGAGAATTTACCTTCAAAGATGGTATAATGAATCGGATAAAATATGCCTCAAGCAGGTGACTTGGCTTTACCAAAATCATTACAAGGGTTTTTGAGCCTCTTCGTTTACTTTTTTCCCCAATGTTATATCTTATGAATGTAAAGTAGAAGATTTTGGACCCCTTACAATATTTTTAAGGATGTTGTGCAGCAGACTTGTGATTCATGGCCAAGTAAGGGAGATGTCATGTATAGTGAGGGAAGAAGAGATGTGATTGGCACGTTCGTCTTTGATTTAATTGGCATTTAAAAAAGTGCACCCCATGTACTGTGGCCAGCAAAACAAGAAGTCACAAACCTGATTTTGACATTATTCTGGGACAATGACTTTTCTCTCTAACTAAATTCTTCCTTTCATCATTGGAAATTTTAATTATCTTGGATAGTTTTTTATAAATGTTTTATTAAAAAGTGGTTGATTTACAGTGTTGTGCCAGTTTCTGCTGTGCAGCATAACGACCCAGTCATGCATTCTTTTTCTCATATTATCTTCCATCATGTTCCATCAAAGAGGTTGTATGCTATACAGCAAAAATTGACAGGACATTGTAAATCAACTATAATAAAAAAATAAACGGAGATCGCATATAGTTCCCTGTGCTGTACGGCAGGATCTCATTGCTTATCCATTCTAAATATAATAGTTTGTATCTACCAACTCTAAATATTTTAGATATTATCTTTTTCCCATTTAATATTTTAACTATAACTTATGAGTCAGAGTCTTAATTGTGCACTATGATATTGTATTAACTGCAAACCAAGCTGTCTGTGAAGGGCAGTGTCCCAACACAAACTTTCCGACTTTTGCTGCATATGTTACATAGTATCTGCTCTTTTTGTTTATGTAGTTTATGCTTAGTTCCTCCCTGTTGCTGAACCCAGGTTGGGCTGCTCACCACCACTCACAAGCCAAATGATTCAAGAGGCAAGTGTCAGTAGGAAGGAAAGGTGCTTTAATCAGGAGAGCCGGTGATCTGGGGAGAAGGTGGACTTGTGTCCAGAGACGAACTCTGAAGATTTTGCTCATTGTGACAATTTTTAAGGGGAAAAATTGGGGGGAAGAATCTCGGAATCATTGAGGCAGGAGGTTGGGTTCTGATTCATCTCCATTGAGCACACACTGGCTGACTCTTTCTTCAGATGTTATCTTGTCTGCACCATCTGCCTGCAGGATGGCTAAGGGGGCTGCTGCGTATAGAGAGCTAGTCATTTTTAAACTGCTTAATGCTCCATTCTTACTTCTTTTTAGGAAATGAATCAACAGGTTAAGGAAGGCATGGGGTGCATTCAGGAGAGCACAGGTCAGGAGTTAGTTTCAGTTGCTTGGTGGTCTCATTCCTATACTCAGGTTCTTTTAAGGTTAGAGCGGGACAGAAATGGGCAAACAGGAAAGGGGGCAAAAGAGCTGCTTTCATCCCCACTTGTACCTTACAGAGCCCTCATCAGTATGCCTGACTTCTTGGAGTTCCTGTTGTGGCTCAGCAGAAACGAATCTGACTAGCATCCGTGAGGATGCAGGTTCGATTCCTGGCCTCACACAGCGGGTTAAGGATCCGGTGTTGCCATGAGCTGTGTTGTAGGTCGCCGACACGGCTTGGATTCCACTTTGCTGTGGCTGTGGTATAGGCTGACAGTTACAGCTCCGATTCATCCCCTAGCCTGGGAACCTCCATATGCCACAGGTACGGCCCTAAAAAAAAAAAAATACAAAAGCCTGAATTCTCAGCATCGGGTTTAGACCGGGAAATGAGATGAGTGCCACAAAAGTTTGCTTTTTTCTCTCTCTTTTTTTTTTTTTAATGGCTGCACCTGCAGCATATGAAAGTTCCTGGGCTAGGGACTGAATCCGAGCTGTAGCTGCCGGCCTACAGCCATAGCAACATTGGAATCTTAACCAACTAGCGAGGCCAGGGATCAAACCTACATCCTCACAGACACTGTATTGGGTTCTTAACCTGCTCAGCCACAACAGGAACTGTTAAGGTTTAAATGCAATGTTCAAAGCAAGGGGTTATCCTTTGAGTGACGTGTGAGGTTAGGGCCTGGGCTTTCTGACCTTTGTTTTCACTTCTTTGCAGGCATCAGTCTTCATGTCCAGCAGTGCCGTTTTTGTCTAAGTGTTCTGAGACTTACTTCTGTAACTATGATTACACTTCTTAGAGTTCTGTAAATCAGTGAATTTCGGGTATTTTAGAACTAGAGAATGCATGAATTTTTTAATTGTTCCCCTGTAGCTACTTCTTGTTTCTGTTCTTAAAAAATAATAGGCACCTGCCTTTTCTCTATCTTGTAACTTTCTTCTGCCATAAAGAAGACACAGTTGCATTTAATAATTATTGACAGCCTACACCCCATTTTGTTATCTTATTAAATACATAGTTCAGAAAGTGCTACGGAGTTCGCTGTGTGGCTAGTGGGGTAAGGATCTGGCTTGTCTCTGTGGAGGGCTGGTTTAATCTCCAGCCTGGCACAGTGGATTAAGGATCTGGCATCCTGCAGCTGTGATGTAGGTCACAGCTCCTGCTTGGATTTGATCCCTGGCCCTCGAACTTCCATATGACACAAGTGTGGTCAAAAAGGGAAAAAAGAGGGTGTGGGATCTTACCTTTCTTTCTTGATCTTGGGGATAGAAAGTAAGGGCTTATGAATTTACTTTTTCTCTCTGTTAGAAATGATAATAGCAAATGAGTCCTTCTCCTTGCTCACTCATATTTCACTTAACTGTTCTGGTTTTTTCGTCATATGAAACATCATGAAATAGGATCGATGCTAAGCACCCCATTCAGGGGCCTGTGGAAGTCTGTGCACGCCTGTGTTAACCCAGTCACTGCCCACAGCAGCTCCTTGTTTTATAAATGAGGAAACTGAGGCAATGGGGGGCTGCTCGTAACTTCGATCAGTAGCAGAGCTGGAGTTAAAGCCAGGGAACTGGCTCCAAAGTTCTTGTCTTAGAAAAATGATCTGCAGTTCAGATAAGGAGCAGCAAGCCAGGGGTGGGCCTCTGGGTTTGTCTGAGTCAACTCAAGATTAGGTTTCTGTAAGAAACCATAGAAGAGGAAATGTAGTTATTTGTATTTAAAAATGACAATTTATTAAGTGTTAATATTTTCATATGGAGTAAACATGTATGACACTCAGGGCACTATTTAGAGAAACACAGGCACTTTTGCTGCAACTTGGAACTTTCTTTGCCTAACAACAACTATGAACAAACACACTGTAATCCAACTTGATCTATGCAGCGTGTAGGCTGTCAATAATTATTAAATATAAGATTATCTTCTTATAGCAGAAGAAAGTTACAGGATAGAGCGAGGTCTCTGTTTTTCAAGAACAGAGGCAAGAATTAGGTACAGAGGAATCAGGGGTGAAAAAGAAATCAAGTTTGGGTTAGTAGATGCAGACTGTTACATTTAAAATGGATTAGCAGTGAGGTCCTACTTTAGAGCACAGGGAGCTATATCCAGTCTCTCAGGACAGAACATGATGGAAGATGGTATGAAAAGAAGAATGTATATATATGTGTGATGACTGAGTCACTATGCTGTACAGCAGAAATTCACACAACACTGTAAATCAACTATACTGTAAAAGAAGAATATGAAAACTAATACATATATATTCTGAATCACTTTGCTATATACATCAGAAACTAGAATAACATTGTAATGCAACTATACATCAATAAAAAAGTTGTAAAAAAGAAAAAGAAAGCAAACCAAAATTCATGTGATCCATATTTCTAAAATATCACTAACTCATTAGTTTATAGGCACTATCTAGAACCCCTTCCTGAGAGATTTTTCTCTTAGCATCAGATCGATTTATTGAAGACCCAAAGCTCTAACTTTATATTGAGAATCTGTAGCACTTTTGACATTGGACATGTACCCTCATCTATTTGTTCGTTTGCTTCTTTAGAAAAACCTAACTTGAGACACCCTCTTACAAACTCTGGCTACATTTGCAGTCCTGAGTCCTAGCTTCTTTTGGAAGCATGTAGTAGTGGTAATAATAATACCAAATAAGCGAAGAAGCACCGCTATACTTTGTTGAAATTCCTGCCTGTGACAAAGCACACAAGCTCCACTGGGTCGAGAGAGTATGTTACATTCATTACCGTCTGTTCGGCACACAGGACCATCAAGCACATGCCAGGTGCTCAGTGAGCATTTCCAGTGTGAACGGAGGAATGAATGGATGAGTAGTTTCCCTTCAGATATTCCTCAGCTGGATCGCCTACATCTTCCCTGAGTTGATAATTGAAATGAGACTACAGCCGATTTAATGAATAAACTCTTGCAGACATCCTGCTGAACTTCATTTTGTAAACTCACCTAGTGTAATAACTGGTTCATATTAAGTTATTACAGGTTTAATAATCTTAATCATTTACGAATTACTGTCCCAAAAGGCTGATAGGAAGAACATGTTGACATCTTGCCCAGGACCCCATGGCTAATAAGGAGCTAACATAAGATTCAAAGCTGTCTCCTCTGGCTCTGTTTTGACCCTTTTTATGATGCTGATATGCTCTAAGGACATCTCGGAAGTTGCCGAGGAGAATGGTCCTGAAGCAGGAAGGTCAAGTAGGAGTTTATTAGGGAAGTTAAATCGGAAGAGAACTTTCCAGACTGAGCATGGCTGTGTTCCTGACTGACCAGGCTGAATGTTATAACCTGATACGCAGTAGCGACACCTCTCCACAACTTGAGTGCGGAGGTGCAGAGTAAAGATGCGATTATCCTGACATAAATCTTTCAGATTATCATTTGCTATCACTCGAATGTTGGGCATAAAAAAAATGGTTTATCTGCTGTAATCTCTGCTTCTTCGATAGGCTGTTAAAGCATGCCTATTAACAAGACGTGGGATGAATTGAAGGGGGCACAGCAGTCGTGGTGCTAATATTAGCAAAGCTGGAAAGAAATCTCCCCTTGCACACATCATTTTAAAAAGCTTCTAACAGAAACCCAAACCCAAATCCCTCTTTGACAGTATTTACACTGACAGCTGCAGAATCTGAAATGTTTCCTTTAAAAATGGTTATTGAATTTAAAACATTTATCAAAATAAATTAGATTATGGCATATTTGCTGAAGTACAGATTAAGCCACACTTGTCATTCAGAACAATGAGAAAATTCAAATAACAGGAGAGCACAATTTCAAACCTTCCACTTGTTCATATACTTATATGCTAAAGCAGGGATTGTAGTACTCTTTCAATGCCATGCAAAAGAAAAGAATGTAGAGCTTTTACACAGTTTATCATCTTTCCTCTATGACTTTTTCTTGTCTTTCCTTGCAGTCCCACCTTTCATCCAACCCTTTGAGTTTCCGAGATTCTCCATTGGACAGCGGGTCTTCATCCCGTGTGTCGTGGTCTCAGGGGACTTGCCCATCACCATCACCTGGCAGAAGGACGGCCGGCCGATCCCAGCGAGCCTCGGGGTAACCATCGACAACATTGACTTCACGAGCTCCTTAAGGATTTCCAACCTTTCCCTGATGCACAATGGGAATTACACCTGTATAGCCCGGAACGAGGCAGCAGCAGTGGAGCACCAGAGCCAGCTAATCGTGAGAGGTAAGGAGAGACTCGGGATGCACGGCGTCTATGCAGTCAAATCCAGCAACACCCGCCAATGGTGATTGCTTGAAATATGAAAATAACCAAAATTCATAGAATTCACCATCATCCCATCCACATGCACACACGCACGCATGCACAAACACATGCACGCACACACACCCCTATAGAAACCAACCCTAAACTCTAAGCCAAGGTTTTATTTGCCTAAAGTAATGACGTTTCACAAAATTCACAAAGAAATGAATGAATGGAGATGTGAGGACCATGTAATTTAATTCTGAAATCAGGCTTCCCTAAGTTAGCTCAATGATTTTTGAGGACCAAAGTCCGTGAGCTCTTACTGTGTTGTATTATTTTACATACACTTTTTGTGTTATCATTTTGATGAATGGTTTTTAAAAATAATATTTGTCAGAGTTCCCATTGCAGCTCAGCAGTAACGAACCTGGTTACCTAGCACTAACAGATGAGTATCCGTGAGGATGCGCATTCAATCCCTGACCCTGCTCGGTGGGTTAAGGATCTGGTGTTGCCATGAGTTGCAGTGTAGGTTGCAGATGCGGCTTGGATCTGGTGTGGCTGCAGCTGTGGCATAGGCCAGCAGCTGCAGCTCTGCTTTGACCCCTCATCTGGAAACTTCCATATGCCGCAGGTGTGAGCTTAAAAATAATATTTGTGAAAGCCATATATCACAGTTTTTCCAAAGTCAAAAAATACTAGCTTTTTATGGAGTTCCCGTCGTGGCGCAGTGGTTAACGAATCCGACTAGGAACCATGAGGTTGCGGGTTCGATCCCTGCCCTTGCTCAGTGGGTTAACGATCCGGC
>PVHT020000170.1:9139332-9172115 GCA_004024745.2 Catagonus wagneri | reverse complement strand
CATTGTCCCTGTCGGGGGCCGTGCTTTCTGTTACCTTCAGGACGATCAGTAGACGTGAGCCCACTCCCTCTTGAGCAGCAAATGCCAGTCCTCCGTCAGGGCTTACGCTCGTCCCCGGGACACTTCTCCTTCCTTTCTGGCAGAAAAGGAATGCCCATTCTGTCTACTTGTCGACAGGATGAAGTGAAGCATATTTGGAATTCATACGAAGGAACCAACTTTGTATTTTTAAAAAAAATGTTTCTTGAGTAAGAAAATATACATTCAGTTAGATACACATCAGAGGTGCAGATGGTCTTCTACTGATAAAATTCAGATACATTATTTTTCCCGTTTTCCGAAGATAAATGAAAATAAGAACTATCCTGGTACTGCTTCCCAAGTGCTTTCTTAGAAGAAAAAGTGACTCTTACCATCATTTGTGAAGGACGAAGCAGTGAGTGCATCAGCCCGTCCCTACGTAATCTGCTCTGAAGGATCTAGGTCAGAGAACAGAAACGCTAGATAAAAATGTACATGGGTATTCTATGAATCCCTTGCCTTTGCAAGAAAGGCAGCCAGGCTTTTCTGACCGAGGCAAAGGTCAGAGGAACTGAAATCAAGCCTTAGTCATTTGGGAAAGCGTAGCTGATCCCAATCTGATTAATGGCACCATATGTTTATTCTTCAGTACGTTTCTGTGAAGTTAACATCCGATCACTAGTCAGGTGATCTAGACCTGAGAAGGAGAAGATGCTTCACAAGCAGGTCAGTGGCTGGAGAGGACGTCAAGGACAAGACAGTGTGGGGAAGTGGTTCCCAGTCTGGACCTCGTCATATGTTCTGGTCCTAACTGAGCCCAATTAAACCATAATCTTTGGGAGGTGACCCATCTCCTAGGTATCTGGGGCATTCTTCTTCTTTTTTTTTTTTTCCAATTCAAATATCACCTGTTAGTGGTTCTTGAATTTTGCCACACATTAGAATCATGTGGGAAGCTTTAAAAAAATCCCTGATGTCCAGGTTGAAACAATGACATAAACATCATTGCAGGTGGGACCCCTATGCAACCAAGTTTAATTCCAAGCACCCTGGGTAATACGAATATTATAAGTATTGATTTTATTATAAGTATTGATTTTTTAAAATGCAAATAGAGACCACTGGTGACTTTAACTAGGCCAGCAGCATGACCCAATTATGTTTTTATTCATCACACTAGCAGCTACGTAAAGAACTGGCAGGCCCAGAAAGCAAGGATATTAAGTAAGAGGTTATTTCAGAAGTTAAGGCGCACACAGGGAACTTTATAGCACGGAGAACTCTATCCAGTGTTCTGTGATCATCTATATGGGAAGAGAATCTGAAAAAGAATGGATGCGTGGACACATATAACTCAATCACTTTGTTGTACAGCAGAAATGATCACAACCTTGTGCATCAACTATGCTTCCATAAAACTTTAAAAAATAAAAAAAGAAGTTAAGGCAAGCTAAAAAGTGCCTTGTGTGCCTTTGGGTCATGGCCAAAATAATGAGAAGCCATTGAAATTTCAGTATATTTTGGAGGCAAAGCAAGCAAAACACTGTGAATGTAGCAAGAGAGAGACGGAAACCTTTAACTGAAGCACATGTTTTTCCTAATAAGGTAAATGCAAGTGTCTTCAACAGAAGTGAAGATGCAGAGACTAGCAGTTGTCACAAGGGAAAGAACGATACTTGAGAAACAAGAGGGTCTAGACCCATGCTCAGCAAAGCAAAAGAGGAAATATACCAAGGAAGAAGGGTAATTAGGTATAGGCAATCCCACTGAAAGCAGGAAAAGAGGAAAACCAAGAATTGGCCATTGGGTTTTAGGGAGATGGGCATTGTTTTGGCCTTTCAGAATGGCATGGCTGTAGTGAATACCTGAGTAGTGGACCTAAAAAATGAAAGGGAGGTAAATGAACGGAAACTCAAGAAAATACAACTACTTTTATATTTTCAGAAACGTTGCTATGACAGGAGGCAGAAAACTAAAGAGGAAATTAGAGATGGATGTGGGACAAGGAAAGCTTGCATACTGATGGGAATGAGCCAGTAGAGAGGGGAAAAAAAATATGTGGCAGGATGGAGAGAATTACAGGATCCAAGTCCGTGAGTTAGTCACCTAGGTTCTTTCCAACAGTGGAATATGCCCAAGCTAGTATAATAATAACCATGGTAAGGCTCCAGAAGGTAGAACCAACCAAAATGATTGGTAATTTGGGGGAGGCAGATTTTGGGTCAAATAACTTAAAAGATAAAATTCATTGCATGGGGTCATCAGAGAATAACATGTAATGGATTAATCCTCTTACCATAAATAATTATAATACTGGACAAACATTTATAAAGTAACCATTTTTAGGCAGTGAAACCAGCAGTACAGGGCTCTGATCCTTGAGCAGAGAGAAGTATATGACTTAAGCACCAAATCCACCATAGATTTCTGCCTGGTATACTTTCCAAAACATCCTAAAGGGATGCAGAGCTCAGATAGATAATAGTGATTTTTCTGATCAACAAAAACAAAGATAAACATTTAGAACTATTGAGGGGCTACATATTGCAGGAAAGACGACTAGAAATCAAAGACAGACTTCTAAAAACTCTATTTAGTGTCTTTAGCTGAATACCACACTTTGCATGCATAAGATGAGACACTATGAAATCTGTCAGAGGAGAACTCCTAGGAAAATGTGAGCTTAATAAAGACCCTAGAATTTACACAGTGCTGAGAAATGTTGGTATTCTGACTAGCCAGAGTAGAGAATTCATGGGGGATTCAGCTCTCTCTCAGAGAGTCCAAACACTGAGGCCTAATATAGCGTTGGAATAAGGGCCACTGTAGACCATCCTTAATTAAAAAAGGCTAAAGGTAGCCTTCACAGGATAAAACATCTTCACCAGTAAATTAACTTTATCCAAGAATAACATTCAGCACTCTTCAAAGGAAGATGACAAAAATCCAGACTCTCAGTATTGTGCATATATACAATACCTTGCACATAATTACTGGATATATGAAGAAACAGGAAAATGTGGGCCATAAAAGGAAAATAAAATAAATAGACTAAAGGACACAAAGATGTTGGAATTAGCAGGCAAAGTTTTAAAGCAACTATCAAAAACATTTTCAAAATTCAAATGAAAAGCGTAATAAGTGAATACATAGGGAATGCAAGGAGAGAAGTGTAGAACATTTTTTTAAAATAACCAAACAGCAAAAAAAAAAAAAGAAGCAAACAATTTCTAGATCTGAAAAATACAGTATCAGAAATGAGAAATTAACTGGATATATTTAGTGGGATACTGGAAGCTGCAGAACAAAAAAATAACTTAAAAAGTGGTCAAGAAAAAAGTACCCAGAATTTTTTAGCAGATGGATAAAAGACTAGAAATAGTAAACAATGGCTCAGTGAAGTTGGAGCAACATCAACGAGTTAAGAGTCTCAGAAAAAAAGGATGGAAGAAGTTTATATCTGAACAACAATGATTTGAAAACTTCCAAATGTGATAAAAAATGTGGTTAATGAAACCCAAGAAAAATAAGCACAAAGACAAACCATGTCATGCGACATTATAATCAAAGTATTAAAAAACAGTGATAAAATATTAAAAGAAACCAGAAAAGTTGGATTCATTATATACAAAGAAACCAAGTAAGAAAAGTTCAGACTTCGTATCAGAAATAATTCAAACCAGAAGGGAAAGGAATAGTATCTTCAAAATTCTGAAAAGAGATAGAGGAGGAAAATCTCATTAATCTAGGATTCTGTAACCACAAAAGAAATACATTCTTCAAAAATAAGGGAGAAAGTCCATGACCGATGACTTCACAGGTGAATTCTATCAAACATTTAGGGAAGAGCTAACACCTATCCTTCGGAAACTCTTCCAAAAAATTGCAGAGGAAGGGGCCCTCCCAAACTCATTCTATGAGGCAACCATCACCCTGATACCAAAACCAGACAGAGATACCACAGAAAAAGAAAATTACAGGCCAATCTCACTGATGAACATAGATGCAAAAATCCTCAACACAAAATACTAGCCAGCTGAATCCAACAATGCATTAAAAGGATTGTATGTCACGATCAAGTGGGATTTATCCCAGGGACTCAAGGATTCTTCAATATCTGCAGATCAATCAGTGTGATACACCATGTTAACAAACTGAAGAAAAAAAAACCATATGATCCTCTCAATAGATGCAGAAAAAGCCTTTGACAAAATCCAGCACCCATTTCTGATAAAAACACTTCAGAAAGTGGGCATAGGGGGAATCCTACCTCAACATAATCAAGGCCGTCTATGACAAACCCAGAGCTCACATCATTCTCAGTGGTGAAAAGCTGAAAGAATTACTGCTGAGATCAGGAACAAGACAGGGATGTCCACTCTCGCCACTACTATTCAGCATAGTTTTGGTAGTCCTAGCCACAGCAATCAGAGAAGTAAAAGAAATGAATCCAAATTGGAAAGGAAGAAGTAAAACTATCACTATTTGCAGATGACGTGATACTATACCTAGAGAATCCTAAAGACTCTATCAGAAAACTGTTAGAGCTCATCAATGAATTTGGCAAAGTTGCAGGAAACAAAATTAATACACAGAAATCAACTGCATTTCTTTGTACTAACAGTGAAAGATCAGAAAGAGAAATTAGGGAAGCAATCTCATTTACCATCGCATCAAAAAGAATCAAATACTTAGGAATAAACCTACCTAAAGGGACAAAAGACCTGTATTCTGAAAACTGTAAGATGCTGATGAAAGAAATCATGGATGACATGAACAGATGGAAAGACATACCATGCTCTTGGATTGGAAGAGTCAATATTAACAAAATGACTATACTACCCAAGGCAATCTACAGATTCAGTGCAATCCCTATCAAATTACCATGGACATTTTTCACAGAACTAGAACAAAATATTTTAAAGTTTGTTTGGAAGCAAAAAAGACCCAGAATAGCCAAAGACAACTCGAAAAAGAAAAATGGAGCTGGAAGAATCAGGCTCCCTTACTTCAGACTATACTACAAAGCTACAGTCATCAAAACTGTATGGTACTGGCACAAAGACAGAAATATAGATCAGTGGAACAGGATAGAAAGCCCAGAATTAAACCCACAGACCTACAGTCAACTAATCTATGACAAAGGAGGCAATAATATACATTGGAGAAAAGACAGTCCTTCAAGAAGTGGTGCTGGGAAAACTGAACAGCCACATGTAAAAAAAATGAAACCAGAACACTTCCTAACACCATGCACAAAAATAAACTCAAAATGGCTTAAAGATCTAGATATAATACCAGAATACTATAAAACTCTTAGAGGAAAACATAGGCCAAACACTCTCTGACATAAATGACAGCAACATCTTCTCAGATCCACCTCTCAGAGTAATGACAATAAAAAGAAAAATAAACAAATGGGACTTAATTAAACTTAAAAGTTTCTGCACAGCTAAGGAAACCCTAAACAAAACCAAAAGAACCCACAGAATGGGAGAAAATATTTGCAAATGAATCAACGGACAAGGGATTAATCTCCAAAATTTACAAACACCTCCTACAACTCAATACCAAAAAAACAAACAATCCCATCAAAAAATGGGCAGATCTAAACAGACAATTCTCCAGAGAAGACATACAGATAGCCAAAAAGCATATGAAAAGATGTTCAACATCACTCGTTATTAGAGAAATGCAGATCAAAACCACTGTGAGGTACCACCTTATGCCAGCTAGAATGGCCATCATCAAAAGTCTATGAACAGTAAGTGCTGGAGAGGGTGTGGAGAAAAAGGATCCCCAGTACACTGTTGGTGGGAATGCAAATTGGTGCAACCACTGTGGAAAACGGTATGGAGATTCCTCAGAAAACTAAAAATAGAATTACCATTTGATCCAGCAATCCCACTCCTAGGCATCTATCCAGAGGAATCCCTGAGTCAAAAAGACACATGTACTCCAGTGTTCATAGCAGCACTCTACACAATAGCCAAGTCATGGAAACAACCTAAACGTCCATCGACAGAGGAGTGGATAGGGAAGATCTGGTACATATACACAATGGAATATTACTCAGACATTAAAAGGAATGAAATAATATTTATAGCAACATGGATGGACCTAGAAAATATCATGCGAAGTGAAACCAGTCAGACAATTAGACAGCAACATCCAATGCTACCGCTTACATGTAGAAACTAAAAACAGGACACAATGAACCTCTTTGCAGAGCAGATAAGGACTCACAGACTTTGGAAAACCTGTGGTTTTCAAATGAGACAAGCTGGGGGATGGGGGGATACACTGAGGGTTTTGGACAGAAATTCTATAAAATTGAGTTTGTGATGATTTTTTTGTACACCTATAATTGTAATAAAATTCATTAAGAAAAAAATAAAGCCAAACAAAAAAAATAAGGGAGAAATAAAGCATTTTCAGACAAATGTTGAGAAAATTAGTCACAAATAAGACTTCATTACAATAAAGATTAAGCATATTCTTAAAGCTAAAAGAAGGCAATTCCAGATGGAAACTGATCTATAAAAAGAATGAAGATCTCTAAACATCATTAATTTGTGGCTAAAGGTAAAAGACATCTTATTTCCTTTAGAAGTATTTTGATGTTTAAATAATAAGAATTTATTATGGGATTTATAAATATATAACGATAGTAGCAGAAAGGACAGGATGAAGGAAAATGGAATTTTACTCTTCCAAAATTCTTCCAGCATCATACATCAAGTGGCATAATATTATTTGAACATAGATGGTGCTAGTTAAATATGTACAGTAATCTTGGGCAGTTACCAAAAAGGAAAAAGAAAATAGGCATAGTTATTACACAGAACATATAAAAGAGAACATTAAAATATGTTCAATTAAACAGAAAAAATAGGAAAACAAAGAAGATATGGGAAAAATAGAAAACAAATAAGTATAGACATAACGATATCAATACTTGCATTATGTATAAGTGGACCAAATATACCAATTAAAAAGCAAAGATTGACAGTCTAAATAAAAGAGCGAAATTCAAATACCTGCTGCTACACTTTAAAGATAAAAACTGTTTAAAGTGATATAAAACACCAGTCATAAGAAAGTGATTGGATACATTGATATTAAATGAAACAGACTTCATGACATGGCATATTACTCAAAGTAAATAAGGACTAGTTATAATGATAAAATGGTAGATTTATCAAAACGACAAAAATCTAAATATGGATGAACCTAGTCACAGAAGTTCAAACACATGAATCAAATTTTGACAGAAATGAAAATGGACTAGTCACCAGTGACAACTGAGAATTTTAACACTTCTTTCTCAGTATTTGTTAGAACAAGTAGACAGAAAATCAGTAAGAATGGAGAAGACTTAAAGAACGCTATCAACTGTAGAACTTGATATTTATAGGATACTATACCCAGTAACTGTAGATTACACGTTTTAGATCTCTGACCATCTGAACAGTGAGATGTAATCTGTGTTTTTTAAAGCCACTATTGCAGCATGCATAGAAAACTAATACAAAGGCAAATACTATTATAGCTTCTATAAACACTAATTTAAAGGATAATAAAGAATATTTTGGACAATTTTATGCCAAATATTTCACAATTTGAATCAAATGGTAAATGATTTCAAAGAAACAGTTTATCAAAATGGACATAAGATTATAGGGGAAAATGGAGTAACTCTACATCTGTTATAAGAATTTAAATTGTAAACTGTTATTTTACATGAATATAGGTGCAAAAACTTTAGCATAATATTAGCATATTGAATTACCACTCTAAGCAAAGGATAGCATATCTTGAGAAAGTGCACTTTATCATCAGAATGCAAGCTTGGTATACTATTTAAAAATCAATCAATAGAATTCACCATACTAATAAAGTAGAAAACCCACAAATATTAACAAAATAGATGAAAATAATTTTCCAGAATTCAACATTCATTCTTGATTTAAAAAGAACATTAAAAAAAAAAACCTTTCAGCAAGCAAGTGGTAGCAGGTAACAGTCTCAATATAATAAAGGACACCTATGAAGAAAAACTTAAGCTGTTTTATACGCTCTGTCCTCATGTTTCAGTACAAGATAGGCATGTCTGCTCTCAACGTTTCTCTTCACCGTTGTTCCAGAGGCCGTACAAGCTTTGCACTTAGGAAAGAAAAAGAAATATAAAGGATAACATTTTTAATGGTAGGCACAAGTGTACCTATGTTTGCTGATGGCATGGGTGTGTACAGAAAACTGTTAAGAAATCTACAAATGCACAAAAGAAAAAAGAAAGGAATCAAAGTGTTTCAATACAAAAAACAATAGGGGAACACAAAGGAAGGCGGCAAGAGAGGACAAGAGACAAAAAACAAAGTGAAAACAGTTTGGTAACAGCAACAGTGAATTTTTCCCTTTCAGCAATTACTTGGCAGGTAAATAGAACAGACTGGCAATACACCCAGAATATAGATGAATGCTGAGTAAAAGAAGCCAGAACAAAAAGATTCCATTTATAAGAAATTCTAGAATAGGAAGCTGATCAATGAAGGTAAAAATCAGAAGAGTAGTTGCCTCTGGGAAGGACGACTGGCAGTTGGCAAGGAATGGACATGAGGGAGCTTCCTGGGGCATGGACATATTCTAAGTCTCGATAGAGGTGTGGACTTCATGAATTTTTGCATAACCTATCAAACCGTACACTTAAAAGCTGTGTGTATTACTGTATATAAATTTCACCTCAATTAAAAAAATTTAAATATAAATTTTCTAATGTTAAAAATACTTTGAAAATTAAATAGTTAAAGCATTTGGCTTTACAAAACATTAACTTTCCTGCCAATGGAGGAGACATTATTTATCAAAAGCCGAATGATATTTTGAAAGGGATTGTATGAAAGGAACAGGTGCCGCAGGACTGGCCTCAATAAATAGTAGCTTCCCTTCTGGTGTTAACACTCGATGATTTTATTTTATTAAAAAATTTATTATGGTTGATTTATAATATTCCGTCAATTTCTCCTGTACAGCAAAGTGACACAGTTACACATATATATACTTCTCACACTAATTAAGTAAGTCAGAAAGAGAAAAACAAATACCATATGTTATCACTTACATGTGGAATCTGAAATATGGCACAAACGAACCTATCTGTAACTTATATGTGGAATCTGAAATATGGCACAAACGAACCTATCTACAGAAAAGAAACCAAGTCACGGAAATGGAGAACAGACTTGTGGTTGCCACGGCGCGGGGGGAGGGAGTGGAATGGACTGGAAGTTTGGAGTTAGTAGATGCAAACTGTAGCATTTGGAGTGGATAAGCAATGAGGTCCTGCTCTATAGCACGTGGAACTATATCCACTCACTCTGTGGTGGAAAATGATGGAAGATAACACTCAATGATTTTAAAGTCTTTTATTTGCACTCCTTCCTCACAGGCTGTATCATATTTTGTAACGTATATGGAAAATGTTCTACAACATGATTTTTAGTTAATATATCTCTTTGTTAGTGCTATTTAATAGCATAAATAAGGCACATAAGCTATATGACTTCCCTTAATTCGTCCTACAGTGGAGATGGGTTTATGATTCACTGAACTGAAATTTAAACCTGGACCAGTTCTTGAGTTCATATTGTACAGATACCATATTAGATGATCATTATAATTTCTGAAAATCAATCACCTTTAAATAAACCTTAATAAAATCAAGGTAGCTTTCTTTGAGCCTACTTTTCTTTAATTACAGTTGGCATGGCAGTGGGTAAAATGAATTCCTTAAATAAGGGATACAAGATAGCCTCAATTTTTAAATGAAGCTTCTTCTATTTTAAAGTCTTTATATGTAGCAATCTTTACTTTGCTTGTTTTTTTTTTAAAACTTTCTACTCCCACAAATTCAGTATTTTCTTGTATTTTACTTGCCTGGAAAAGAAAAATAAATAATGACTAAGCTTTACTTCTTCAAGGAATCAATGGACAGATACAAACAGAATCTTTTACACCCACTTGATTCTGTGCTTCATTGCTCCGTCCTTCCCTTACTCCATCGCGGGGCGACAAAGCACTTAGCACAGACCCCAACTGCCGGCCCTTGGGGAGTCCCTGGGATGGCGAAAGTTCGTTTCCTCCCACTGAGAAGTGCTGTTCCAGCGGGAGTGACGTGGAGAGAGCTGGGCGTGTTTGTTTCCCTGTGTCTGGTGAAATGGGGTGGCTGGGCCGCAGACGAAGAAGGATGAGTCTTAAGAGCTAGCTCTGGTCCACATCTTTAGGGTTTTCTGTCCTGAGAAAGAGATCTGGAGGCCATGGAAATTTATGAAGAGAATTAAAGCAGTGAAATCATATGGTCCATGGCAGGGCGAGTCACACGTTGTCATAAAATGCACAAAAGCCCGAAGGAGAAGCTCTGTCATCCACAGGAGTGGAGACGGTTGGCGCTGGGCGACTGAGTAGGGATGGCAAGGACAGGCGCGGTCAGGAGACGGCCTGCAGGATTGGCTGGCCAGCCGTGGGAGGGAAATGTGTGGGAAGGCTTGATGGCAGGCGTCCACGCGCCGCTGGTCAAGGACCGAGCTGGGTGTCGGGGTGGGACATCTCTCCATCTCCTCCGATTTCCCTCTGCCCTTAGCTCACAACGACTGGGACAGGGACCTTCGTGCCTGCGTGGCGGATGCCGCTGTGCGTGACACCCTCCTTTCTTTGCTAGCTGGAGATCAGGGCGCCGCTCTCAGAATTTCAAATTTTAGTTTGAATTGGACAAGAAGTTGGATTTTACCACCACTCCAGCTAGATCACATTCCGAATAAGCTAAATAGGTCTTCGGGTAAAATGAAGACTCTTAGCATATATTCTTGCCTCTTAGAGTAAAGAGCATTCCACACTGCAAACCGCAGACGTACTAATTGTGGAACGTAATCTGCCCTTCGATTCATGAAAAATATGTGAAGATATAGTTGGAGAAACAAGACCCACAAGATAATATTAGCAAACAGTGTTTGGGAATAATTATATGGGTTTTATTTAAATCTTTAACTCGAGTTGGGAAATGTTTTCCCCTTAGGGGCTTTAAAGTTTCTGGCCTGAGATGCAGCTTGGGAAGAGTAGAAGTAGACTAAGGCGCTCAGAGACACTGAAGTTGCCTTGTCGCAGCGAGGGTGGTTGGAAAGTCTCCAAGTGACCGAGATTATTAGTTACAAGAACAAAACAAACTCTGAGCATGGAGAGCTCAGTGTTGTTTGATAGACTTCACGGAAGGAGTGCATGCCATCTACCTTGACGTGTAAGGAGGGTTTAGAAAGGAAATAAAAAATACAACAACACTGAAACTTTCAGTAAGTAAACCAAGGTCCACATTTCTGCTTGTTCATTTTCTATAGGGCTTTGTGAACATGACTGCATTTCTCGGCGTCTCCGTTCCTCATCTATAAAGTAGAAATAATGAGGCTTACCTCTTGGAGTTGTTGAGAGAAGAGAATTAGGAAACAGTCGCTATGTCCACAGCACCTGGCCAGTAGCAGGGCTCTCCAACTCCTCTTCATTTAATGAATGGACAAAAGCACTCAGGCAGGGTTTTTTTTAAATATTAATTTATTTGTTTTATTAAAGTGTAGTTGATTTACAGTGTTGTGCCAATTTCTGCTGTACAGCAAAGTGACCCAGCCATACCTATATATACACATTCTTTTTTCTTTTTCTTTTTAATGTGTGTTTTATGGGATGTTCTATTTTTGCCACTCTGATGCATGTGTAGTGGCATCTTGTAGTTTCAACTTGCATTTGTCAAATAGTCAATTAGATTAAACACCTTTCCATATGCTATTGACCATTTGAATTTCCTCTACTGGGATGTGCTTATTCAAGTGGTTTTCCTGTATTTCCCTTGCATCGCCTGTCCTTTCTTTTTCGTTTGTAAAAGGGTCTCTCTATATAAATACAAAGGTCGATCTTAATCTTCTCATCTGCCCTCACCGGGCACTGGAGGCACTAATGTGTGCATTTTATCTGTATATGCTTTACAGTATTAATTTCCTTGATGGTTCAGAGTGGGCACCCTGCAGATCTTGGAGGGTCTCCTGGAAAAGCAGGGGTCGGCTGTGGCTCACTGTGGGAGCAGGTCCCAGGGAATAATCGTTGGCACGAGCTCCCTTGGAGGCGGCCACCCTGAAAAATCTGGCCCCACCCATCAGAGCTGAGAAGCCTGAGGCCAGACTATCTACATTCCTTTTCTTATGTTATCGTCCAGCGTAGTCTGTCCCAGGCGGGTTTTCTGAGGTCAGTGAGGGATAAGCAGCACCAGCTAAGACACAGAGGCTGTGCCGTGGTCAGAGTCAGACCATCTGCTTATTGCCGTGGATAAGAACATGCCTGATGTAGAAAGTGATGGGGAACTTCAAGCATCCTTGAACTGACGTCTGTGGTCAGCTGGAGGCGGGGGACCAGTCTGGCAGCTGGCAGCAAGCTGAGGCTCTACAGATAGGGGAGCCCAGGCAAGACCCACTGGCCTGCCGGCCCGACTCCCCAAACCTTTTCCCTGCTTCCCTGTCCTCTCCTTTTCCTTCTCTCCTTTCATCCCCGTCATAATGTGAACACCTGTTAGCTGGGGGACCTGGAGAAATTCCTTAACCTAATTTCGCCTCAGTTTTCCTATTCCTAAAATGGGGTAAGAGTTGATAGGAGTTCTCTGAGTTAAATAAAAGAATGTGTTTCTCACAGCTCCTGGCACATAAGCCGGGGGCGGTGACTCCTGTCCTTCCACTCACATCCACATGACTTTGGAACGTGAGAGAGGACACACCACTGCCGGAGGCCAGAGGGCACTACAGGGATAGGGCAATTGAAACAGATGCGAACTATTGCATTTGGAGTGGGCGAGCAGTGGGATCCACTCTATACCACAGGAAACTGTAGCTGGTGATGGAACATGATGGAGGATAATGTGAGAAAAAGAGTGTATATGTATATGACTAGGTCGCTTTGCAGTACAGTAGAAATTGACAGAACACTGTAAATCAACTATAATGGAAAAAATAAAAGTTATAAAAGGTATCAGTTAATTAGGATGCAGGCCTAGGGAATTCAATCAAAAAGGCAAAAGCACAATGTTTTGAAGAAACTACAGCAGTTGGCATGTGGGAGGTAGAGGTGATGATTAAGAGGTGAAAACTGAATAGGCTAAAAGGGGATGGTATTAGTGGAATTTGGGGAGCACTCCCCGTTGTGGCTCAGTGGGTTAGGAACTTGACCAGCATCCATGTAGATGTAGGTTCGGTCCGTGGCATCGCACAGTGGCTTAAGGATTCGCTGTTGCTGCGACCTGTGACGTAGGTCGCAGATGTGGCTCGGCTGTGACATGGGCCGTAAGCTACAGCTCTGATTTGACCCCTAGCCTGAGAACTTCCATATGTCACTGGTGTGGCCCTAAAAATAAGACAAAAAAGTGGAATTTGGGAGCCCCGTTTCTAGTTATTCCATATACCAGAGTCATATGACATCGGGCTGTTGTAGAACTGAACACAGTTTTGATAGGTCGGGTCCTTAGGAAGATTTATGAAGACTTCGTGTAAAATGAATTACCTGTTATCATAAGGGAAATTAAAAGAAAGAAAACCCTTAGCTCTTATGCACGTGCCCCACGGTGTACACTGCCAGTGGACGGATGACCACCTAATGTCATGCTCAGCTGGGTGACCTTAGCCTTGATAAAGCCATTTTGAGAGAGAGTACTAGACTTAGTGGCAAAACACACCTGCCCTTTGGCTGCTATAATTGGCTCTGCACCACTGCGAGGAAAGCTGCCAGCACTATGATTTCCTATCTGTGATTCCAAAGGTCAGTTTTCTTACACTTCTTTATATCTTAGGACGGGTCTGTTGTTTCTGGCTTTTAATGATGAGCTGCCATATAGCGAAACAAAACACACTGTCTGAAAAGCCCTGACTTGACCTTTATGTGGCAGAGAAAATAAATTATGCAAAGCTACTCTCTTGTTGCTGTTTATTGATCCAACTTTTGATACCATATTCTTCATGATCAATTTGCTTCACTCATCCATTCATTTTTCCCACAAATACTTATTAAGCACCTGTTTTATAGTAGATGCTCTGAGTGCTGGGGGTACCGTGGTGATCAACAGAGAGATGAAGTCCCCGCCTCGTAAAATATTCATTCCGGTGGAGGAGGTAGACGATGAACACAGGAATGACGTCAGAGGTCTGCCCGTGCGTGGGAAGTAAAGCGTGGTGAGGGGATAGGCGGAGACAGCAGAGTGGCATTTTAGGGTGGACAAGGCAAGCCTTTCTCAAGAGGTTTTCTGAGAAGAGACTTGACCAAAGTAAGGGGGTGAGTCATGGGTGTCTTGGCAGGAAGTGAGTTACAGGCAGAGAGACATTCAAGGACAAAGACCCTGAGTCAGGAGTGGGTTTTGTGTTTTCGGCAGAGAGCAGGAGACGAACATGCTCACCGTTCAGGGGGCGCTGAAGGCGGGGCCAGGCCATCTGTTCAGGGGTGATGGGAAGCCGTGAGAGCTGTTTCCAGTGTCATGAACTAAACCCTGCCCAGACTTTGATCAAGTACTCTTTTGACGAAAGGCTATCCAGCAGAGAAAGGCAATGTTTATCTACACAGCACCCTGCCCTCCACTGCCACCACCAAATAGCTTCTAGTTTTACCTTCCATAAGACCGAATCCCTGTCCGTTTTGACAGCTAGAGAAATGTACATCATTTGCAGAATATATTCTTGGTACATATATAGCTGCCGAGAGGCCATGAATCCCAAACATAGAGCTGTACCTGACTCTGAAAAATGCCTGTCCTATTAATAACATACTATTCCTCCCTTGAAAACGGCAAAACATAATTCTTCCCTTTAATAAACAGATCAAAGCCAAGGTGAGGTATTATGAACAACCCTCATTTTAAGAATCATGAGCAGGAAACTCAAAGGAATCCCTTTGAGACTTCGGATACTGTCAGACCGTGTGGGTCCCATAACAGGATTTGGGTATTTTAGAACATACATATCTCAAATTACTCTTTTTTTTTTTTTTTTTTTTTTTTTAGGGATACAAGAGTAGTGTGCATGCAATTTTGATTCATAGACATGTACGACAATAATGACCTACATTGCCCTTGGGGATGTGACATAATTACTCGGTTGAACCCAACACTTCCACCTCCTTAATCATGCTTATCCCCACTGGAAAAGTCTCTCTGCTGGAAAGCCAGTAATATTGACAGATACGTTCACTGCAAATAAATGTTTATGCAAATAAACGAAACCAAAATATAAATTTTTAAAAAGGAAATCAGCAAATTTGGGGAGTTATAATCAGGACAACACAGAGTCTTCAGTCTTTGGGTCTTAGGTTTTGACCCAAATCATGATATTCCCGTCAGGTCTGTATCCTTTCACCTCTGGTTCTGTGTCTCCTTGGCCAAAATCCTGCTACAGTGCCCCCCATGTCCTTCTGTTAGATGGTGCTTCTGGCCTCATCCTTCTCAAAGACTTGTGCATTGGGGTAACTCTGATCTGAGTTATGAACTGAGCTCTCCTACTTTGGAAAAAGGTCTATTTCCTGTTATTTAAAACAGGAATAATAATATCCATCTCTTCCTGTGTCCATTTTACAAACATTTGCAGAATACGTTCTATGTTCAGCACCATGCTGTTGTGGGGCTGCGATGGTCTGCAGGAGAGGGATGGTTCGTGTTCTCCCAGATGTACAGCCAGATGTGGGAGATGGGCACGGAAGCCACAGTACCGAACACGTGTGGTAAAGGCTATGAGAGGGCCATGCAGGATTCTGCACAAGCATTCGGTCTTGTCCACAGCATCAGAAAAGCTGTCCCAGACCAAGTGAAGTTTAAGCTGACATGTAAATAGTAATTATTGGTAATTTGTTAAACCAAAAAAATGCAGATGCATCTGTGAAGACCCAGGGGGAACTGGGGAATAGGTGGCTGGAGCAGAGCCTTCAAGAGGGAAATATCAAGAGATGAAGCCGGAGATGAAGGGTCAAGTCATAAAGAGCCTTCGCAATATCCCAAGTGTTAGGATTGTGCTAAGAGACATGGGAATTCACCTAAGATTTTAAGCAGGGAAGCCACATCATGTGATTTGTGTCTTGGGAGGATCTTTCAGGCCACTGTGTGCAGAGTGGATTCAAGTAAGGCAGTAGATTGCAGAATGGGTTCAAGTGGGGCGGTAGGTGGCAGGTAGACCAGTTAGGAAGTCTGTTTCAGAAATCCAGATGAGAGCCAATTTCAGCCTTGTCCCAGGTTAAGTTTCCTTGAGAGTGAGGGATAGGATTGGCAGAAGACTGCTTATTTGAGATGTAATTCCTCGATCTGAGAATGAAAGAATGAAGTGAAATGAAATTAAGAAAAGAGGAAAAAAATCAGTTCAAGTTGTTTTAAATGAACTAGTTGCTGCTGTGGACAACTGGGGCGCATTCCTACTGGGCACCCTCCAAAGAATCACATAGAACAGTGGTTCTCAAAGGTAGTCCCTGGACCTGCAGCCTCAGCATCACCTGAGCTCTTACTAGGAAAGGCAGAATCTCGAATCCTGCCTCTGACCTACTGAGTCAAAACTTATAGGGACAGGGTTCAGCTGTTTGGGTTTTAATCAACTCTTCAGGTGATTCTGATGCCCTCCGATGTTTGAGAAGAACAGGCATAGAACATACCTCAGAAGAACACCACCATTTGCTAATTATCTAGTATATGATGGACATAGTCTATGTCCTCTCACATAATCGTGTGACTGCCTCATTGGAAATCCATCCTATAATTAGCCACTCATCTGCTGGAAAAGATTTCTGGATTCTTATACCCTTAGATCCTACCTTCCCTAGAAGAATCTGTATCTTCTCTTCAAGTGAAGACTCAAATACTCTTAAAAATCACAACAACTTAAAGCATTTGCTTTCTTTTTGGCAGATATTTTTAAGCAAAGTGCATGTTTCTGTCTTGGGAAGGGATGGAATTTTTTTTCAGCATTTCACAAAACTCACCAAATAAGTAGTTACTTAACCTGTTTTTTTTGACCCCTCACTTCAGCTGGCCTCCATAGTCCCCTTTGGGCCCAGAAGGGTACTGATTTCAGGAATGCTCTATGTGCCTTCATCAGATTTTCAGGAAAAGTTCACTACCATGTTGCGTTCTTTATTGCCTTTGGGAAGAGCCTATTAATTCTCCCTTCATCTCTTGCAAGAAGCCTAGCTGTGAGATGATTTAAATATTTCACACCCAAGAATGGATCCGTGAAGATCTTCCATAACAGAAACCAAAGACAGAATGTCACTTTCCCTTGGTTTAGTCAAACCACCCCACTCAAGAGTTCAGTATTCCCTAGTGCAAAGCAGCTGCCATCTGCAAGAGATCATTGACATAAGCAATAAATTATCTTAACTTATTAAATTATAAAATTGATATTATGTATATAATTTATATAATTAATAATTTTATATAAATTACTTATATATTTTATTAAATTATAAATTATACCTGCACTGAGTTTGCTTCCTTAATTGGTCCTAAATTACAAGTATTATGTTTTATTTTCCCATTTATATAAAGCATTCTTTGCATTTTCATGTTTGTTAAAATTCTTGGATTTCTTAAAATCACAGCTTTAATAAGTTGCAGTCTTGTTTGAATTGCTGGTGACATTTCTCTCTTTTCAGTTCCTCCCAAGTTTGTGGTTCAGCCACGGGACCAGGACGGGATTTACGGCAAGGCTGTCATCCTCAACTGCTCAGCCGAGGGTTATCCTGTACCTACCATCGTGTGGAAATTCTCCAAAGGTATGAAGTTCCTTGATTTGCTTGTTATCTACCAAATGTATGTTACAGTCTAAAGGGTGAGATGAGCGTTTCTTCCAGAGATGCATCTTGCAAGGGGATATGCCCCTACCTTCACCAGCTATGTCCTTCCCCCACACGCACCCCTGACAGCCCACCTAAGTTTTCATTTGGCCCATGAAGTGTTCTTGTGCAGCATGCTCTTGGAAAGAGCGGGTAGGGAGGCAGGCTATGCATGTCAGTGATTTCAGCACCTGGGAGAGCTCCACCTCGACTGCGGATGTTGGACGGCCACCATCCGCTTGGAGACCCCTGCAAGCTCATATGTACAAGGTAAATTGTCAGAATTACTCATTGTTGGAAAATTATTTCCCCAGTATTTAGACAAGTAAGCTTAAGTCATTTTAGAAGGTTACAATAAATTTACTTATGTTTTATTTACCTAGATACCTTAGATGTAAAAAATTACCTATCATCTCCTTGGTATTCTCTTTTTAAAAACGAACTTGCACCCTTAATCCTGCTTTCTCTTCAAAGGCAAGGCAACATTTCCCAGTTCTAAGGTAGCACTGTAAACATTACATGAACAGAAATGGGCCGCGTGGAAACTAATAGGGGAAGCATTACATATACTGTAAAAATAATTTATGTCTATCTTAATCATCTTCTCTAGGAAAGGTTCCTTAACTATGTTTACAGATGTATTGGAAATTCCTTTCTCATTCATATTTATTAATTCATTAATTTATTTATTAAACACTGGGGGCCAGATAGACACTAATGGGATAAATGAATAACAAATAAATAAATCATGTTTTTTTTTTCCCCCCAACGGTCTTGGGCCTATCATATATAGCATGTTGCATTTTCTTATTATGAAAGTAATAGCAATCGAAGGAAAACAAATGGCATACTTGCCACAGCTGGTTTTGGTCTGTTTCCTTGAATGGAGAGGAGCAGAGGGAGGAAAGAGAGGGTTAGATACCATTTGGTTGGGGGGAAATTCAGTTAAGTTAAATCCCCAGGCTACTCCCCTGTAGCCATGGTCCATGTGAAAAGCACTTCTTTCCCAAGATAAAAGCCTGTCATTCAGAAGCCCTGCCCTTGTGACTTTTTATTTGTAGTCCTAGGTTGCATCGCATGGAAATAAAGAGCATACATTTAATTTAGTTTATCACAAACATTTTCCATGGCACTTCTTCAAAGTTATTTCTGAAGTTTGCCATTGTGCGGGTGGTCCCTTCCTCCTTGGGCTGTTTCCCCTTTCTCACTACTGTAAACGCTGCAGGAGTGAGCATTCTCAGGCGTTAGTTCAGGGTACTTGTGTGTGGCGCTTTCCTCAGGGAAGTTCCTAGGAGTGAAATATTGTGACCTCCTTGTTGGTCTGCATGGGACCAGGACAGATGAGAAAATAGTAGGGCTGATCCGGCATTGCCGGACTGTGGTGCAGGTCACAGATGCGGCTTGGATCTGGCATTGCTGTGGCTGCAGCCTGGAAACCTCCATATGCCATGGGTGCAGCCCTAAAAAAGCAAAAAAAAAAAAAAAAAAAAAAACCACTAGGGCAGTTTACACACTGACTGGTGGTATGAAGCTGTGTGTGTCTTACACCTTTGCCAACTAGACAGTATCCTTTTTGCTTAACCTTTACTGTGTGATAGGTGAAATGGCTTCCTGTTTGAATTTACAAACTTAGATTACTAATGATGTTTAAAACGTTTTACCCTTCGTTTGCAGACAATTGCTGTTTCCCCTTTGGGAAAGTTCTCATTCATGTTACTTATACACTTATCTCCATGTCTAATCTATTTGTAAGAGTGTTTTTCATAGATTAAATAACCTTTTGTCTATTATACATTTGACAGGTGTTTTATTCCTTCTCATTCCTTCTCATTCCTTCTCATCACTGATTTGCAAATTAAATTATGGAAGCCTTTTTATCTTTGAATTTCATAATTTAAAATCATTAAAGAAAAATTAGAAATGGCAGCAAATTTTTTGAAAATAAAAATCATCCTTGAAGAACACTGCCCAAAGATAAATAGTATATATACTTGTATCTAGCTTTTCAGACCTGTCACATGACAGGCAGATAGATAGATAGATAGATAGATAGATAGGCAGACAGACAGACAGACAGGCAGGCAGGCAGGCAGGCAGGCAGAGAGATAGAGATAGGTAGATAGACATATAATTTTGTGGGTTTTTTAAAAAAATTATGAGCAGTATCTCATAGTTTTCCGAGTAAAGGTCTTTTGTTTCTTTGGTTCGGTTTATTCCTAGGAATTTTATCCTTTTTGATGGAATGGTAAATGTGATGGTTTCTCTGATTTTTCCTTCTGATCTTTCATTGTTAAGTATATAGAAGTGCAATTGATTTCTGTGTGTATTAATTTCGTAGCTTATGGAGTTCCCATCATAGTGCAGTGGAAATGAATCCAACCAGGAACGATGAGGGTTGCGAGTTCGATCCCTGGCCTCTCTCAGTGGGTTAAGGATCTGGCGTTGCCGTGAGCTATGGTGCAGGTCACAGACGTGGTTCCAATCTGATGTTGCTGTGGTGTAGGCCAGCAGCTGTAGCTCCAATTGGACCTCTAGCCCGGGAACCTCCATATACCATGGATGCGGCCCTGAAAAGCAAGAAAAAAAATTGTGGCTTGCAACTCCGCCAAATTCATTGATAAGTTCTAACAATTTTCTGGTGCTGTCTTTAGGATATTCTAGGTATAGTATCAGATTATCTACAAACTGATAGTTTTACTTCTTTCCCAATTTGGATTCCTTTTATTTCTTTTTTTCTCTGATAGCCATGGCTAGGACTTCCAAAACTGGGTTGAATAAGAATAGTGAAAGTGGACATCCTTGTCTTGTTCCTGGTCTTAGTGGAAATGTTTTCAACTATTCACCATTGAGAATGATGTTAGCTGTGGGTTTTTCCACGTGCGGTTTTTATTATGTTGTGGTAGGTTCCCTCTGTGCCTCCTCTCTGGAGAGTTTTTATCAGAAACGGGTGTTGAATTTTGTCAAAAGCCTTTTCTGCATCTACTGAGATAATCATATGTTTTTTATTTTTCATTTTGTTGATGTGGTGTATCACATTGATTGTGGTTCTTCTTGACCTATAATCTTTATTATTTTTTAAGTTTTAGGGCCACACGTGTGGCATATGGAAGTTTCCAGGCTGGGGGCTGAATCAGAGCTGCAGCTGCCGGCCGACACTACAGCGACAGCAAGGCTGGATCTGAAGTGCATCTGTGACCTACTCCGCAGCTTGCAGAAACGCCAGATCCGTAACCTGCCGAGCAATGCCAGGGATCAAACCTGCATCCTCATCGATACTAGTTGGGTTCTTAATCCACTGTGCCACAATGGGAACTCCGTATAATCGTCTTTATTCAGTTAACAGTAGACTACGAATGTCTTTGCATCACACTGAGTTTGGGTGTTCAATGTGACTTTTTAATGTCTCTGTCAGGTATATCTTCTTACATTGATAAGTCCATCTAACTTCGCTTGCCTTCGTTAAGACTGAGTTCACTGACTTAATGCCACAGGGTTTACTCCTTGTCATGAGAAGAGTCTGGGTGTAGATAGAGCAGGATTAGTTTTTCTCCCCCGAGTCATCAGAGACACACACTGTTTACATCCTTCTCTTCAAAAGCATCTCCCAATAGCAGCCAGTGGTCACTGAGGCCCATTAGCCACCCCCACATTTCCATGGAGGAGGAAGAGCTCAGAGAAAGGGTTGTTTGCGCCCACTTGAGTAAGTTCCCTCCAGTGGCCTCTCCATGATGTGCTGTAAATCAGTTCTGCTCTCATCTCCTGCCAGGCCGCCCCTTGCCGTGGGGTCTGCGCGCTGTGCGGGGGCTGAGCACCCACCGTGGGGACCACAGCCCAGGCTCTTTCACTAAGTAACAGGGGAGGATGGATGCTTGGCAGCTGTGTGTGTCTAACGCTTTGGCTGGATATCGTGGGGTTTTTTTTTCTTCCAGTTTCTCACTATTATACAAATGTCACGGTGACTTCTATCCCATTTATCTGTGTACATGTCTCCATTTTTTTCTCTGGGGATAAATTTCTTTAAGTAATTGCTGACTCAAAACGTCAACACTTTCTAAGATTTCAGTATGCATTGGTCACTTATGATGTTGTTCATTTACAGTCCCTCCCACAGTTTGTAGCATTGCCTGTTTCTTACAATGAAAATAAACAAATATTTTTCTATAGAATAGAGGGGAATTTTATGTTATTATGCAGGTAATAAAGATGTTTCTTCAGAAAGGTTTAGTCTTGCTGTTAGTGCAAGTCTGTCTGCACAAGGATGCCAAACAAAACAAAAGAAACATTGGGGTTTATTTCAGGGTCATGCAAGGACACAGGTGACTTGTGTCCCCCAAATATTCCAAACTCCCCCCACCAACCAAAATTGCAGAACGTTTTTAACAGCATTGTGAGGGAGAGGCGTGGTTGGCTGTTGCAAACTTCTGGGTGAAGAAACTTCAAGAAACTTGTAGCTGTCCGCAGAGGCCAGGTCGCCATGTCCCCTAAACCTCCAACAAGGTGCATGTTCTACTCCAGAGAGGAGCCAAAGCAGAGGATCTGGGGAAGGGCCTGCCCAGGAAGAGCCCTCCCCACCCCCGGGGTCCTGCGCGGTTACACTGCTTGTGGAATGGGTTTTCCATAATCAAATAGTCATTAAGAGCATAAGTACAGCTCCACTGTGTGTGACATAAAAAAAAATGCAAAGAAAACAGACTCAGGCTGTTTCTCTGAGAGATGCAACAATGTAATCCTGGGGCTGTAGTTTCAGAGTAAATTGCAGTGGTTTAAGGGCAGCTATTGCAGAAATGAAACAATCTTTGCTGAAAAGTAATGTTATTACATTTTTGACCTTGGGTCTAGATACACAGTCTAAGACATTCAAGTTTGTATTCTGATTTTTTTTTTTTATTTCACATGAACAAACAAGGCCTCTTGTTTTAAAGAAACTTAAAAAAAAAAAATCAGGGTTTAATACCACTCTGGACCTCACCTGCACTCCTAGAAATCCATAGTTAAGCAAATCTGTGTCATTTTTAGTGGAGGAAATGGGTCTCAGTTGCTGTCCCGGGGACCAAGGCCATCCCTTATTGGCTGCTGAGGGGTAGTGAGGGATTGCTGATGCAGAAGAGAACTGATGCATGGCCTGGACGTCCTGTGGTCTCTGGCCGCCCGCAGACAGGGCCACGTCCGACCTCCAGGAAGCTGGGCTTGTAGGACTGTCCAAGGACCAGGGCCAGGGCATGCCTGGGTCTAGGGTGGGAGAACAGTGGGGAGCACTCTGCATTTAAAACAGCACTGTCATGGAGCTCCCGTTGTGGCTCAGAACCCAATGCAGTATCTGTGAGGATGCCAGTTCAATCCCCAGCCTCGCTCAGTGGGTTAAGGATCTGGCATTGCCACGAACTGCGGTGTAGGTTGCAGATGCAACTCGGATCTGACGTGGCTGTGGCTGTGGGGTAAGCCAGCGGCTGCAGCTCTGATTCAACTCCTAGCCTGGGAACTTCCATATGCAGCCCATAAAATACAAATAAAATAAAACACAATAGTGTTGTCAGAGAAGGTCCCAGAAGAAGATAAGGTTTGAGCAAGGTCAGGTATCAAACCCGCATCCTCGCAGACACCATGTCAGGTTTTTAACCCACTGAGCAACAATAGGAGCTCTGATCCTGTCTTCTTTGAATGCACACATTTGAAGAAAATGGATATAACCACAAAGAGATCGCTCTGTGCAAATACCTGGTTCCTCCCCAAACCCTCCTTCACTGATTCTAAAACCCACAGCAGGTGCGCAGAAGCCCTTGCCCCACGCAGTCTGGGCACACTCTGGTCACCCGTGTGCCCCTACTCTCCCAATGCAGACCCTGCTGATGCTCAGTGTGAGTCCCAGCCGTGGCCCACCGCTCCTTGTTTCTCTGCAGGTGCCTTTGCGAAATTGCACATTTGACTGCCTGGTCACCTGTCGTGCGGCTGAGATTTTAGCTCTTTCCTAATTTCATACAGAAATGAGTTTGCACTTTCTGTTCCCCTTTCTCCCGTTTGCTTCTGTATGGTTTCTGGGAGGAACCAAAACACTGATGATTCACTACCATCTTTCAGCTCTTTAAACTTAAGTCCTATTGTTTATCTACTAAGGTTTATTAAATTTGAACTACTTTTATTTCAGAAAAAGTAAAGGAGAATTAGTGGAAATCATTGGTTAAGAGGATAGACTGAGTTCAAACCCCAGACATAAACCATCTGCCTGTGTCACTACAGGAAAATTACTTAACCTGCACAAACCACAGCACCCTCATGTGGGAAGCAGGTAAAATAAAGCGAGTAAAGTGATGATTTAGCAAGGTGATTCGTAGAAAGCATTTATTATGGTTCCAGCACATAGCAATTAGTCAACACACATTAACTGTTATCATCACAATCATTACTGTCATCACATAAGCTCACATGGCTACCCAGTTTTCCTAAAACCATTTATAGAATAGACCAGCCTTTTCCTGCTAACTTGAATTCCTTTACAGTCTATGGGAAAAAAAATGTGTCTACTGAAATCTTTTTTTTTTTTTTAATCATTCTCTTTGTTGCACCGATCTGTCTGGGTTCAGGACCTTGGCTATTGTCACTTCCTAATATACGTTAATATTTTATACAATAATCCTTTTCTTATTGTTTTTCTTTTTCAAAAACATCCTAGATTTCTCACATGGACTTTTGTTTATGCATTTCTTCTATATGAACATTAGACTAATTTTGTGAGTTCCAAAAAAAACTTTTCTGAAAAATTGGGGAGAAGGTAATAAATTGAAAGGTTAGCATGGAGACTCAACATCGAAAAGTGTTGAAGCTTCCCAGCCAATATCACGTGCAGTCTTTCCATTCAATCAGATCTTGTACTATGTTGTGATTCTGTAGTTTCCTTACTCTGGTCTCTGGTCATCGGTATTTATAAGCCTCTGCCTACAGTCTTCTTTGATCTCTTAGGTTTTCTGGGTGGAAAGGTGTTACCTCTACAGCCAGTGCTTGCTGACTCCCTGCAGCTGTCCGTGTCTCTTTCTTCTCTAAGCCAGGGAGAAGTGGCCCGTAATTTGGGCGGAGTTCCTATTTGCTTCCACTCTCTAGAAGATGCAGAGGCTGCAGTGGGATGGGCCTTCCCCCCTGCTCCTTTCCCCACCTGCCTCTCTCACCCTCCTCCGTGTGCCCTTCCTCCTCTCAGGTATAACACAATCACATGAGGCCAAAGCTGCCTCAACTCCAGTTTTCCCTGGAGACGTCGAAGGCTCCATCACTGTTTGGTGCACAACAGTTTTGCTTTTGCTCAGGCATCTCCCTCTGTCTGCAGGACACTGTTGGAGGTTGTCCTTCTGTACCCGCAAGATGCATTCTACCTGAGGTCCTGGCTGTCCCTTACTCCCCAGGGTCCTAGAAGTGTCCTCTTCTGCTTGATGTCAACCCACCTGCCAAAATCTTCCCATCCTGCCATAGAATCTTTTTCTTTTCTTTCAGCAACTTAATAACATACATTTATTATGTCGTGATCTCTGTGATTTAGGAGCCTGGGAACATCCTAGTTCAAGGCTGGGTTTTAGAATCTCTCACAAATCTACACTTGTTGGCAAGGGCTAGGTCTCATCTGAAGGCTCAGCTGGGAAAGGATCAACCTTAGGTTTACGCGTTTTTTTTTTAGCAGAAGCTATAGATTCTTTGTGTGGCCAACAGGGACCTGAGTCTTCAGTTTAGAAATCTGTAAGAAAAAAAATATGAGATTTGCAACAGTTTTCTGTATATTTCCATGCAATATGCTCAATTCTAGACTGAGAAGCAACTGTGGGTTCAATACACCTGATGAGACTCAGTAACACATCTGGAGCCTCCTCCTACCTCAAGGGCTTTTCCTGGAATGTGCCACCTTGGTCCTGCTCACACCTTCTCTCCCAAGGACAGGGTGATGTCCCAGGATCCTCCATAGTCCCCAAGAACTATGTTTCCAAATGCCATGAAGAACACATGGCTTGGGACCAGCCCAAGTCCTCGAGCATGTTAATTCTAAGACACATCTTTTCGCCAGCACCAATTCCAGACCTCCCTAGTGAATTGACCAAGGTCACCTCTTCCTCAACCGCCAAGAGATGGCCCACACTGCAGATCACCCACTTTCCACTCAAGGAATAAGTCTGGATGGGGGCAGACAAGCAAGAGACGAAGGAAGCTCCCTTGAGTGAGTTTATTCCATGTTTCCCCTCTAGCGAACTGGGAAGTTTCATATTGAAATAACTCAGGAGGGAGGGAAGTTCATGTGGCCCAGTCAGGATGGTCCTTGGTTCTCTGGTCCCCCAAAGTTCCCTCCCTGGTTCCTTAATCCTCTTCCCCATATCCTTGCAGGTTTCACTCTGCTCCAGACCTCAAGTCTGAGCCTCCTTCTTGGTTCAGCATCCAAGGCATTTAGCTTCATTTCTTTACCCTCATGGCTACCTACACTCTGACCCTGAATGCCAGCTCACAGCCTTTGCTCAGCCTTTGGTTGTCACCTTCACACCCCTCTTCTGGAAACTGGATTTCTGCCTTGATCACCTGCTTGGGATCCGCCATCTAATCCTGGCCCTGCCCACCCACTGCCCCACCTCCCTGCCTGCCTGTCTGTCTCGTACCACCCAGAGTTCTAAGCATGCCTGCTCCTGGACTCACCACTGTCCCACTCTCTGCATTTATTAAGATGCCCCCACCCTCAGTCCTCACGTGTCCAACCTATTCCACCTGCTGGTTTGCTGGACCTGCAGACAGCCTCTTGGGTCTCTCCAGCAACACCTTCTCCAAACTCGGGCTTAACCAGGCTATCAAGTCTCAGTTGTTATCCCCTGTTCCTCATTCCCACTAGTCTACAAATATGTGACAAGCTGTGAATCTTGAATCGATACAGGGAAAGAGCTCAAAGAATGTAAAAAGAGAAAAAAGCAGCACCTCCCTGTGACATGAGTGGTGGAAATAAACCCAACTGCAAATTCAGATGTGGCTTGCTCAGATACAGCAAAAGCCTCTCTGCTTGTCTGCTCCCCAGGTAGGAACCGTGGGTCTCACTGAGCAATAATGAGTCCTTGGAAAAGTAGAGTGAACAGAACAGGGAGGATGAGTGTTCATCATATTGTTTTATTTTCAATTTTTAGGTCCACACGCACAGCATATGGAAGTTTCAGACTAGGGGTCCAATCAGAGCCTCAGCTTCCTGCCTACGCCACAGCCACAGCAACACAGGATCTGTACCGCATCTGCAACCTACACCACAGTCACAGCAATTTCGGATCCTTAACCCACTGAGTGAAGCCAAGGATCAAACCAGCATCCTCACGGACACTATGTTGCATTCTAACCCACTGAGCCGCAGTGGAAACTCCTGTTTTATTTTCTTCCTTTTGTGATAGAATAAAACTCACCAGTGATGGAAAACTCTGGCCTTCCTCTTAGCTAAAACCAGTGAGGTCTCTGGCTCTGGGTGCTGCATGAAGACCACTGTGGATCCCCCCAGCTCCACAGAGGAAGCTGCAGTTAACCCCGGGCCTTAGTAGAGTCACCGGAACAATGGACCCTGGAGTCCATCTTGCCCTCCCTTCTTTTTCTCCACTCTTCTGCCTTCCCTCTTTCTCATTGTCTTTCCCCAGGAACTTTGTAGCTGTCCTCTTGTGGACAGAGACAGCCACACTGACGACAAATATTTGGGGACCTCTTGCTCCAGGGAGGTGGGGCTGAAGGCCTAGTATGGTTGACTCAACTGCAGGGGCACCTAGTAGCCCACAGTCTCAGTGTAGAGCTGTAGTGGCATCAGCATAATCTAGCCATTTAAACCGCCTCCAGTGTTGCATGTCACATCAGCAAGTGCGGAATCTCGTCACTTTATGGTTCCATTTTCTGTTAAGTGAGTGAAGGGAGAGGATGCTTGCAGTTTAGGTACAGAGTTCAAGTCATGACATTGGCATGATGGACCCCTGGACCACCAAATTCTAACAATCCCTGGGCAGGCACAAATTTAGACCACCTAAGTTCAGTTGTTTCCAATGGATAGGGTTCTTCAGGACAGACATAAAGACGCTAAGGGAAGAAAGTGAATTGCACAGTGGAAAAATAATTAGGTACAGATTTACAAAGGAAGGAACTTTGCTGCTATCAGTTAGGATGCCTTCAAGAAGGAATTTAATGCAGAGAAATAGGTGCTTGCAGGTTTTTAGAAGCATGGGAGGAATTCAGCTACTTTGCAGGAACTTGAGACCTGTGGGAACCAGGAGAATCTTAGTTCCATCTGGGGTTACCGCTGCTACAGAACTGAAGCAGTAATTTGCTGTCCCGGACTTGGATGTTCGGCATCTGCCTTCTGGAAGAGAATGATCATTTTCCTTCCGCCTTCCAAGTCATTTTCAGGTGCCTCTCACTGGTGAATTATAACCAGAACCTGGTCATGAATCAGCCTGGGAAATGTTTTTCACGGGCTTTTGGTCCCTGCGATTTAGGGACGAGTTTAGAAATGCAACAGGAGTGCTAAGGATTGACAGACAACATCTGATGCAGGCAGACAAAATGCGCTGTGCACATTTTGTACCATGTGAAAGCTTCTTTTGGGTTCGGGAATAGCCTGGAGCTGGACCCAGGTCTCTATCCTCTTTAAGGTTCTTCTCTGGAACAGGACACCCAGAAGCCAGCCATCTGTCATAGATCAAAGGCTCCCTTCCCAGCTGCTGTTGCTCTGGGCACTTGCTCCATGTCCCATCCCCTCCTCTGTCTTTGTCCCCACTCACTCCCTTCAACCCACCGACTCTTCTCAGAGAAGGAGAGCCCTCTGCCTGAGCAAGCTCATTCCTCAGGAAAACAGCACCCTCTCTAAAAGGACAAAAGGGACGGTTTCAATCCTTGGTGATGAGAAGGAATAGCTTACAGCCTTGTTATTTGGGAGCAGAAAGTGATCTCCTTTTCCTGTTCTCTTCTCCAACTCACCGTTCATGCACCCTGCTGGGGGATGCTGCCCATGCTCGTTGACCAGCTTCTTCTGGTCCCTGAACGTGGACACTGACACCCACTTGCATTCATGCGACCTTGTCCCCTCAGTGTGAACAGTCTGTATAATATGTACATGGATTCTTCTTTCCATTTCATAGTGATGAAATTAAGGATGCAGAGAGAATTAGTTCCTTGCTGAAGGGCACAGTTCCTAAGTTTCAGAGGCAGCATTAGAACCCAAATCTGGTGACTCTTAGCCAAGTACTCTCACCACAGACAAGCAAAGCCTTCCAACCGTATTTGCTGCTCCCTTCCAAGCGGGCCTCCTTGGTGACATTCAGCTATTCATTTTCCGTTACCCCCACTCCCTCGGTCCTTGAAAGTACTGCTAGACACGTCTTTTCAATAAATAACTGAGGTCACACAATCATTCAGTGGGTGCCTTACATAATGTTTGAACATCTTCTTTTCATGTAATGGAGCATTAAAATTGTCCCCACTTGACCCAAGCCATCCACAGAAAACTGACAGCTTTTTAGTTAATGACTTCTGGTTACTAGAAGTATATCTTCTAGCTAATTACCCAAAGTGCTTACCTTTTGCTAACAATATTGCAGAATTTGAAACATTGCACCACGTTAAATTTTATTCGTTGCAATAATGATGAATCTAAAGTTGATGACCGGCAGTTCTACGAAACCGTGGCCAAGTCCACTTCCCTCAAATTAGACAGCACTAGCTGTTGGGACTACTGTCCTTAAGGTGGATAAATCGGTTCACTATTATTCTATTTAGCAAGCATGATCATATTTCTAAATGGTGTGACCTTTCAAGTTAGGTTCATTTCCTGGTTAAAAAAGAAGATTTAATGGTTTTCAACTGCACTTGTATTTTATCTCTATATCCATTAGATCCTTTTAGTAATGAAGAGGCTTCTCTTGGTCCAGATATGAATTAATAAATAATCCTTGTCGGGTATTTAATTGAGAAAGCTTAGCAGTGTAGCTAAATTTTGTATTGTAATTCTTTAGTAGAAATGTGTCAAATATTTTTTGTATTTTCTGGCAAAAATTCTTTGAAGAAAACATCTGTGTTTTGACATGAACAGTCCTATAACTTTCTCACGCTCTAAAAGCATTTCATTAGATTTTTATAGTTTCATAACATAGTGTTACATAATTGGTAAATCCCTTAGCATTGTGATTTCCTGGTTTGCTGCCTTATAGATACATGTTTTAAGTCCTACATTTGGCTGAATTTCCTGGTTGTGTGTATTAGATTTGGCTCCCGGTTTACAGTTAACTTTGAGAAAGGTACCAATGACCTTTACAGATTTTCAAACTCTTAACCAAATTTAAGCACTTAAACAAAAATTAAAGGCTTTTTCCTTGGTCTTTTAAGTTTCAATAATGTTTTTTATCTTTACCCTAAAGAGCGTATTATCCACAAGGAGGAATTTTATAATTTAGGAAACTAAGTCCTTAAAAGCTACAGCAAATTTTTATAGGAGAAAAAAAAGTATCTCAATAGATGATGAAAAGGTAGCTGATAATATTCAATATATACTCCTGATTTAAACAACAGCAACAACAAAAACTAGAGTTTTGTAAAACAGAATACAGAAACACTTTTTAGGACCCAAAGTGTTTTGAAAGACAAAGAGAAAAAGACAGAATGTCCCCTAGATACGTGAACAAAGAATATAAGCAGAGTATTCACCAAAGAACAAGTGCGGATTACCAATACAATCTTGAAAAGGTGCTCAAACTTATATAGAAGCAAATACAACCAAAAAGTACAGAAATTAGTAAAACCATGTAAATTAAAATAATGAGGTATATGCTGTATTGATGAAGATCAAGAAGATTAATGGTGTACATGTGTGAGGAAAAAATTAACCCCAGCCAGCAGAGTGGAAATCAAACTGCTCCATCTTTTACTAAGCAGTTTGGTGTTCTATTTTAACACTTAAATGTGCAGCTTCCACTCCAAGGCTTAACCCAAGAGAGTACCTCCCACTACACCTTTCTCTCTATTGATGGATGGATTGAGGTTAACTAATCATAAAATGATTAAATAATTAGAAACAGACATTAAAAAAAAGCAAACAGTAATATTGTGCCGTTTAGTAGTACATGCCATAGCATAGTTTAAGAATTTAAATGCCTACACCACCCTACGAACGGGGTTCTCTTATGATCTCCATTTTACAGGTGAGGAAACAGGAGCTGCAAGGTGACCTGATTACCCCGTTTCTAACAGTGTGACAGGGATCTGTCGCTGTGTAACAAATGATCCCCAAACTCAGTGGCTTAATAATAGTAAAAGGCACATTTATTATGTCCCTGCTACTGTGGGGCAGGGGTCTCTGCATGGCTCAGCTGAGTCCTCTGGCTCAAGATCTTTCCCAGCACTGCAGTCAAGGTTTTGGCCAGGGGTACGGTCACATAAAGGCTAACTGGGAAGCCTTCTCCCAAAGCCCATTCAGGTATGGGCCTGCAGGACTCGGCTTCTCACAGGCGTTGGGTATGAGATCCTAATGAAAGCCTCTCCCCGGGGCAGCTTAATTCCCCCAGGGTGAGAATTCCGAGCTCGGAGAGAGAGAGGGTGGAGGATAATGTGAGGAAAAAGAATATATATATATATATGAATATATGACTGGGTCGCTTTGCTTTACAGCAGAATTTGACAGAACATTGTAAATAAACTATAAAAGAAAAAAATAAAAATCTTAAAAAAAAAAAAAGAAGAGGGGGATGAGAAAGAGGCCACAATGTCTGTAACCATGGCTGTTTGCCCAGGATCCACCACATAGCAGGTGCATAGTAATTAGACAATAAACACATTTTGTAGAGACAAGGCACAATTTTACATGCTTATAAAAGATTAGGAAAAGACTATATTCCCCCAAGATGACAGGATCTTGAGGAGAAAAAGAAGGCAGTTACTTTTTTTTTTCTGTTTACATTTTTGACCAAATTTCAGATTCCTAATCCAAAATTCTCATATTTTAAACCCCAGTAGGTAAACTAGTAGATGGCTTTCATTAATTATTGTCCAAAATCAGTTGCTCATTCACTATGTTTTTTATTCATTAAAGCATTTGTTTAAATCTTCTGTGAACTTTCATATGAATTAAGTTTTAAAAGATCTGTATTATACTTGTTTCTGTTGTAATTTTATATTTTATACATTTTGATAATTTTTGATTATTCCCAAAGACTGAATAGATGTAGGGGTAAGAAGGATTTGTTCATTTTGCCTCACTTTATAAAATAATCCGTAGCTGATACTGAGGAAAGCAACTGAAATTATTTAAAAGCTATTATTATGTTTTTTAAATTTTTATGCCTGATTTTGAATTATTTGTGAATAAGATGAATTAAAACAATTTTTCTATTTAGAATGATATGATATTTCATACACTAGGTATGTGATAAAGAACCAATACAAATGTTTAAATGTTTTAAATATATGCCCCTTCTAACTCCACAATTATCTCATATCTTTTTTTCTTTCATAACTGAGATTTTATCGGTTTCTTTAAGTATCAATACACAGACATTTCAGTTTGTACACAATTCTCAACATATGTACCAAAAATCTAAAAAATCATATAGTTGTTTTTCTTTTCCGAACAGTTATTCCAGTGACTTTACAGCTTAAAATTTGGAAGCAAATTTTCCTTAACAGGGTATCAAGTACCAGTATCTTCAAATGTTGATATGCTGTTATAAGTCCCACTAATTCACAATTCAATATCACATACACTGCGTTCTCAAATGTTCAGTCTTTCACAGCACATTAACAAAATTACTAGGAAAACTGGACTACCACGACCGAAGGTGTTACAGAGTGCACAAAATTCTGACAAGGAGAGCCAAGACCAAGGAGTGGTCTGCTTTAGGCAACAGTTCTACCAAAAACAACAGGGG
>PVHT020000170.1:9098703-9133815 GCA_004024745.2 Catagonus wagneri | reverse complement strand
TCCTTGTTTTTCCATCATGGAAGCACTAGTTAACCCCATTCCCTCCCACCCCCTCCCCCACCCACTTGTCAACCACAAGTCTGTTCCCCATGTTCGTGATTTTCTTTTCTGTTGAGAGGTTCATTTGTGCAGTGTTTTAGACTCCAGTTATAAGAGATTTCATATGGCATCTGTCTTTCTCCTTCTGACTTGCTTCACTCACTATGAGGGTCTCTAATTCCATCCATGTTGCTGCAAATGACATTATTTTATCCTTTTTATGACTGAATAGTATTCCATTTTGTATATATACCACATCTTCCTAATCCAGTCCCAACATTTTATTTGTGTATCTGTCTCCTTTGTATAGTTTTAATATTCTTTCTGAATCCCCCACCTGTGTGCTACTGTATAGTCCTTATCTGCTGGTTCCATACCAAGGTTTCAAAACTGTTGATTTCTTCTCTGATCCTTTTTTCTTGATTTTTACATGTGTGTCTTATAATACTTCATTGAATTTTGGCCATGGTGCATACAATAAAAGAAACTGAAGTAGATTTTACTTCTTTCCAGTTCTTTACATCCTACCTGCTTTTAGACCCATGTCCTTCCACCCTATGCCAAAGCCAAAATTATCGATACATGCTATATCTCCTTGCAGGGCTTTTAATTCTTTGCAACTGAGTTTACCCAGCTGTCTGTAATTTCCAGTTTTTTTTTTAGGGTACCCACGGCATATGGATGTTCCCAGGGTAGGGGTCAAATCAGAGCTTCAGCTGCCAGCTTACACAACAGCCACTGTAATGCCAGATCTGAGTTGCATCTGCAGCCTACATCGCAGCTTGTGGCAACACCAGATCCTTAACCCACTGAGCCAGGGTAGGGATGGAGCCCACATCCTCATGGATATTACTCAGGTTCTTAACCTGCTGATCCACAACAGGAACTCCTCTTTTGTCTCTTTGGTGGGGCTGAGATGCCTGGAGTAGAAATAAGGGAAAGGAAGACACAGCTAAAGTTTCTGCCACTGTGACTTGAGGGTACCAACAGGTAAACGGTCAGTTTGAAGGAGACAGTGGGAAGAAGTGTCTCCCCTGCTCATTTCCCCAGATGCAAAGTCTGACATCTCCTGCAGAAACAGGTGACTGTCCATCTCTTGAGGCCCCAGGTGGCTGCTGGGGAAAGAGACCCACAGGTCTCCTCTAGAACACACATTGGGCCCACGTTTCCAGTTTTCTCCAGGAGGATGGACGTGTCCTCACATGTGGGTGCTCTCCTCAAATCTTCTCACTCAGGTCAGAGAATAGACAAGTCCCATCAGCTTTTCAAGGCTGGGATCACAACCCCCTCATCCCGGAAGAGGGCCAGGCACGTAGCAGTTGCATCCAACTACTGTCTTCCCACAACTCTCTCAAGGTCCTAATCCTATTTCATCGTTTCTGATTTCTTTAAAAAGCAGTTTCATATGGATCTTCCATATGAATCACATCATCTCTATGATCATAGCAGCCCCACGTGTGCCATTATCTCCTTGAAGACAAGCAGTCTAGACAAACAGTCTAAGGAGAGTGGTGTTTTAATTTTGTGCCGTCTTACTGCAATGACCGGAATAATTTGTTTAAATAACATTAAATGGCCCTAATAATGCACCATGTTTTGGTGGGTTTTTTTTTTGGAGGGGGGCTTTTTAGGGGCGCACTTGTGGCATATGACAGTTCCCAGGCTAGGGGTCAAAATCAGAGCTACAACTGCCCGCCTATGCCACAGCTACAGCCACACAGTGTCTGAGCTGCATCTGCGACCTGCACCACAGTCATGGCAATGTTGGATCCTTAACCCACTGAGTGAAGCCAGGGATCATACTCGCTTCCTCCTGGATACTCGTTGGGGTTGTTTCCTCTGAGCCACAGTGGGAACTCCGCATTGTGTTTCTAAACTGGAATATAACTGCACTTACAGGGGAAGCCATTGCGAGCTCCCTGCTGGCTCAGCAGGATAAGGATCTAGCTTTGCCACTGTTGTGGTTGGGCCACTTCTGTGGCTCTCAGGTCACTGCTTTTACTTGGGTTCAATCCCTGGCCTGGAAATTTCCGCACACCATGGGTACAGCCAAAATAAAAAAAGGGGGAAGTCTGCAATATGAGTAATCTCCTTGTCGTCTCAGATGTGGGCATCATGTGAGGTCCATAAATGCCGTGTCCCAGAGGCACTCCTTGTTCCCATTCATATCAAGTCCCTAGGAACACAAACGTTTATTTAGTTACACGAGAGATGTCTGCTTCTGTAGTCATTATACTGTGTTTTCAGTGAATAATTTGTCAACTACTCATCAAACTTGGCTTTTTATGTAAAAACTGTCTTTAGGGTCTCTTACTCTCTTATCTCAGAGTTTGAAATACTGTCATCCTAAGTAAATATATTTCTCTCTAAGCAAGAAGCTCAGCGTTGGACGAGAGGAAAAGAAAAACTTGGTGTACCTGGTGCTGTGTTCAGTGTCCACGGCTTCCCTGGGTCCGTCTGGTGCTGCCTCCTTGTCTCCCCATAGTTACTGGTGTTGACATCGCCTTTCCTCTTTCTGTTCTCTCCCAGGTGCTGGGGTTCCCCAGTTCCAACCAATTGCCCTGAATGGCCGAATTCAGGTCCTCAGCAACGGGTCTCTGTTGATCAAGCACGTGGTGGAAGAAGACAGCGGCTACTACCTGTGCAAGGTCAGCAACGATGTGGGCGCGGACGTCAGCAAGTCCATGTACCTCACGGTGAAAAGTAAGGAAGAAGAGTGCTTCATTTTACCTAACTAGGTCTTTGGGGGCGTACACATGCAATGATCTCCATACACAGGTTTAAAAGCAAAACCTGGTTCACTGTGGTGGGGGTGTTGACATCTTGCTGTTCTAAAAATGCAGCCAAGGAGGACAGCAGGAGTCCGTCCGATGGGCAGAGGCTGCCCGTCCCCTTGTGCCTGGGGCAGGGAGCCTCGGCTTCTCTACCTTCCACTCCTCTGGCCACTGGACTGGAGTCTGGGCCCCCTAGCGGGTGGTGGGATCCGGGCAGCTCTGCCTTTAGCACCCTCATTCTTCTTCTGTCGCCTTTATTGTGGAAAAGCCTGGTGCACGGGCTCAGATGTGTTTTTTCAGAGGTCTATTCATCATTTTTTATCATTTGCAAGCTGGCTTGTCCATAGAGTTCCTTTTTAAGATCCTATGATTTCAAGAAAGCTGAAACCTCCTTATCAACACACCTACAACAAGACAGAGTATGTGGCACTATGCTTAGGGCCCATGTGCTGACCCTATTTTAAAGGAAAGGGCACCTTAGAGTGACATTATTTTTGTGCTTTGGTAACTAAACAGCCAAAGAAAGGACACAAAGTGGACCAACTTTTACTGAGCGCTTCTCACTAGCTAATGGGTATGCATCTAGTTCATGGTGAATAGTTTATATCTTTCTCCATTTATATTCTCTGTCTACTGGATAAATTGTGATTTCTTCCTGACGACAAGGCTTTGATTAGGCTTCCTCTTTTTCATTTTAACTATGCTGTCGATAGGCTGTCAAGGGTCTCTGCCATGTCATTTATTAGGGAGATTGGATTTAAAAGTGAATTTCAACAGTGTGTGTGTGTCAGAGGGGGTTTAAAGGCTAGCTACACGAAGACTAGTATCCATTGTATTTTACTAAGAATTCATTCTAGTTTACCCATTTTTTTCTAATAGAACAATAATTATATCACACTATTTTCGATATTTTTATGCAGTGAACTGATTATAGTTCTGAAATAGAGGTGCTCTCAAATACATTATTCTCTTAGACCACATGCACTTTTGACGTCTGCATTTTATACTCTAGAGGAACTGACTTGCAAGAATCTGAAGACAAATTGTCATATCACATCCACTCAAAGTTGAATGTTTAAAATTAGTAAATTGATGAAATATTAAGGAAACCCAAGATCTGAAGACTCATATCAACCCGTGTTGATCCATCATTCCCCAACAAAAGCAACATCTCTGGCAATTGCTTTAGCATACTGTATGTGTGTAAAGCATTTTTTTTTTTCTATCTCACTGATACGTACCTGGGCTCTAGCAGACACAGGGCCCGGTGAAGGCTGTCAGTCCGGGCAACCATGGTCCTTACCTTCTCGAAAGAAGGAGTTTATGTTTTGAGAAAGGAGGCAGTGAGGGGTGGTGCAGCACCTGCTCATCGTAATGCGAGGTGAAGGTAAGGCCCACCTTCCCAAGGAGGACAGCACCTCTGTTTGGGGGAGATTTAGGAAAGAGACGGGGGAAAATCTTTAAAATGGGTAGATTTTTAAAAAGTTATTGAAGTAATAAAATTGACCTAAAAGGTCGTGTTAGCATCAAGTGTAGAGCAGAATAAATCAGGGACACATGTGCATCTGTCCATTCTCTTCCTGACTGTTTTCCCTTACAGGCCATCGCAGATTACTGAGTAGCGTCCCCTGTGCTGTGCGGTAGGTCCTTGTTACTTACCGACTTTGTAAATGGCAGTGTGTGTATGCCAGTCCCAACCTTCCGGTCATCCTCCCCCCAGCATTTCCCCTTTGGTAGCTCTTAGTGTGGTTTCCAAATCCTCGAATCTGTTTCTGTTTTGTGAATAAGTTCTTTTGTGTTAGTTTTATTAGATCCCACCTATAAATGATCTCGTAGGATTCTCACCTTTCTCCGTCTGACTTACTTCACTTAGTACGATAATCTCTAGGCCCACCCATGGTGCTGCAAAGGGCATTATTTCATTTTTCTGTGGCTGGGTAATATTCTGAAATGGATAGAATCTTAAATGCAGAAATTGAAGGTTTTCTCCACACCTCCTCTGCCCGTACCTTTGACGCTGAGAGTGGCCGTGGGGTCATGGTTTACATCCCCTCTCAGAGTTGGTGACCACAGAGTGGTATTTGTGTTCAGTCCTGGGAGATGCAGTGGATCTCGAAAGGTGGGGTTGTTGAGGGTCTGCCTAGGTACTTGAGGTGGAGGGAACAGAGAAAGCAGGTGTGAAAAAAGACCCAAGGCCAGAGGACACTGTCTGAATGTCGTACCTGGTACCTGGAGAGGATTACAGAAAGAAACGTTGTGAGCGAGTGTTTGTCAAAGAAACGTGATTCTTAGAGTTGGTCGGTCTTAGTTTCCCTCTGTTAAGCCATGTAAACTACCAGCTGAGCGGAGCCTTTATGGAACAGTTAATGTTGTCAGTTCTTGGTAACCCTCAGCTGGCTTTACACATTATTTCAGCTTCATGCATCTGATGCATTTTTAACCCTTTTTTAAAAAAAAAACTTGCAGCATTTAAATCCTGAAAAGTAAAAATAATAAGCGGGAGATGCAGAAGCATGAAGACACAAGGTATGTAGTGGCTGTATTTTTTGATCAAATGACAAAAATGCACTTAAACAAAAGCAACAGCTGACAAGCATAGCGATCACTGATGACTCCCCCTTGTTCCCTGAGTGTTCGCTTGACAAGACTATTAAGTGTGTGAGCTGACACGCCTAGGCTCAGCACGTGGCAGTGGGAAACCCGCCACTTGGAGTAAAGCTATTTTACTAAGGAAATAGGAGGGAGTGGGAGCAGAAGGCTTTCCTGGCTGCTGAGCCAGCAGACTGCGTGTCTGGTGGTAACAGGGTTCCACGTGCCACAGCAGCAAGGGAGTTCTGGGCTCCTCTTAGCTGATATTAACCAGGCACGTATCACCCATCTCTCGCCGTTTCCTTCCTATCTTGTTGTTAGCCCTAGAGACGATGGAAAAGGAGCATTAAAATGGAGATGCTCACGTCCACACACACGCACCTGCGGGGTGCACACCCCAAACCCAGAGATCCTCGGGTAGCAGCTGAAGGAGAAGGGGTTTCATCCTCCTTTGTTTTGATCTCTCAGCCTGGTCCTAACAAGGACATGTGCACACACACACACACACACACACACGCACACAGACACACACACATGCACATATGGACATACAGACACACACGCGCACACTTTGCTTCATCCCACGTGAGCACAGAAAAAGAACTATAAATGAATAAGAGCTGTCTGTTCAGTTATGTATTAATATTTTTGTATTAAGGTACGGTTGATTTGCAGTATTGTGCCATTTGGTGCTGTCTATTCAAAATGCAACCAGACAAGAATGACAGCCAAACAGGGCCACCCCTGGCCAACCACTGAGCCAAAAAAAAACTTTAAATGGAATCACTTAGAAAAGGGACCAAAATTTCTCCCCCTTCTCCCCCCAAAGATTGGTTACAATCTTGTACATGCTAAAAAGTTTCTCAATATTGTTGAAATGTATTGCATAAAGATGATAACGGGTCAGCTTGAGGTGGCTGGTAACCTTTAAGCAATAGCCTCCAAAGGAAAATCCTATTGGGAAAAAAAAATGGAAGCTTACTTTTCCAGATCAGAATTAGAGAAATGTTCAAAGACCATATATGAGTTGGTCAAGGAGGAGCAATGCAATCACCGGGGGCCGGGGTGGGCTGGAAAGATCTGCGACCGCTCCTCAAAGACTTGGACTCTTCTCCCGATCCCACCACTTCCAATTATGTGATTTTAGACAAATTGCTTTACCTCCCTGGGCCTCTAAAATGAGAAGAATCGTGCCTTCCTCACAAGGTTATCATGAGAGCTAAATGAGCTAGCATGTGAAGTAGAAAGTTCTGGACTTATGGATTCTGACATATATAAATATTGAGTGGTCCTCACTATTTATATATGGAGAGAAAGAGAAAACATAGATCCTGATGGTGCTGTGCACAGGTGCATTTCCAGAAAATTGCTCTAAAGAAGAACATGAAAAGGTCAGCAGTGAAGAAGAAAAAAGAGGAAAAGTGACTCCCAAGCTCCAAAGAGAGGCATTTCCAGCCTTCATGTGATGCTGACCTGTAGGGGTGCTGCCTTTGCAAACTCGGACGGCCAGGGTCCTTTTCCTGAACCTGCTTGTTTAAGAATAATCAATAAACTAAAAAAACTTCTTTTGATAGAAAATAAATGGCACTGCTTTCAGTAAAAAGATTAAGTATTCTCCCTTTTCTCTGTCATTTTTAAAAAAGCGAGGCTGCAAATATTTTTAAATGCAACAGGAGACAGTGTTCTACCTGATCAGGCAGGTCAAGAAATTAAGGCAGGAGTTCCCATCGTGGCGCAGCGGAAACGAATCCAACTAGGAACCATGAGGTTGTGCGTTCGATCCCGGGACCTGCTCAGTGGGTTAAGGATCTGGCGTTGCCGTGAACTGTGGTGTAGGTCACAGACATGGCTCGGATCCCACATTGTTGCATCCGTGGCTGAGGTCAGCAGCACTACTTTAATGCTTTCAAACCCCACCACTCTAATAACTAAGCAGTGTAACAGGGCCTCCCCACCTTTTCTGAATCAGACATAAGGAGGCTGTGGGAAGGGAAGACATCAGGCCACCACGTTTGGAACAAGTGGCCGTGGAAAGCCATAGGGTGACAGAAAAATCATCAGTGCAGATCCTCCCAGCTTGGTCGGTCCTCTCGCTTCTGGTTCTGCTTTATCGTCTCAATGCTAATTGACCCTCTACCAAACATCATCCCGGGAAGAAGGACCCACACATCAGATAATGTTGAGGACCTTTGGCAGATAAGACAGAAGGGCTCGGCTCCACTCGAAATCAAACTTGGCCTCTGGTGACAGTACTGCAGCCCTCACCCCCAGAACTGCAGAAGCTTCTCCCCGTAAGACCAGGGACCACTTGGGCTCTGGGAAACATGGACTTCTGTGCTAAGAAAATAGTTCCAAAAAACTAGAGGATCTTTCCGGTTGCCAAGGTGGCACCCCCCGCAGCCCCACTTTCTGCCCCTGGCCAGTCTGAGCCTGTGTGTGTCCAGGACATGCTTTGTCTGGACTTCTGGCCCACGAGGCCCAGGTGCTGCTCTACACAGGTCCCTTCTGACCCCGCCTGCGGCCGGCCGTGTGAAAGAGCATGGCTTAGCACACAGGAGCAGGTTCTTCCCGGGAGAGTCGGTTACACCTGGAACCCCGCTTCCAGAGCCGAGCCACAGGCTCCAGCCCAGCCTTGGTCCTCTGCCCTGCCTGCGGGCAGACCCCTGGGTCCCCTGCACCTCCAGTCTCTGCACTGCCAGAATGTGGGGAGATAATCAAGTGTGCTGTGCATGCATGCACCAGCTCTGGGCAGGCAGTCCTCAGGGCCTTGGCTGTTTCTGGACAGATCTCTGTGATTTGACCTCAAGCTGTTGCCAGAGTGGGGGCTGGGCTTGGACTACAACAACTGGTTGCGCCCCAGCCGCCCATAAACAGAACCCATATCTACCCTTGACATGCCCTTCAGCCCCTGTTCCTTCCCACCCCTGTGCTGCCGCCAGCACCCGGGTCTCTGCCCAACGCCTGCAGCCTTGCTCTGCGTGATCCGAGGGGAGAAAGGTACAGCACCGGGGCTGCCCCACAGCGAGGTTGCGATGGCCTTGACCCATCCCGCAGAACGCCCTCCAGGCCCCTCGCTGTCACTCTGAAAGACCACTGTACTCTACCACAAGAGACGCAGGCTTGTTTTATTTGTTTTGTGCTCTCAGAAGTAGTGGGAGTGGCTTTTAAATACGTAACAAAACTAAGCTACATGTTTATGTTCCTTAAACTGTCAAGACGGCCTGTGTGTGCCTCAGTCCGATGCTGCTTTCCTTCTGTTATTTTAATTCGTGGAGCTTCTCAGTCAAGCTTTCGGCACCTTGGCTTCTGGACCCCAGAAGGCGGTGGATAACCCCGTGGGGTCATGCGACCCCTTGAAATCCTATGTGAACGTGTATGTTTTTCCGGGAAGAAATGTAGCTGTCATGATGTCCTCGGAGGGACTCATGATGCAGAAAGGTCAGCACTACTGTTCTAGAAAATGACACCCAGACAGCCTGAAACGAAGACCATGCCCATGCTTTTCACCCACTGTGTCTCAGTGTCAGGTGGCCAAACACATGACCGTATGGTCACAGGGCTGAGGAAGAAAAAATGACCGGGAATCAGCAGCAGATCCAGTTTTACTGAAAACTCGGTTTTGCTATTTCATGACCTCTTTTTGGGAACTTTTACTGGTATATAGTTGACTTAAAATGTATCAGTTTCAGGTGCACAGCAAAGTGAATCAGTTACATACATATATCCGTTTTTTCCCCCTGTAGGCTATTACAGAGCGCTGAGCAGATTTCCTTGTGTTGTACAGTATGTCCTCTTTAATTATCTATTTTATACACAGTAATATGTGTACGTTATTGCTGTCCTCCTAATTTATACTCCCCCACAGTTTCAGCTTTGGTAACCATAAGTTTGATTCTGAAATCTGTGAGGTTTTTTCCTATTTTATAAATAAGATCTTTTGTCTCACTGTTATTAGATTCCACATATAGGTGATATCATATGATATTTGTCTTTGTCTGACTTATTTCACTTAGTATGATTATATCTCTAGGTCCATCCATGTTGCTGCAAATGGCATTATTTCATCCTTTTCATGGCCAAATAATATTCCACCAAGTATACGTACCACATCTTCTTTATCCATTCCTCTGCCAGTGGACATTTAGGTTGCTTCCATGTCTTGACTATCGTAAAATAGTGCTGCAGTGAATGTTGGGGTGTGTGTATTTTTGAATTATGGCTTTCTCTGGATATGTGCCCAGGAGTGGGATTTCTAGATCATATTGTAGTTCTGTATTTAGTTTTTTAAGAAACCTCCACACTGTTCTCTTTAGTTGTTGCACCAACTTAACATTCCCACCAACAGTGCAGGAGGGTCCCCCTTTCTCCACACCCTCTCCGGCACTTATCATGTATAGACTTTCAGATAATGGCCATTCCGACAGGTGTGAGGTGGTGCCTCATTGTAGTTCTGCTTCCCCTCTACATTCTTACTGCAGCCTTGGGGCAGGTGTAACATAAATGAAGTAAGAAACCATGGATTCTGTTACGTTCCTCCAAAGGGTGGCTTCTGCGTTAGCAGAACCTTAATTAGCTGGACCTAAACTTCAAAATCACTCACCCTTGCAATGGGCAACAGTTGAAATATCCGATCTGTTCTTCCAGCCTCTGGCTGATACTTTTTCCCTGAGCCCCGTGTAATCACCTGCATTGTTGAGCATTCATCTGAGATCTGGGCGGATGGCATATGCAAATATTGGCACTTACACTCTGTGACTCTCTTCTTTCTAACGGTTTCCCCTAATTTTCTGACTGTGTTGCCAGTCCTTAACTCTGTCCTCTGATAGATGAAGCTAATAGGCTTCTACTACTAATTCATACACAGATTTATATGGGTCCCCAGTAAATTCAAAGACTTCACCCACTGAGGTTCATCTTTTTAAAGTGAAGAGTTCAGTTAGTTTAGTTTCTGCTTGTCTTCAGTGCCTTAGCAGATAGATAGCTAGATAGACAATATACATGTACACATCCATACATATAAACACCCATACATACATATACACACGATCCAAAATCCAAATTTTATTGTTTTAATTTAAGAAATGTTTTTGCTTTATGGCCACCCCATGACAGATGGAGGTCTTGGGCCAGGGATTGGATCTGAGCCACAGTTGCAATTTATGCCACTGCTGGGGCAACACCAGATCCTTCAACCCAGAGTGCCATGCCGGGGATCAAGCCTGCGTCCTGGCGCTGCACAGATGCTCCTGATCCCATTGCGCCATAGCGGGAACTCCCAAAACCCAGATTTTAAGGTTAATGGTGGAAAGGTTAGCCTATCCAAACTGTCTGCCATTACTGCGAATCTGAAACATTTTGTGGTAGTTTATAGTATTTTGATATACAGTTTAAAAAAATGTACGTAGCTAAATCTAACAGCTTCCCTTTAAGGTTTTCCTTTACTTTGCATCATGCTTACTATGTTATCATCTGCCCCCAAGAATATTAGTGCTCTGTATTTGTCATTTAACTTTTTAATACTTAAGGATTTTATTGCAATACAAATTGTAAGTCAGACCTAATATATTTTTGACACATAGTCAGTTGTCCTAACATCCTGTCCTTAATTTTTGAAATAACAATTTCATTTTAGGGAAAAATATTTAAGAAAATGAGGTCTCAAGTCAAACTTCCTGGTTAGATGTGTCAACTACTAGTTCTGTACCTTGGACAAGTTATATAAGCTCTTTGTGTTTCAGTAATTTAATTCTTAAGTCATCTCAGACTGTTGTTACTGGGGTGATGTGAATTAGTATAAACATAGAAATAAAGTTGGATCCCCACCTCACGCCATGTAAAAAACTAGCACAAAATAGATCATAGATCTAACTGCAGGAGCTTAAACTATAAAACTCTTAGAGTGAAATATTGGAATGAATTTTTCTGTCAGTGACATGAGGAAAAATGTATAATTTGAACTTTATAAAAATTAAAATATTTTTGCGTCAAGAAAATGAAAAGACAGCTTGGAGAATGGGAAAAAATACTTGTAAATTATATATCTGATAGGGTACTTGTATCCAGAATTCTTACAACTCAACAACAAAACCACAAATAACCCAATTAAAAATGGACAAAGAGGAGTTCCTGTTGTGGCTTTAGCAGGTTAAGAACACGACATAGTGTCCATGAGGATGCGGGTTCGACCCCTGGACTTGCTCAGTGGGTTAAGGATCTGGCATTGCCTCAAGCTGCTGCATAGGCCACAGATGCAGCTAGGATCCCACGTTGCTGCAGCTTTGGCGTAGGCCTATAGCTGCAGCTCTGATTCAACCCCTAGGCTGGGAACTTCTACATGCCATGAGTGCGGCTGTAAAAAGGAAGAAAAAAATGGACAAAGGATTTGAAAAGGTTTTTACCTAAAATATACAAAAGACCAATAAACACATGAAAAGATGCTCACCATCATTAGGTATCGAGAAAGGCAAATCAAAGCCATAGTGAAACACCACTTCACATTCACCGGGATGGCAAAAAAAAAGAAAAAAAAGACAAGTGTGAGCAAGGGTGTGGAGATATTGGAGCACTGTACGTCACCAGTGGGAAAGCAAAATGGTCCAGCTGCTTTGGACAGCATTTTAGCAGTTCCTCAAGTAGTTAACCATCCAGCTACCACATGATATACGACTCTTATGAATATTTCTAAGATAAATGGAAACATATGCTACACAGAAGCTTGTACACGAATGTCGACAGCACTACCCGTAATAGCTAAAAAGTGTAAACAGCTGACATGTCCATCAACCAGTACGTGGACAGGCCAAAGACAGTGCATCATTCGGTCATACAGACAAAGAAGTAGTGATTCATTCTACAACACCGATCTGCCTTGAAGACGTTCTCCTAAGGCAAAGAAAGCTGGCACATGTGACCATATTTACATGAATCACATTTACATGATCACATTTACACGAAATGTCCGGAACAGGCAAATCTACGGAGACTGACAACAGAGTAATGGTTACCAAGGGCGGGAAGATGGACCAGTAGAGAGTGACTGAATGGGAGCAGCATTTCGTTTGGGGGATAAAGATGTTCCGGTTTAGAGAGTGGTAAAGATCGCGGAACGCCATGAAGACGTGACTTCTCTGGGGCCGCCGACTTCGGCTGCATCCTGACACGCGTAGTTCAGGTCCCCTCAACTGTGCACTTGAATCACAAGCTATACGGTATGTGAACTATATACTCAATAGAGCTAGTGTTTTAAAAAGATCCCAGAATATCCAGCAACTTCTAGTGGACGCATGCAGCCATCGTTAGGAGATTGGTTTTGAAGTTAGATGATCTGGTTTCAATGCCCAGTTCCCAGGCTTCTGAACTGTGTAAACCTGGGCAAGTTTTCTAGCCTTCCCAAGCCCATGTTCCTCTTCGGTCAGGTGGAGAAAACCGTGCCCGCTGCCTAAGGCTGCGAGGACTGTGTGATGGAATGTTCTGGCAGTCGCGTGTCTAAAGCGGAGGAAGGGTAAAGCTCTTCATCAGTGGAAGCTGCTAGACTCGGACCCTAAATGCGCATGGATGCTCTGGCACTGAGTTTGCTTTCAGATTTTTACACTCTTGTCCGTGGTTAAAGCACCGCATCTGCGCAGCACGTCAGAGCCTCTGGGGGGCGAAACGGGCCTCTCCTCTGCCGGCCTCACCGCTAGCCTGTGCCCGCCTCGTCACTGTTAACGTGACACTTTCTTTGCTCTGCTCATGTGTTTGTGCGTCCAGATAAACTTTTGTGTCTTTCAAGAACAGTCATTGGGGGTGATTAAAACTTGTATTTAATTTATAGGGTAATTTGGGGTGGGGGACCCACAGCTGTACAAGGTTGAGTCCTCACATCCAAAATATGAAACTTCTCCTCTTCATTTTCTCTGTTCTACTTGTTTGTCCCTCACTGGAGAAGGACAGTTTTCTCCACTGGGGACACAGATACATTTTATTACTTTTTACCCACAGGATTGTGACTTTTCTTCGCTAAGTAGGTACTTCGCCTCTCCTCTTTGTGTCATTGAACCCCACGTTCTTAATCATTTTATATTATCATTTGACTCCAAATTAGGTCTGAACGTTTTTGCAGGCTTAGCAGCTTCATGGTGAGACAGTCTGTGACAAGAAGACTTAAAGATACATGCATTTCAGTTTCAGCAGTAGCTGACTCGTTCTTTCCTTCATTCAGCAAACGTTTTCTGTGTTCCTCTATGTGCTGGGCAGTCAGTCAAGCATCTGAGCTGGGATTCTCAAACCTGTGCCCTCCCACCTCGTGTGTCCTCCAGCCACAGCCCACCAGCCACACGCAGGCAGTGGAACAAGTCGGGCTTATTCTTGTCATGAGGGAGGACCCAGGCCCGTCTTCCTAAGAGGGTCTCAGGAAGGACTCAGTATATACATGGGCCTTGTTGATCTGTGGCTGATCCGGGGGAAGGCCGGCCGAGGAGGCGGCACTTGATTCTGGGTTGGATGCTGTTGGCAGAGGGGGCGGGGGTGGGTCTGTGAGCCGGTATCTGAGTGAGCCTCGTCCTTAAAGTCGGTGAGTGAAGATGCAGTGGTCGCTCACATTAGCCCGGACAGTGGGTGTGTCTGGTCATTGGCTTGTATATTTGGACAATGTTTGTGCTGTTGTCTGTGTTCAGGCATGAGGATGGAGGGGGCTCGTTTTATCTTGATCCATCTCAGCCACGAAGTGGCCTTGTCTGTTGCTGATGTTCTGGGATATCGCTTACATTCAACGAGCACACAGCAAGACCCCGCTGGAGCCCCTGGACGCTGGGGGTGCCTTTCTCTCTCCCATTTCTCTTAACCATCGCTGTCACATCGTTGATTTTAACGTAATTCATCTGGAAATGGATGCAGAAGACAGTGGATAGGTTTGTTGAGGCTTAACTGAAGAAAAGCAGCTACAAGCAAGCCTCATCCTCAAGGCCCCTGGACCAGTATTATCGTGAGCTCAGCCGAAATGAGCTGACGATTCACCCGAACTGTCCTGGGCTTGTGAACAGGTGTGTGGAGATGAGCTGACAAAGGCGGGACTTAGAGGCCTCCTCTGACGAGTCACACCGTGTAGAGCGCGGGGACTGGGCCGTGGTGCTCACATCTCTCTCGGGGCCTCCGAGGACGGACCTTCTGCCGGGACGACCTGAACTACGCGTGTCAGGATGCAGCCGAAGTCGGCCGCCCCAGAGAAGTCACGGGTAAAATTTGTGATGCGATGTGGGTCACGGAGGGTGGCCATGGCCACCGGGGCAGTGACCGGCCATCTGCTGTTTGCAGCTCCAGACACGGCTGCATCCGAAGGACAGAGGGGGGTGTGGGCGGTGGCCTTTGAATATCGATTTTCCCACGTATTCACGCAGAACCCACGCCCTCAGCCGGTGGCCCCAGCACCTCTAGCTAGGCGTTCCCGCGGCTGCCTCCGTCCTCCGCTGCTATTGCAGGCCCGTGGGGGCGCGCACGTGCGCCCGGTCAGCTGAGGTCCCCCTCCCTCCGCGGCTGTGTGAGCGGAACGGGTACCTGATCTGCAGCTCCTTCTGGGCACCAGAACCGTGGTTTTAGTTGCCAGCGTTTTATGTGGCACCCGGAAGGGCTACCCGAGGCTTCGCAAGCGTGGCAGAAGCAGGCCTGAGCGTGGCCGACTCGCCGTCCTCCTCTTCTCTGAGGAGACCCATCAGAGACACCGCCTTCCTGAGTCCTGCCATAAGCCCTCCTTTCTCAAGCACGTGATTTCTGCAACTGAAAGGGTAGGGGTGTAAAAACTGCCTCGCAGCTTCTTGTATTGATTCTAAATGATGTCTTCTGCTCATGAAATCTTGTCCCCTACGAGGGTCCGGTGTCAGGCAGTGGGTTTGGGGTTTGTATATGCATGAGCATATAACAGCTACCTTCGTTGTTTTCTCTCCCTTACGTCCTTATCATGTAAGATGCGTTGACTTTCCATCACCACCTCTAAGTTACGAGATGCCCGGGAGAAGAATGAACACCGCTGGTCCTCGGCATCCTCATCTAAGGGAGAGATTAGTGCTTCCGGTCATACACAGGATAGTTGAATCACATTAGGTTGAGGTGTGACCTTGCTACTGTCCTTGTCTAGAGATAAAGGTGGTGTCAGGAAAGGTGTATGGGTGCCAAGCTGACAAAGGATGAGCTTGTGACATTTAATGTTATGTGTCACCTTAGCTAGGCCATGGTGCCCAATTGTATGGTCAAACCCCAGTCTAGAAGATGCTGTGAAGGTTTTTGTGGTCTTTTCTTGGGGGGGAGATCGAGATTAGCCTTTAGATCAATAGATTTTGAGAAAAGCAGATCCCCCCTCTATAATGAGGGCGGGCCACATCTAATCAGTTGAAAGTCCTTAGAGAAAATAGACTGAGTTGCTCAGAGGAAGAAGGGGTTCTACCTCCAGGCCGCCTGCCTTCTCACAGAGCTGCCAAGGTAACTCTTCCCTGGGTCTACAGGCCCCAGCCCCAGCCTTCTTTCATTCCCCAGCCTTCCCCCATCCCCCGGCCTTCACCCATCCCCCAACCCCCAGCTCTCACAACCACATGCACCTCTTCCTTAACACAAGTCTACCTGCACCTCCATCCATGGGATGCTGACAAATACTGACTTTGGTGCTCATGGCTGGCAGCTCAGGAAGGACCATGTGTCCACATCTGCCTCACCATGGCCCCAACCTAAAGGTCTGCCTCCACATTCTAACGTGCCATGGAGTCCACGTTGCTTACACAGAGTGGGAACTAAGAATGTTCTTGACAGATGCTCAGGGCCTGCTGCCTTTTAACTGAGGAACACCCCACTGTAAAGTTGGAAATATGCACAGGCTCCCTACTGTATTTGTGTACAGGAAGCAGATTGTGGGGCACTTGGGCTTAGCACCTAGGAGAGGGGGCAGGAAGTAAGAAGGACAGATGGAGAAGTTGGGGTGCCAGTGCAAGCAGGGCCTCTGCTGATCCACAGAGAGCTCTGGAGCTGATCAGGGGCCCTTCAGAGCTGTTCTTGTGCTGAGACTGGAGGCCTGGGTTTTATCCATGTCCCCATCAGCCAGTCACCTTGATTCTGTATAAGCTGCAACATGCCTCAGATCCCTTGGAGGCAGGTATAATGTATGCTCTTAGTGATTAGAAAAGCATGTGATTATAATAATCAAGTACACTTAATATTGTCAGTTGTATGTTTTCACATATTGTCAGCCGTACATTTTCGATGCTGAGAATGACCGAAAAGTCTGGTCTTGATGAGGTTGGGGGTGGTGTTGTGCATCAGTTTTTGTTTTCTCCCATGACCGCCCTCAGCCGGGTCGCATCTATCCAGCTGCATATACAGGACAACGTCCCAGGCCTGTCTGCTTACTCCCTCCTGCCGAAACGGCCAGTCTGGTTGCAACTGCACCCTCCCCCTGGCTGCAGGGTCTTGTCTTTCATTCTGGGTCCCTTTCTGGTCTGGAGGTGGATTATAGGAGGAGGTAGGAAGGCACCAAGGAGCCCTTCTTTATCTTGGCTCTTGTAAGTGCTGCTGTGCTGCTTCCCTGTCGGCATTCTCAGTACGGCACACGGCCTGCACTCCAGCCCCACTCTGACACCAGCTGGTGTCCTTCAGTTCGATTCAGTTCTGACACTAACTACCCACACCGAGTGTCTGATCCCACAAAGGACTCAGTTCCACAGAACCACCCTCACGTCAGATGCCAGCATTGTCTACGGCCATACCACCTTGACCGCGCCCAGTGTTGTAGGAGGCAGCATTCGGTAGCGCCCCCAGGCTTCCTACACCCCCTTAGGGTTGGTAATTTGCTAGAACGACTCACAGCACTCAGGGAGGTGCTGTGCCTAACAACGCATGTCCTGTTGAATAGGACGCACAGGAACGCGCAGAGGGACCCAAGTGCGGGACCTGGCGCGGCCTGACCGCAGGAGTTTCTCTCCCCATGGAGGTGGACATGTCACCCTCCCAGGACTTCCACACATTAAAAACCAGAAAGTTCCCCAAGGCTCACGGTTCAGGTTTTAGCTTAGCCTCTTTACTAGGCCTAGATGATTGGATCACGGCGGGGCTCAATCTCCAGCCACCTGCCCCCTTCCCCAGAGGTCGGGGTGGGCCTGAAAACCCCAGCCCTCTAAGCACTAACCAGGTGCTTTTTTGTCTGTCTGTTTGGGGTTTTTTGGGCACAACCAGCCCCACCCTGGGAGCTGCCAGAGGGTCTGCCTAGAATGACCTCATTAGCTTAAACTCAGGTCAGGCAGTGGGAGGCCATGGTGAATAATGACACGGCCGTTCTCATCATTCAGGAATCCCCAGGGATTTGAAGCTCTGCGCCAAGACCCAGAGCCAGAGACCAGATGGATTCTTTATTATATCTCAGAGCCAAAGCCCGACTCCGCTCTAAGAACCTGTGTGACCTGTGTGGCAGGAGGTCCTGGGGGGGCAACGGGGTCAACATGGCCCCTCCCCCGCCGTGCTCTCCGCTCCCCCGCCGCGCTCTCCCCTCCCCCGCCGTGCGTCCTCGCTGGGGACCAGACGTCCCGGCTAAGGTGCCCTCCAGCCCAGAGAGTTTATGCGGTGCGGGTCCCATGCCTCCTCGTCCTGACCGTCTCCCTCCGGCTGGCAGCTCTCCCCTGTCTCCTCTCCCTGGTCCCATGGGTATGAGGCCGTGAAACCTGTCACTGCCACTGAAAGTCGCAGTCAGGCTCTGAGTCCCATTGTCCCGCTGTCCTGGCACCTCTGACCTCTGTGAGTGGCTGTCTTGCAGCCCCTCAGGTGGGCTTGGAGGGACAGGTAACATGGCCATCACACGCTCTCGTCACTCAGGACGCCTCCTCTTTCTCCTGTTTATCCCAAGTCTGTCTGATGCAGTGGGAGGGGGTGGGGACTGGGTGACAGCTGGGGTGTTGCTGAAATCTGGCCTCTGTCTGCTGGTGCTGAATGGAAACGCGGAGACAGAGTTGGGAGTGAAGGAGAAAAAAATTGCTTTTACTGCTTTGCCAGGCAGAGGAGGCCACAGCAGGCTGATGCCCTAGAGACCGTGTCCTCCATTGGGAAGAATTGCAGGGAGTTTTGTAGTCTAAAAAGAGAAAAACGGGCTTTCCGATAGGAATCAGGACTGGGGCAGACATGCAGTCTTCTTTCTTTGGGGGGATCTCAGTCATCAAAGCCGGAGTCAGGAGGTCAGGGCGTGGTCCTGGCGGTGGTCTTCTGGGTTATTGCCTGGAGTAACAGTACCTGGGAAAAAGGCATACTGATCAGAGATTAGAACAAACTAGAAAAGTTCCTGAAAAACATCATATATTAATAATCTTTAACACATAGGCAACTGTGCCCAGGGTGCCTAATCTTTAGCTTGTGGGTGATTGTGTTTAGGGTGCAGTTAAGCCAGGGAGAAGGGCCAGGAAGGACTCCGAGCTGTTCAGTTTTAAAGTATTCATTTCTGAAAGAAGCTAAGGAACTAACTTTTCTCTTAGGTGTATAAGATGCCTCCGTCGTTCTGCGTATCCCTTGAGAGGCACCAGCAGCCCGCCCCAGGGCTGCGTGTTGTTCCCTGACGGCTCCTCCCTGGTCCCTGCGTCCCCTCCCCTCCCTGAGCAGCAACTGTCTGCACCTGCCCCTCGGACCCCAGGGAAGGTCATGGAGGCTGAATCAGGCCGATTTCCTAAGAACAAGAAGTGGGGGACACAGAAGGGCTTTTGTGCCCAGGAGCCCCACAGGACCCTGCTTGGTTACAGGAGAAGCAGAAATTAGGAAGCCCTGAATGGGAGGCTGGTCCCAGTATTCTTTAGAGCATTTAAGGACTGTGGGTCATAGAAAGCAAATCGGCCATGATAGTAAGAGCCCTTCTTACCACCCACTTGCATCTTCTTGGCCACTTAGCTGGCCCTTTTTAGTAAAATACTTTTTTCTGGTTATAATAATTATACATGTTCTCAGGTCTTTTTCAATGAAATGATAAGTGTGAAAAGGTAGAAAAAGCTCTCCTGATTCTGACACTCAGAGATGGTGTTTTAAAGGAGACCTCATAGAAGTAACTCTTGTGCCTGCCACAGAGCTGAAAAATGTGAATGAGGCAAAGGAGTCAGACAGTATTATCTCTCCCATAAAGTTAAGACTAGAACTTCCATACGGGTTGAGAGTAGAACTTCTGGGTATCTTAAGAATAAGAAAAGAGTAACCCCAAAAGATATCTCCACCCCCATGTTTACTGCAGCACTATTCACAATAGCCAAGACATGGAAACAACCAAAGGACCCAACAGTGGATAAATGGATGAAGAAGATGTGCTATATATACACAATGGAATACTACTCAGCCTTAAAAAAGATAAAACATTGCCATTTGCAACAACGTGGATGGACTTTGAGGGTATTATGCTAAGTGAAATAAATCAGATGGAGAAAGACAAATACCATATGATTTCACTCATGTTTAACAGAAACAAACAAAAACAAAATAAATGAGCAAACCAAACCAAACAAAAATAAACCTGTAGATAAAGAGAACAGAGTGGTGGTTAGAGGGAAAGCGGTGGGGGAGGGGTGGTAAAATGAGTAAAGAGGACCCATTGCTAATGGATAGAAAATAAACTTTTGGTGGTGAGCATGTCGTAGTTTATACAGAAGTAGAAATATACTGTCGTACATATGAAATTTATAAACCATTGTTACCTCAATAACAAAAGTAAAACAAAACAAAACAACCAAAAAAAAAAAAAAACACCCCAAAGCATCTCACTTGTCACTGACAAAGTGACATGAGACAGTGCTATTTTCCTCTGTGGAAAAATGGGCTTCTTGAGCCAGAAATCCAACAGATGCTCCCAGGCAGTCCTGAGCATCTTGGAATCCTGACGGCCTTTGTGCGCGGCTAAAGCAGAGACCTGCCATATGTCCTTTACAGCGTGAAGGGTGCATTAGTTACCTAGGGCTTTGTAACAAATCACCCCACACTTAGCAGCTGAGAACAGCACCCGTTTATCATCTCCTGGTGTCCATGGACCAGGAGTCTGGTAAGCTCACTGGAGCTTTTTTCGGTATCTCTCTCAAGACTTCAGTCAAGGCGTAAGCCATGGCCGGGGTCTCATCTGAAGGCTCCCGTGGAGAACGCTCTGCTCCCAGGTTCACGTGGTCGATGTCATGATGGAGTTCCTTGCGGATTCAAGTTCCCACTTGGCTGTTGACCAGAAGCCACCCTTAGTTCCATGCAAGGAGGGCGTCTCTGTCATGGCTGCTTGCTTCGCCAAAACGTGCAAGTTGAGGAGGCAGTCAGGAGTCTCAGGATGGGAGTTCGAGTGTCATGCAGCCTGAGCACGGAAGTGACATATGTCACATTTGTCGGGCTGCCTGCCCTTAGCAGGAAGGGATTCCCCGAGGTCTCAAGTATCAGTCAGGATCAACGGGGGCCACTGTAGAATCTGCCACCAGAAGACGCGTGTTTCTGCCAGCTCCCAACAAAACGCAGAGGGAAGATTAGAATGAGATATGCCCAGTCCTCTCCAGACTGAGCCTTCTCCCTGGAGCCCGGGGAGGCTGTGAGGAGAGGCAGGCGAGTCCCTCCGGGGGCCCGGCCCCGCGTGGGAGGCGCATCAGGACAAGTGGGAAACGTCCTCTTTCTCCAGAAAGGGACAAGCCCGCCACCTGCTCTTTCTCTCTGCTTACACACTTTTCTGTAACTGGAAACGTCTGAACTTCCTCTTGAATGAGCTCCTCCTGGTTCTGATCGACGTGTCGCCGACCGTCTTCTGTCCGTCAGTGTTTCTCCGCCACGTGCTTTTCAGGGGTCCTCTCTCTCCGTCACATGGCCCTGTGTCTGTTTAGCCTTGTCCTTGGGGGCCGGTTTCGCCTTCCTAGAATCTCCAAGTTGCACCTGCAGCCCCACTGCCTACACTGCCTTTCACTGGGGCCAAGAGCGAGTGCAGGCAGCACACTCCACAGCAAGCTTGGGGAGCCTGAAAACCAGCAGAAAAGCCTGCGCCACATGGCCTGTGGTGCCACAGGATGGAGACTGGCCTCAGCAGTCCCTGAAAATGACCCGATGACCAGGGCCAGACGCCAGGAAGCAGAGGGTCTTGGAGACGCTGGGGCCGATAACACAGGCTCACAGCCCATCCTCGTGCGCGTTTATCAGTCAAGTCTTGAATGTCCCAGAACAGCCCTCCATGGAAGCCGCTCTGTGGACACAGCGTCAGCCGTCCTTCAAAGGTTCTCATTAGCAGCGAGGTCAGGCACACCAGGCTGGCCCGGCGAGGCCCAGCAGCCGTCACGAGCCATCGCTGGCGCATCAGCGGGACCTTAATATGAGCATTGCCCTTTCGCTGATTAGCAACCGAGAGAAGAGGAGGCCACAGCCAGGCTGCCTGGGGATCCAGAAACCCCGGGCTTGATTCTTCTTGAGGAAACAAACGTGCACACTCTGCCCTCCTTTTAGCTGGCCATTCATCGCACGTGTCCACGCGAGCGTGGAATGGGGAAACAATTACTGGACAAACACAGAAGGTGCATCAAGATAAATTTTTTTTAATTTCCAGCTCCCGGGGAGTGGCGCACACCCCCTCTCTTCCGCTCTCCCATTCCTGCGCAGGTGCATTCTTCACCGCAGAGGTCTTTCTCTCCTTCCCCCACATTCCCACTCCACGGCCCTGGCTTTTCCTTAAAACATCAAAGCTTTTCCCTGCTCTAGGTTAGAGGTCACAGACAGGAAGGCTGTGGGTTTCCAGACACTGCCTGGGTTGAGCTCAGAACAGAGCCCGTGAGTCTCAGGTCTTCCTTAGGTCCTGTCAACTGCTGGCCTGAGCCCTGCAAGTCCACGGGCAGACTCAGACTTCAATGCAGAGGTCATGAGGTCAAGGTCGCGGTGAATAGAGCCTGCCAAAACAGGAGGCGATGGTGTCCTGGGGCTTAAAACTCAGCAATCACTCAAAACAGCTCTGCAGGCCTGAGAGCCCCATCAGCACACAGGCTTCCTGCCCCCGAGGACCGACCTTGCTGCAGGCTCTGGCGGGGTTCGAACCCAGCTCCAGGTGCTGTCACAGCAGGCGGGCAACGTGCCGGTTCCCAGCTCCGGTGTCTGCCTGCCTCTCCCCTGCTCAGTGGCTTCCCGGGACCTCTGTGCTTCCCTGTGAGGTCATGACCACCTCCATTCTGGGCTCCGAGAAGCTGAAATGCCAGCATCCCTGCTGCTGAGAGCGTTCCTGCCACACGCGCCCCCGACCCCGGAAACCCACCCACGCTTCCCACACAGCCGCCAGGAGCCTCCCGGCATGTTGGCTCCTCACACGTCCTTGTTGGCAGCGCTGCAGACCCTTCAGGGCCAGAAGTCTGGACTCCTCGGCGGGAGGGGGCCTCACCCAGCCCCCCGGTCCTGCTGAGGCTCCACCTCCCTGCAGCACGCCGCTGGAACCCCGTCTAGCCTTGACTTGAATGACCCGTGGACCAAGTACTCACTACGCTTACAGGCATCTTATTCTCACTGAAATACCGTGAATATTACACTTTATAATGTTATGATTGCATTCCTACATTGTCCTAGGAAACAGACCAGATGGCTTCAATATATGCATATGCTAATTTCCAACAGCAGTGCAATTTGGGTCCCTCTGTTTGCCATGTTTCAGATGATGAAACTGCTGTTCTTGAAAGTTAAGATGGATTCAAATTCACCTAGAAGGTGACCACCTCTCCCGGTTTGCCTGAGACCCTCGGTTTTAGCATTAAAAGCTTGGTGTCCTGGGGACTCCTCGTCCAGTGGGAAGTGAAGCAGCCGAGGTTTAGACCTTGCTCTTCCTGGCCTTGCCCTTGGTGGCCGGTTTCGCCTTCTTATTATCTCTGAAGGCGAGGCATAGCCACCTACACTGCATTTCATGCTGACTTTTGCCTGATTTTCTAGTTCTGCCGAGCCTGAATCTCTGCTCTGTGTCTTTCCTCCATGTTCATTCTCTCTGTCCCCAGGTCCTGAGCCCACCCACCCCAGAGTCCTGTTCTGCTGGGGCCTCTTAGGCTGACCCCTGCCCCAAGCTGGACATCGGGACAGTGGGTGTGGGCCTCTCGCCGTGGTCACGCAGATCCCCCTCCCCGGACAGGCCTCTTGATGGATCCTTAAGGGACAGGAACCTGGATCCCGCCTGAACACGAGGACTGTTCTTTCTCTGCCACCCCCATTCCTGGTGAGGTCAGCAGGAGAGCTGAAAGCATCACTGGCCTGCCCAGTTTCAGAATCACAGGGCCCACAGCAAAGCAGAGGCGCACTTTCCCGCTCGGAGAGGCCTGAGTGCAGTGTCTTCCGCGCTCTGTGATTCCTGGGACCAAGGGAAGGGTGGATTTATGAGCTCCAACTGCCCAGGGTGTACGTCAAAGTGATTCATTTATACATATGTATGTGTGTGTGTGTATAAACATACATATATATATGCGTGTATTTTTCGTTGTAGGTTATTATAAGCTGTTGCACAGAGTTCCCTGTGCTATGCGGCAGGTCCTTGTTTGTCTGTTTTACATATCATAGTGTGCATCCGTTCACCCCAAAGATTCTGTGCCTTTGAGTCCCAGGTTAACAAGTCAGCCAGCCCGGCGCTCAACACCCCCAAGTCTCCCCCCACTACCCGCCCCGGCCCAGGGCATTTAAACTCAGGAATGAGCCCAGGGCTCAGGCAGACGGTGCAGCTGCGTGCCGTGGGCCCCGGGGGTCCTTAGCTGTAAACAGAAAGTAGGACACAGAGCCTCAGACCCGGGGGATCCTCTAGGGTTACTGAACTAAGATGGGTGATCAGAGGTCACCGTCAAGGTCAGAGGTGGGGGACGGGGGGACACGGTTGTGGCTAGGAGATCGAGGGTCAGTGAGGAAGAGACCCCAGAAGCTGTACCAGTTAGGACAGAGCGATCGGGCCCCAGGAACCAATAACCCCCAGTTCTCAGCAGCTTAAATACAGAGTTCTAATTTCTCACTCACACAGTACGCCCGCCACCAGAAGAAGGGGGGGTCTGTTCATAGCGGTGGGAGTGTCTCAGGCTCCCAAAGCCTGAGACAGACTGATGAAGCAGGTACCTTCTCAAAGTCGCCTGTCCCAGGGTCAGTGGGCAAGTGGATTCTGGACGGTCTCAGCCCAACAAGTAGATGGTCCAGCCTGGAAGCCACACAGGAACTTCTGCTCCCACATCACTGGCTGCGGCAAGGCTCATCTCCCCGTCCAAGCACAGGGACCAGAAAGAGCCAGTCTCCTAGGTGCTCAGAAGGTGAGGAGCGAGAGGCCTGTGGTGGGCGGCACTCATGACTACCGCAGACCCTGAAATAGGACTTTCTCTTATTTAGACCATTCATCCGTCCACCGTTCGTGACTCCCTGCAGGAGTCCATCTAAAAAGTGGCCCTTTACTCTGTGCTGGGTGTTGTGCTAAGTGAGGATGAAATCATCAGGGCTTCCACCCCAGAGATCTCATGTCTGCTGGGGTAGCTACGAACACCTTGTGAGAAGGGGATCTGCGGCATGTCACAAATGTCACGTGTATCGTGCAGGCCGTTGGCTGTGGATTCTACAGGAGGACGCCAGTATTTCACACAGGACAATCAACAGATGCTTCACAGAGGAGGGGGCCTTGAGGCTGGTTGCTAGCAACTCATGCCACTGCAATAAGCAGAGACAAGGAAGAGAAGGACGACAGTCCTCACCGTGGGAACAGAGGCTGGAAAACGACAGCTATTGTAACTGAAAAAGGAATGCATGTAATTTGCTGTCAACTTGTGGAAGACGATGAAGGCCACTGAAACAGAATCAGAGAAGTGCTGATGGCAAAGTCATGAACATGGATCTACGCACTAGATGAACTGGAGTAGATGGACTGAGTGAAAAAGGAATGGAGGCAGAAGGCAGTGAAGACGCTGTGGCAGTGGTCCAGACACAAGGTGATCAGCACTGACCACAGGTCAAGGGGAGCAGGAAGGAAAGTGTGGGTGAGCTGTCAGAATGGGGAGTCAATGGGGCTGACAGTGACCAAAAGGAGGGGAGGCAGGGGAGCAGGTAGCACCGATGGGGGGCATTCCGTGTCCCACCTGGGGCCAGACCCTGAGCAGGCACTGCCCCCTGCTTCTTATAAACAAGGGACAGTTACTGCTAATTGACCTTTCAAATCAAAAGATGGTGAGAAAGCGGATCACCTCCATTAACAGAGTTGCAGAAAGAGTTCCAGTCGTGGCTCAGTGGACATGAACCTGGCTGGTATCTATGAGGATGCAGGTTCAATCCCTGGCCTCACTCAGCAGTTTTAAGATCCAGTGTTGCAGTGAGCTGTAGTGTAGTCGCAGACACAGCTCAGATCCTGTGCTGCTGTGGCTGTGGTGTAGCCAATTGGACCCCTAGACTGGGAACCTCCATATACTGCGGGGGCAGCCCTAAAATAACAACAACCAAAAGCTGAATTAGTCAGGCTTCTCCAGAGAGACACAAGCAATAGGATATACACATGTACTCTATTAGATACAGAGAGATTTAATAACAGGATTATTATGAGAAATTAGCTGACGTGAATGGATTCTGAGAAGTCCCGTGATCTGCATCACCTGAGGCTGGAGACCCACGAAAGCTGGTGGTGTGATTCCAGTTGGTTTCAGAGACCTGAGGACTAGGGGAGGGTGTAAATCCAGGCCGAGGGCAGAAGAAGACACATATCCCATCTCAGGGAGGCAGGCCAGAGGCAGAAGGGTCCCTCCGCCATCCTCCTCTGCTCACGCCCCCGGCGGACCGGCTGCTGCCCTCCCACATAGTGCGGCGCCGTCTGCTTTCCTGAGCCCACGGATCAGACACCCCCTCGTTCGGAAACCCTCCCAGAGACACACTCAGAAGCAGTGTTTGATCCCGGGACCCTGGCCACAGTCAGGTCGGCCCATGACAGTATCGCAGATGATGAACGTCTGTGATAAGGCCCTCTGCTGAGGCGGGGGGCCGCGTGCGGGCCGCGGGCAGTGCAGGTGGGGAGCCAGGACCTGCTCAGGTTGAGCCTTCATCCCCGTGTCGCCCCCGCCCCGGGCCACGTAGGTCAGCGCGTCTCAAAGTGCGGCTGGGGAACCCGCGGTGTCTGCATCACTGCAACCTGCAAGTTCTCCCGCAGTGAGGCCCAACAAGCGTGTGCCGTCAAGATCCGTAGATGCCTTGTGTGTCTGGGCAGCTGGGGTGTATCTGTCAGCCGCTCTAACGAAATACCGCCGACCGGGTGACTTAATCACAGGCATTTATTTCTCTGAGTTCTGGAGGCTAGACGTCCCAGGTCAAGGTGCCAAGCAATTCAGTTGCTGGGGAGACCTCCCTTCCTGGTCCTCAGAGGGCCGTCACCTGGCCTTTTCTCAGATGCACGTGGCGGGGAGGGGAAGGAGACCAGACGCAGGGGGACCGTCTCTTCCTCTTCTTACAAGGCCGCCAGTCCTCTTGGTTTAGAACCCCACCTCTACCACCTCCTTTAGCCTTCATTGCCCCTAAGAGCCCTGTCTCCAAACACAGCCACCCCGAGGGTTAGGGCTCTATCATGATTTCAGGGGGACAAAAACATTCAGTCTGAAGCACACGGTGTGGGTGGTAGACAGCAGCGTGACCTTCTTGCCCAGCATTCCTGCAGAAGCCCGGGGACGGCTGACCGGGGTCCAGGTGGAGGGGCTCTGCAGGCGCGCTCCTGAAACTGACAAGGGTTAGGCCGATGCCAGATGCGTTCAGAAGCGGCCAGCGTGGGAGCTTGAAGATTACTACCGAAATACCTCAGGTGTCTAAGTTTCTCTCCATTTGCAGTTACCAGACTTTGGGATGTTGAGTGGATCTTTCGGAGGCTGGATGAAATCATGACCCCTGTTCCCTGCGCCACTGTCTGAGGCACGCTGTGATCATGGACTCTGTGCATCCTTTTAAATCAAGCACCTTCCCAAGGTCCTGTGGGAATCTAGGCACTTAGGCTCAGTTACGTAACCTCTTCCTAGGATAAAGCAGCGACCCCATCTAAACAATTTAATTCACCTGAGGCTAGAAAAGGCACTACATTTTTCTCCTACGTATTTATTTCTATTAGGAATTTAGAAGGTGCCCCTTTGCCCAGTGTTACTTTTTGACGACTTTGCCCTGCGGCGCACAAGGCGACTCACTCATATTCGGGAAGGTGTGACTCAACACGGCACGTGTGAAGCAGACCCACTTTTCCACCTTACGGTTTAATGTGGCGCCGTTGCAGGCCTGAATGTTCTTTACTTTATCTTCTCTTCCTGAGAATTTGGGATGTCAGAAATCTTATTTCTGGAGTTTCCATTGTAGCTCAGGGTTAAGGACTTGATGTTGTTTCTGTGAAAATGCAAGTTTGATCCCTGGCCTTGCTCAGTGGGTGAAGGATCTGGTGTTGCCGCAGGCTTCAGCGTAGGTCACAGATGCGGCTCGGATCTGATGTTGTCACGGCTGTGGCTTAGGCTGGCAACTGTAGCTCCGGTTTGACCCCTGGTCCAGGAACTTCCACAGGCCACAGGTGTGGCCGTAAAAAGAAAAAAATATTCAGTTTCTGATATTCCCTATCATTATTTCTTCTCTTGAAGAAAAAAAAAGACAAAACTTAATTTTTTTTTCCTTTTATAAGTCCAGAATTATCTTTCAGTGTCGTAGGTTCTGACCCTCTGAGATGCAGCGTGTTCTTCTTTGCAGAAAAGACCTTTGACATGGGTCCTCCAGAGACGGAAGTGGCGGATGAAAACCCACCGTAATCGCCCGATTCCGCTCAGGGCCATCCCTCTTCTCCACCTCTGAAGTGGCTCATGGGGAGAGTTTGGGTTAGAAACTAGACAGGGAATAGCACGTGCGATGAGCTTACTAGAATCCACTGCTTTTCAGAGAGGTGTTTCTGCTGCCTCTCATCTCAAGGGAAGTGGGAAAACCACCCGCCGCGGGGAGACGCAGGTGAGAGGGCTAAGTCACTGTCTCACTTGAAAGTGGTGAGGTTCTGGAAAATCATGGAAGGGCTTTTCATTCCTCGTAGGTACTGCACTGTCACCTCCGGTGGCTGTCACTGAAAAGAACAGCAGCACTCATTTAAGGCCATGTGAAGGCGCAGATAATTGTCCCTCAGTATCTGCGGAGGGCTTGGCTCCGGGACCCCCCGTGGGTACCAAAATCCATGGATGCTCGAGTCTGTCAGATAAAAGGATGGAGTATTCATGTCTAACCCGCATACATCCTCCCGTGTACTTTAAATTCCCTCTGGATTACTTGTAATCCCTAGTACAATGCAAACACTCGGTCTCTACTTGTAAATAGAGTATCAGTGCTATTATGTAAATCGTTACCAGCACACAGCAAATTCAAATTTTGCTTCTTGGAACTTTCCGGCATATTTTTTCCCAATGTTTCTGATCTGGGTTTGGTTTGATGCGGAGACTGTGGATGCAGAGGGCCGAGCACAGTTAAATGCAGTTCAGGGGCGGGAAAGGGACATGCTGCTTGATATCCTCGTTCGGCTAGGCCACACCCAGGCGAGTTGATGTCCTTTCTTCCTGCCGCCCTGAAAGCATCACGTGGCAAGGGGGGAGAAGACACGCGCTTAACGCCCTGGAGCGCCGCATCTCCGTGGCCCCCATCCTTCTCCCTTCTAGAGGTCAGCTGCCCTGCCCCGCCTGTCTCGCCTTTGCCCCAGTCGCTGGGTGGCGTTCAGGGTAAATAGCTCCACCCTCCCCTTTACCTGCTGTTGGGCTCAGTGTCCGCACAACTGCCTGACTCTCCCTCCGACCCGGCTCCACAACATGGCGTGGGGCGGGGGCACTGCGGGTTCCGCACCAGCAGGAGGCGCTCGGGGCCCAAGGCCTGGCCTGGCTTGCAGGTCCTCCGTCCGGGCCGCCCCGTCCCAGGCGCGTTTGCCCAAGTTTATCTGGGGACCAGAGAGCTGAGTGAGAACGCAGATTCCTGCTCCACCCGCCGCCCCGTGGGCTCGGGCTCAGGGCGCGAGGCACACCTGTGGACGCAGGGAGCAGGACTACTTCGCCAAATCCAAAGTAGTAATGGACAAAAATACGATAAAAGCTGAAATCTTTTCAGGCCCTGGAAGCTCTTTTCTTTTTATCTACTTTGAAGCAAAACAAAATATGGATTTAACATAGTTAAGTCTTTTTTTTTTTTCTTTGCTTTTTAGGGCCACACCCACGGCATATGGAGGTGCCCAGGCTAGGGACTGAATCGGATCTACAGCCGCCAGCCTACACCACAGCCACAGCAACGCCTGATCCGAGCCACGTCTGCGACCTACACCACAGCTCGTGGCAATGCTGGATCCTTAACCCACTGAGTGAGGCCAGGGATCGAACCCACAACCTCATGGTTCCTAGCTGTATTCGTTTCCACTGCGCCATGATGGGAACTCACGTTGTCTTTTTTAAACAAGTGTTATTCAAGTACAGTTGATTTACTGTGTTGTGCCAGCTTCTGCTGCCAGCAGAGTGACCCAGTCATAGCTACCCATACATTCCGTTTCTTGTATTTTTTAGTTACCACATTTCCCATTCCTCCGGGCCCCAGCACAAGGTCGTGACCAGGTGTACAGGTCGGGGGGCAGCGGATCACACCACAGTCTCCATCACTGGGGCCATCACAGTCATCAGGCAGGTAGCAGGCAGGGGTCCCGAGGAGGGCAGGCTGTTCTCCTTCGTAGAGGGGCCGTTTGGGCCAGAGAACGAGCCCACCCTCCCCGCTATGGCTTCAACACTCTGGCCTCAGGTCCATCCTTGGAAAGTTTGGACCAGGGGCGGGTCAGGCTCTAGAAAGACGATGGTGGCGAGAGGCCTGCAGTCCCAGAGCTCCGAGAGAGTCGGAAAGTCCAAGGTCAGGTGAACATGAGACACAGAGAGACAGCTGCTGCTGCTTCCCGGGGGTCCAAAGAGAGACTGGCTAAGCTTACGGCCTCTCATCCCCCTAAATTAAAACAGAACCTTGAGAACTGTGTCATCACCCTCACCGGGGACAGAGCACCACTGAGACTGGGGGTGGGGAGGTGATGCGATTTTCCCCAAGTTGCTCAGTGACGAGGGGCCAAGTCAGGCTCCCAGCCCAGGTCTGCTGAAGGCGACTCCGTGACCACCATCCTATCAAAGCTCTAAGTCCTCTTCCTGGAAAAGTAGCTCCTATTACGAGAAACTCCGTGGCAGTGTTGTAATAAGGCAGTGATGTGATAAGTCAATGATGTGATAAGGCAATGATGTGATAAGGCAATGATGTAATAAGGCAATGACATAATAAGGTGATGGCGTGGCAAGGCGATGATGTAGTAAGGCAATGATATACTAAGATAATGACATAATAAGCTGTTCCGTGGTTTCCCATCCAGTTCCCCCATGCACCCAGCCCAGTGACGTCGGCAGCCATGGCCTCCTCTCCAACGTTTTTAAGGTGGAACATCCTTGTTTCAGTTACGAGATTGGGATTCAGTAGACACTTACTTGATGCTCACTGTGTACCAGTCGTTGTCCCAGGCTTTCCATCGGCATCAACTTGTTGAATCATTATTCTAACACTGTGATGTAGGTACCATCGTTAACCCCATTTTGAAGATGAGGAAACTGAGCCTCAGAAAACTTACCTAAGACCACAGGGCTTGTACGAAGCACAGCCAGGATGCACGTCTGAGCAGCCTGCTCCCAGGTCCCCTCCAGACCTTCTCTGTGCTGTCACCTGGGTGGGACATTCCCTTCTTTAGCCACGGGCAACGGAGGCCTGGGTTCTTGTGCACACACTTGGCCCACCGAAAAAAAACTCTAGGTACCTGGAAGTTCTGTAAAAGTGTGAAATGATAAACTAGCCCACACCTGAGCAACTCATCAGAATAAGAAAAGTCCAGAAAGCGGTGGGCTAAGGGGATCGGATAACATGGTGAAAAGGTGCCGGAAGCTCAGATGCTCCCCCAAGTGGACACTTGGGGAAATACATTTTGGCTTAATCAGATATTGAGTTTCCATTCTGGGCCCCACCCTTTGGCCCACCCTGGGCTCCATGCTTGGAACGCGGCACAGAGCACGGCTGCCTTCTGCCTGCCCTAGGGAAGCTGATTTTAGAATGCGGGCATGAAACAGGGGCCCTCAAACACAAGGTTTAGAATCCTTTTGTAATATATGCAGCTGCACAGGCAGATGCTGGTTGTTTTAAATATAGGTGTGCAAATGGAAGCAGAGGTACAGAGGAAAGTTATTTTCAAGCACGGTTTTCCACTCCTGATACAGTGTTTGATCGTGGAGCCACACCATAATTCACCACTTTGGCTTTGGTCATTTTTATTTCAGCAAAAGTCTTCTTTTGGAATAATGGAAAACATTACCCATGCAACAGTGAGCTTTTCCCTTCGTCTTGTGGGTGATACACGCATATGTTTACCACATCTGATGTGAGAGAGCTCTCCCTGAGCTGATGGTCTCCGGTGGGTGTAAAGAAATCTGATTTTTTTTTTTTTTCTGAAAAGAAATGCAAGCCTGATGTTTTCGGTGGTGTTGTCGTCGAGAGGGCAGCTAAATTTGCCTGCAAAAGAATACATTTGAAGAAGTGGCAAATTCAGGGGTCTTCAGCAGGGGGTGACAAGATGAGACATGAATGGAAGGTGGTATGTAACCCCTGTGGCTACGATACCATTTTCCTCCCTCCAAATGGTCGCTCCAAACGGACTCAATCTCTTCCCATCTCATGGTGGGCCTTTCTTTCTGAAGAGACGCAAGGTAGTTCCAAAGGTCTGAAAGAGTCCTGCACGGACCCAGGTCCAAGTAGCAGCTTGTTTAGTCTTAATTATTGGCATTTATGTAACATTCTTCACATTAAATGAGGGTATGTAAGTGACTTTATTTTTGCAAGCCTGACATTTTTCTCTCATTTTCCTGCTTCGTAAGTAAAAGGTATTTCATTGTAGCTGCTCTTCCAGATGGTTCTTGTGGATCACGGGCTGATGTGAGACTGCGGACTCTCTGGGTTTCACCACGCGGCCCCGTCGGCCCCTATCCCCTCCGTCACGGCAGGCCGACAGTGGAGAGCTCACCCCTGACTGTGGCCTCTGCACGTGGCCTGCAGTAGACTCTTCAGCTACGAGGCCGGTCAGTTATCCTTCACACCACTGCGTTTCTGCAAAAGCTGACTTCACATAAAGACAGAGAGCTGACGGCGATTTTAGACTCGGGCACTAAGTCGGGAGAGCGCTGATGGGCATGTGAAGGTTTGGAGCCGGAAGGAGACTAAGAGTTTGGTGAACTGAAGCCTCTTGTTTGAGAGAAGAGGAGTCTGAAGTCCAGGCTGGACCCGCGCCCAGGGTTCATGACCTCCTCGGTCCTGGGCTTATGGGGACGTGCCTTCCACTGCACCGCAGGAAAGTTGCCCCGGGATAGAGCTCAGAATGTGTGAGGTAGAGTCACCCAAATGTAGAAACGTGGGAACACCCAGGGAGCTGCTGACCCAGCTCTCTTCAGTGCTCCAGCCAGGAGGCACGGGGACCACGAGACTGCGGAAAAGCAAGAGTGAGGGAGAAGGAGGCAGGGAACTGGATGGATCAAAAGAACATCACGGAGTTCCCGCTGTGGCTCAGTGGAAACGAATCTGACTAGGAACCACGAGGATGTGGGTTTGATCCCTGGCCTCACTCAGTGGGTTAAGAATCCGGCATTGCTGTGAGCTGTGGTGCAGTCAGATGCGGCTTGGATCCCGCATTGCTGTGGCTGTGGTGTAGGCTGGCGGCTGTAGCTCCGATTAGACCCCTAGCCTGGGAACCTCCGTGTGCCGTGTGTTAGGCCCTAAAAAGAAAAAAAAGGAAGGAAAAAAAGGGAGTATCACAAGACAGCAAGGGACAAAGAGGGGAGGCAGGAAACAGGAGCCAAGAGCGCAGAGGAGTTACAGGAGTCGCAGAGGTTCTCATCCGCCTCATGGAACAGAAGTTCCAAAATCAGCCGCCTCTCGTATCGACGTTACCAAATGTGGAAAAGCATCGTAGCTTAATTTACTAACGCTTCACCAAGAGCCGGGCCCGGTGGGAACGGCCCTGCTCACATAAACCAGCTGGGCCTCTCATCAGCTTCCGAGATGGACAGGACCTTGATCTCCATTTTACCGGTGACGAAACTGTGGCTCCGAGATGTGGAGGGACTTGCCCGAGGCCGGGAGCTGCTCCGTACCGCGGCCCGGCCTCTCCAGCGGGGCCGCACAGGTTCACAGCCCACACCGTTTACAACTCCGCCGGCCTCAGCGGGGATCCGCCTGTGCCTTGACCGTGACACGACTCGTCCGCACGACGCCTCCACGCCTCCGAGGGAGCGAAACCGAGCGGACGTGCGAGACGCGCGTGACGCTCCGAGGACGCGGAGGTCCGGCCCTGCGCCCCGCGAGGTGACTGTGCGAGGTGCCCCCGCCGCTCTTTCCGGTGAAGGTCCGCAGGAGGCGAGCGCGATCTGAGGCAGGGAGCGCCGGACAGGCCGGGCCGCCGTGGCGGGTCACAGGGCGGCCCGCGGGGAGGCCGGGAGGCGGTGCGGCCCTGGCGCGAGGCGGCCGGCGCTGACCCGCCCGGAGGCACGCGGGCTGCCAGGCTGGCCCCCAGCCCTGAGCGCGGCCCGGGGCCCCGCCGGGTTGCCCGGGGACCCGGAGTCGCTGCCTGCGGAGAGTGATGCAGAGACGGAGGTCATAGCAAGTGGCCCTGGGCCCCAAACCACGCACTGCGCGCGAGTCTCCGTGCCCCGTGCGTGAGGAGGGTTATGTGGTCACAGAGGAAGTGTGAAAACACAGACACGAGTTACGAGGCTCGGCCTGGCTGTGCTCACGGGGAGGGAGGGCGAGAAAATAAGGACGGGGCGGAAGAGCTGCAGTTAAATAAACTCTCTGTGATGTGCTTCCGTCTACACGCAGTTTACACAAGTGTGTGCGTGTGCCTGTGCGTGTAAAGCGTGCCCTTGCAAACAGCAGAATTCTGAGTAATTGCTTCAAATGGTTGAATTTTAGATAGACTTTTATTTTCTCCTTCACATGTAAACCCATCTGTCTAAGTTTCTTGGTGCCCTCCGTTCTTTTGAGTGAAGAAAAAACTCCTTAAAATATTCTTTTGTTTTAAAAATCAATATGGCCATTTATGAAAGTTGTAAATGAAAACACTCTGTATCTTCCTTTAACTTTTAGTTCAACTCACAAATCTTATTATCCCAATGAGCAAATGTGAACAAGTGCTTTTAGGGGATTTGGGATTAACGTTAATCCCACTTACAAACTAAATTCATTTTTTCATTTTGGCAGATTAATCTATTTTTATAAATTAAATATATTTGATTTCCTTTTTAATTACTCCAATTGTCTGACTGACAAAAGTTTCCCAGAATCTGAATAATTTTTATAAATCGAATAAGTTAAAGTTAACAGAGAAGTTTAGTTGTCATTATAACGTCTTTACTTTTTTCGCTATTTTAAGGCCTCATCCCTGGCACATGGAGGTTCCCAGGCTAGGGGTCAAATCAGAGCTGTAGCCGCCGGCCTACACCACAGCCACAGGAACACATGATCCAAGCCTCGTCTGCAGCCTACACAATAGCTCATGGCAACGCCGGATCCTTAACCCACTGAGCAAGGCCAGGGATCGAACCCACATCCTCGTGGATCTCAGTCGGGTTCGTTAACCACTGAGCCACGAAGGGAACTCCTGTCCTTGTAATTTCTTTTTTTTTTTTTTTTTTTTTGCCTTTTGTCATTTTATGGCCGCGGGTTTATGGCC
>PVHT020000170.1:9063624-9097703 GCA_004024745.2 Catagonus wagneri | reverse complement strand
CATGTGGAGGTTCCCAGGCTAGGGGTCTAATCGGAGCTGTGGCCACTGGCCTGCGCCGCAGCCACAGCAACGCAGGATCCGAGCCGCGTCTGCAACCTACACCACAGCTCACGGCAACGCCGGATCGTTAACCCACTGAGCAAGGGCAGGGATCGAACCTGCAACCTCATGGTTCCTAGTCGGATTCGTTAACCACTGCACCACGACGGGAACTCCTGTCCTTGTAATTTCTTAAACGCTACACCACTGAGTCCAGCCTCAGTGAGAGTTTCACCTAAAACTACCTCTCTGGATCCATTGCTAATTACACATGAAAATTAATATGATAACTCTGATGTGAAACTAGCGTATCTCATAAACATTTAAGCTGCACAAATGTCTTATCGTGAAAATTTGAGTTTTCTTCTCTAAACCATTTCTGTACTGAATTCTAGCTCTTTCTGGAGCTTGAAGGTGCTGCTCATCTGCTGAGGAAACCTGACATGTGAATAGTTTGGGGCCAGCTCCTCAGTGTCTTCAGGGGTATTTTTGTAGGGGACCGAGGTTTCTCAACCACCAGGGCAGCCCCTGGTGGGGCCAGTTTCTGGTTTCTTGTTTTTGAAGCTCAGGCTCGGCCTACTCTGAGGGTGCTGCGTCGAAACTCTTTGATGGAGTCTGTCACGCTCCACGCTCCCCAGTCACGTTTCTGGCTGTCTGATTCCACAGCCGCTCTGACGTCTGCCATGCTTCTCAGGGGCGCTAGGCCGGTCCATTTCATCCAGCAAATCCACTTCTGACTCCACTATATTTGAATTCTTTCCATATTCCTCTTGTCCTTAGGTTGTAATAACAAATATAGTTCAATATCCCAGTATGTAATGCATGACTTAGTCTGACTCACGGTCAGGGTTCAGGCCTATGGACGTAACGTGGTGGAATTCCATTCTGTAAACAGGTGCTTCTGTAAACTATCACAGGGGCGCAGGGAAGGGGGAAGGAAGGAGGGGGGATTAAAGGAAGAAGGGAAAAGGAAAAACACAGTGACGGCCATAGGTCGAAAGGACGCAGGAGCCAGCCGGAAGAGTTCCCAGTGGCAAATCTGAAGCAAGTCTGAACAACAAAATGAAGTTGTCTTGGATTATAAGCCAAAGTAAAAAAATGCGTATTTGTGAGTCCATAGGAATATAAAATAAGTAATTGAATACATGAAAAAATAAGGGAAACACATTTCCCCGACAAAAGAATTCCGTATAATTTAGGTAGACCCACCTCCTCAAAGAGGTGCTGCATGACCCTGCCCCTCGGGGTTGTGGTGCCACGTGCAGGGGGAGAGCAGCCTCAGTCGGGGAACCTGACACACAGGACCTCGGCCAGGTGGTCAAGGTCACCCTGCGGGGATGAGGCACGTTGACAGCGTGGACCCTTATCCACTGATCTCTAGAGTCCTCTCCTCAGAAAAACTCATAATCTCAGCCTAGCAGTGAGAAGCATATCAGACAAATCCCAGCTCGGGGCATCTGGGCATTCCAAAACTGCCAGTCATCAAAACCAAACCTGGAGACCTGTCACAGCCCAGGGGAGCCCAGGGTACATGACGACCGAAGGCAGCCCGGTGTCCTAGATGAGATCTCGGAACAGAAACAGCTCGTTAGGAGAGAACGGAGGAAATCTGCATGAAGTATGGACTTGGGTTGGTCACGGGTCCCCGATTAACGTCCGATGTGTGTAATAGAGGAAAACAAGCGAGCAGCATATCAGAGAGCCTCTGAATTACCTTCCCGGCTTGTCTGCAAGTCTAAGTACATTCCAAAACGTAAAGCTTATTTTTTGCAACACAGAAGAGAGGAGACGTCTCGCAGGAGGAGGAGCGGGGAGGCTGTGGGGAAAAGGTGATGCTGTGTAGCCTAGACCTCAAGCTGACACCTGTATGACCTTAAGGCAGAACTGAGGCATCTCCCATTCTGGGAGTTGGGTTGGGATGAACTGCAGACAGCGACCGGGTGTTTAGGAATCAATTTCCCCAAATGCTGTTCAGTATTAGTCAAGCAGCATCTCTCATAAACCTCAGTTTTGTGACAGGTCACAAAAATGGCCCTTTTCCAAAGACCTGGTTAAATTTTTGTGGGCTGCCTTTCTCTCTGCCTTCAAGGAAGCAAGAGCTGGGGGCAGTGTGATTACACTGAGGCTCTCAAGTGGCAGATCAGCCTTCACTGAAAGCTCGGGGTCCTCCAGACCCTGAAGTGCTGCATCTTCAGCACTGGAGCCTCAGCCTGGCCCACGACGCATCGCAACACACTTCATCCGAGCATCGGTGCTTGATCCTTAAGTGACTTCTTCCTTCCCAGATGCTTAAGGAACTGCTTACATAGGAAAAACAAAGATGGCTCATTAACGTCTATACCCAGATACCCCTGCGCTTCAGAGGGCCTTGTGGGCATTTGAATATGATTTAGGCTCATGTTACAGCTTGGCAGGGTCAGGGCTCTGGGGAGGTCTGCGTGGTGGTGTTCCCTCCATGCCTCCTTGCCCAGCTCTTGTAGGTGTCTCTTTCATATCGTAACCAAATCCATCTCCATCGTTTTTTTTTTTGGTCGTGCCTGTGGCATACAGAAGTTCCCCGAGCCAGAGATTGAACCCAAGCCACAACAGTGACAACACCGGATCCCTAACCTGCTGTGCCACCAGGAAACTCCCAGAATCTGTATCATTTTAATGTAAGATCTTCTCTGTTACTTGATTGCTCTCTCAGACATGAAATAGGGCTCCCTAAAGAATGCAAGGCAGTGAACCGAGCAATTATAAAGTCAGTATGCGAGGGACAAATTTCTGTTCCAACCCAAGAAAATATTGACAACCCACCAAATGATGAAGAAATAGCCCCCGAGTACTGTGTGGGATGCCGGGTCCCCAGTGATGTCTGTGCTTTGTCCACACATCCCCTGTGTATCTCGCCAGCCTCCCTCGTTTCCTGGGAGCCGCGCTTTGGAGATAAGGCCCAGAGCACGGGTTTGTATCCCAGGTGTACGGTGTGTTCTCTTCATCTCTCTCCACCTGCTTCCTCAACCACGCACCAGACATTCGTTGAAGAAGCCACCTCATTGGATCGATCCGTGGACGTCCAGGAGAGGACGTGTGTAGAGCACCTCTGCGGTGGAGGCAGGTCACTCCCACTTACATGTCACCGTTCCCGTCAGACCCACACGGGACACTTGCATCTGACTCCAGGAAGGTGCCGGGAAGAGGAGGCCCACCCACGTCCCCTCTTCTCTCCTCCTCGCAGCAGAGCCTCCCCGCTGACAGTGGGGCTGCCGTCTCTGTCTTCTGTCCGTGGTCCCACTGAAGATGGGGGGGACGCTAAGTGGGACATGAGTGGGGACGAGGGAGGAAGCAGCGGCTTACCTGCTGGGCTGCACAGACCTTCATCGCCAAGGTCTGCACTGTCTAGGGGTTGATGGGGTGTCCAGGAGGGCAGCTGTCAAGCCCACCCAAGACGGGTGGGAAACAAGGCATCAGAGCTTCTCTTGCATCTGGTAGATGTGGGGCCTTTTAAAGATATGAGGAGGAGGCTAGGGGTGCAGGGTGGGAAAATGACGATGTGTTGACAGTGGGAAAAAGATTTTGAGAGGCCATGCCTGAGGGAACCTTGAGGACGACATTGGGACGGATATGAGCTTTAAGATGTCTGGGGCTGGATCCGGGGGGCCACCAGCCGAGGTGAAGTTCAAGTGGCCAGGGCCGGGTTTGCCTGAGGAGCAAGGGCAGGAAAGAGGAGGGACGGGCACACGTGTCTGGGCGTGCGCTTAGGCGTGTACACACGGGCCTTGTTGGAAGGGGGCTCTGAGTCTGAGGATAAGCAGTGTGTTTCCTCCACTTGACCTGACCAGGTCTCCTTGGACTCTAGGACTTTTCATCATCTACCAGTAAACAACTTGCGTGTGTGGTGTGTCTAATACCTGCATGTCAGACACACGCCCTGCCTGCTTTAAAAAGGTAGTATTCGGCTCAGTCCAGTTTATGTTGATCAAGAACCCATGGACAACTGCACTTGAAACGGACTATTATTTTTTTTTGTCTTTTTTATGTAGAGCCGGACCCGCGGCATATGGAGGTTCCCAGGCTAGGGGTCTAACAGGAGCTGTAGCTGCCGGCCTTCGCCACAGCCACAGTAACGCAGGATCTGAGCCACGTCTGCAACCTACACCATAGCTCATGGCAACGCGGGATCATTAACCCACTGAGCAAGCCCAGGGATCGAACCTGCGACCTCATGGTTCTTAGTCGGATTCGTTAACCACTGAGCCACGAAGGGAACTCCACGGACTATTTTTTAATATTCATTTGTTTTTTTATTTTGGGGCCACACCCACAGCCCAGTGGGTGGAGGTTGCTGGGACAGGAATTAAACCTGCACCGCTGTTGCTGCAGCACAGGATCTTAAGCAGCCGCACCACAAGGGAACTTCCAGGACTGACTGTTAGGTGACTGACAATTCAGCGCAAAAAAAGAAGCATCCGGGAGTTCCCTGCTGGCTCTGTGGGTTAAGGATCGATCCAGCACTGTCACTGCTGTGGCTCAGGTCACTGCTGTGGCTTGAATTCGGTCCCCAGGAACTTCTGCATGCCTCAGGAATGGCCAAAAAAGAAAAAGAAAAAATAAGAGAAGAAACACTGACTTGCTGTCTTTTGGGAGTGAGCGGCATTATTAGCTTGGAAATTTTTTGATTGTGTGTGTGTGTGTGTGTGTGTGTGTGTGTCTGTGTGTGCATGTGTGTCTAGCCTTCAAGACAGTCCCAATTAGTATCACTTGAAGTGATATAAAATCGCAGATACTCATTTTAGAACACATCAAAGTCACTTTTTAACTTTTTAATTTGTGACTCTATCAAATATTCCAGTAAGCATTTGAAATTTTTTTATTGCCAGTTATTGCACTCTGCCTAGTTAAGCATCAATATGTATTTATGGAGTTCGGCTCATATTTACTGATGTTGTGGGTAAGCTCCGTGTATACAGTGGAAAGCCGGGTACCTTAAGTCATCTTGCCCATCAGACGGTATGGTCTTCAACTTGACAGCTGACGTTTCTGATGAAATGTGTGTGTAAGAGATGAACACACTACAAACAGGGGTTATTGTTCTCAGAGAGGAGCAAATCTGTTTGTTGCTTGTCTTCTTAACATTTATTTAAACTGTTGCCTAAGTCCACAACTGCATGGGATGCTTAACTATGTATCTCTGTGTCCCCAGATGTAATTTAACCAAATCTTGTTTGTAAGAGTGTTGGTGTTAAAACGGGCACCAGCGATCAGTTAATGAAAGATTGTATGCTTCAATTTCTTGGAGAAGAAAATAGACTGGATTATAGGATATTTAAAGAGATTTTCTTTGGTGATTAAAAAATATCCCCATCCTATTTGTATTGAGCCAAATGTTTTTCCATCACCTGGTACAGATGTTGTTATGATGTGTGGGTTATTTTGAGAAATCCACCTTGCCTCTTTCTGATGCTTTTATTATCTGAATGCCCGTGTGTGAGCTGGGGTGTCCTGGAGCTCCCCATCTTTCAGGCCTGGCCTGTCTGAGCAGGTGTGAATGGGGATAAAACTGTCTGAGTATCATCTACCTTGAAGAGGCCTTTAAGGGGATTCCCCATAGTTGGTATCTTCACATCCCAAACCTTTCTAATCAGACGTGAGAATTACCTTTTCCTAATGGTTTTGTGACTTTTTAAAATTCAGCATTGAAAAGTTACTTAGGCTTTTTCTTAAGTCACACTGATAACCACTCTTGATAGCTTAGACAATAAGAATAAAGTCCATTTTGATAGCTCTATGGATGTGTCTGTGCCCATGTGTTTGTCATTGCAGTTGGCCTTGAATAACCCAGATTTGAGCTGCACTGGTCCACTTAAATGTGGATTTTTTTTTTCAGTAGTAAATGCTATAGTAATACACGATCCATGGTTGGTTGAATCCCAAGTTTTGGAACCTCCAATATGGAACGCAGACTCCAAAGTTATACCCCAATTTTTTTACTATGAGGAGGAGGGGCACCCTAACCCCCATGTAGTTCAAGGGTCAACTCTGCAACAGGTTCCTGTGATGTAACTGCTATAGAAGTAGTTTGGTTTCTGGTTAAGGATTTTTAAAAATACTTTTCTGAAATTCCCATTGTGGCTCAGTGGGTTAAGAACTTGACATAGTATCTGTGAAGATGTGGGTTTGATTCCTGGCTTCTATTTGTGGGTTAAGGACCCAGAGTTGCCACAAGCTGCACATAGATCTCAGACGTGGCTCAGATCCACTGTTGCCATGGCTGTGGCTGTGGTGTAGACTGGCAGCTGCAGCTCCAATTTAACCCTTAGACAGGGAACTTCCATATGCTGCAGGTGTGGCCCTAAAAAGAAAAAAAAATGGAAATACTTCTCTGATTCTGAGATTGTCCATCCTTTCCTATTTGAGCTGTCTTACCTGTTTTTATGAGACCTACATGGCACGTGGTAAGATGGTTGGAAACGTTTCTAAGAGCTGAAAGGGGCATTTCTGTTAGGATGGAGCAGCTTGTATGAGGGTGGTGTTGGTGGCAGGTGTGGCGGGGCTGCTTGAGCCTGGGCTGGGCGCTAGGTGCCATGGAGAAGACGGGTGTCACCGACATGCAGGGAGGTGCAGCCCTGGACTCTCAGCAAGGCCACCCAGCAGGGCTTCCATTGTGTGTGAGGAGGGAGACCCAGAGACCTGGCTGGAGAGGCCGCGGCTGATACGTGTAAGGAGCACGTGATGACAAAGCAAGGCAGCTGGGGCACACGGGGACCCTGAGTGCTGGGGACGTTCACAGAGGTCAGGCTTACTTGGAGGTTTGGCCCTCGTTCTAAGCAACTTCCATCAGACTTTCAGCCTTGAAAGCGCGTCCCAACAGATTTTGAACTTTTAAAACTTCTCAATATGCAGAAGGGCACATCTTGACTTTTGGGACCTGGAATGTCTTTACATTTAAAAAATTCGGCCATTCATGTTTGGCAGCAGCATGGGTGAAGCTAGAGAGTGTCCCAGAAGTCAGACTGAGAAAGGCAAATATCATATGATATCACTTGTATGTGCAATCTAATTTTAAAGTGATACAAATGGACTTGCAAAACAGAAACAGACCCTCAAAATCAGGCTTAGGATTACCAGTGGGGAAACGCTGGCGGGGGATAAATGAGGAAGCTGGGGTAACAGATGCACACCACTGTATACAGCGACAAGGCCCTACTGTATGGCACGAGGAACTGCTCTCAATGCATTTTTATTTTGAGGAACTTTATTATATTTTTATTGAAGTGTAGTTGATTTACAAAGGTGTATTAATTTCTGCTGCCCACCGAAGTGATTCAGGTATACGTACATATATTTTATATTTTTTTCCATTATGAGTTATCTCAGGATATTGACTCTAGTCCCCTGTGCTGTACAGTAGGACCTCGTTGTTTATTCCTTCCATATGTAACAGTTTGCAAACACTAACCCCACAGCCCCAGTCCATCTCATTCTCTCCTCCCTCCCCCTTGGCAACCTCAAGTCTGTTCTCTATATCTGTGAGTCTGTTTCTGTTTTGTAGATAGGTTCGTTTGTGTCACATATAAGTGACACATATAAGTGATATTATTCCACATATAAGTGATAGCATATGGTATTTGTCTTTCTCTTTCTGACTTACTTCACTTAGGATGACAATTGCTCCAAGTCCATTCACATTGCTACAAATGGCAAATTTCATTCTTTTTAAAGACTGAGTAATACTCTGTTATTACTGCACCTTCTTTATCCATTCATCTGCCAGAGGACATTTAGGTTGTTTCCATGTCTTGGCTATTGTGAATGGTGCTGCAGTGAACATAGGGGTGTACATTCAATATCTTACAATGACCTATAATGGAAAAGAATCTGAAAAAGAATAGATATACACATATATGTATATAACTGAATCACATTGCTGTGCACCTGAAACACTGTAAATCAACTAGACCTCAATGAAAGATTAAAATTTAAAAAAATTTTGAGAACCCGAAGAGCTTTTGATTATGTGGGTGAGACTTACCAGTAGCTGTTGTATTAGAAAGTAACTGAGAATTTTTTAAAAAAGCTAAGTGATGATAACAGATCCGCAGCATCTTATCCTAAGTAGCACTTCAAGGAAAACTATATACTCCAGAGTGAGCAGACAGAAAAGGAGTGAGAAACCCTCTTTGCATTTTAGAAACCTCTTTAAATGTCTGGCTACAGCTGGACAGAGCGGCTGCTTCTGCATTCAGGCCGTTGTGACGTTGTGGCTGGAGTCAGTGAGGAGAACACAGCCACAGGCAGAGAAGCGGTTGGAGCAGGGGGGCCTGATAGCCTTTGGAGATGAACGTGGCCCTTCCTCCTGCTACGGCACCAAAAGTCTGCAAGTGGGAGTTTCGAAAGGTTAGTTGCTGCACAGAATCAGAAACCGTATCAATAGACTTTTTCTGTGCTGTTACATTAAAACCTATCATGTTATCTTGCACTTTGAATGGATCTTTTGCACATGCATGAGTTTCTCCTTCCTGGCACTGGCTGTTTTTTTTTTAAACTTGTGAATATTCCAAATATTGAGAACTTTCATCATAAAATATTTTTTTAAAGGTTGGTTTTTTTTTTTTTTGGCTTTTTGCCTTATCTAGGGCCGCACCCGCAGCATATGGACGTTCCCAGGCTAGGAGTCTAACAGGAGCTGTAACTGCCGGCCTTCGCCACAGCCACAGCAACGCAGGATCCGAGCCGCGTCTGCAACCTACACCACAGCTCACGGCAACGCCGGATCCTTAACCCACTGAGCGAGGCCAGGGATCGAACCCGCAACTTCATAGTTCCTAGTCGGATTCGTTAACCACTGAGCCACGACGGGAACTCCAAAAAGGTTGGTTTTTAATATCAGCACTAACGTCATCCTAAACTTCGTTAAATATGTTGGGAAGATATACCAAGTTTGTGACGGAAAATACACGTTTTTGCAAAATCTAATTTGGGTTTGAAAGCTCAGATTTTATCATGGGCAACAAACATTATCAGCTGTTGCCCTTGACATAGTAACGCTCGCTTCATTCATTTCGAGAGTTTAGAAACTGTCGGTTTTTCTCCCCAGTAAACACGGCGTTATCCATGACAAAGCGGCTGGCGAGCCCCCACCCCGGCCTCACACCTGGGCTTCCTCTTGAGCGCCAGCACACCTGCTCCGTACCTCCTTCCTCTCTGTCTCTGTGTTGAAAAGACACATCCTCAAGGGGCGAGACGGAAGGGACTGAGATGTGCTTTGCTGTTTTGTCGAGGACGTGCTCAAGGGAAGCAGGCAGTTGATGCATTTGTTTTGCGATGAGGGCCTGAAGGTGAAAAGCACAGGGCCAGGGCGCTGTGGGCCCCCAGAGCCTTGAGTCCCATAATGCTCCAGCGGGTGCTCCCACTACAGTCAGGTCCAGAAGGCAAATGCTGCCTTGGTATTGCGCTAAAAGCAGCTTTTAATCTCACAGGTCCCCTCAGAGATTCTCAGGAATTCCAGGTGCCTACCAGCCATACCGGAGATCATCCTAGAACAGTGGATAGAAAATAACTCTGATTATTTTATATGTATGTGAATTTAGATAGATACATAATTTATATATTTACACATAGTTTTATTTATGTATATACACATAGATACAATACATATAAATACAAATATGTGCATACATATTTATATTTTTACAGGTTGCACAGGTCTCACCTCTGAGTAATCCAGCCAGGCTGGATTTCAGTGTTCTCTGCAGGCTGTCGAGTAGGAGGGATTTCTTATTCTTGTGATATTAATGAGGCTGCCTACCTTTTGCATGACCATTAACTGAGATATTGGAGTCAGACAAAAATGGGCGGAAATCCTGACTTTGCTTCTCATCAGCTGTGTGATGTGCACGTAGCACGTGTCTGAACACCCCCAAGCCTCAGATTCTGCACCTGCGCGGTGGGGACAGTGTAAAGCTACCTCTAGCGTTGTTTGAAGATAGATGAGATGTTTAAAACTCGTGATGGAGGGACCTCAGAGAATGGGTTGTGAAAATAACCTGTCCAGCCTCCTGGTCCAGTGACACAGAGGTCTGTAGACAGGATAATGGCCATCTCCTGGGTGGACTGTGAGTGAAGGCTGCTCCGTTTCCTCCAGCCTTCGCTAGTTCACCAACACCGCTGTCCATGTTGGGTTTTCAGGAATTAGGTCCTCCATCTGTTTCCTTGGTCACAGAGCAACAGACTCTCCTGGAAAGAGTCCCAGATAACTCACAGAGCTATTCCAGTATTTTCTCGTCACTGTGTATCACCGAAATGATGGAGATTTTTAATCAAATTATAGAGCATTAGAGTTTATTACAGCAGAGTTTTCATAGCATCAAACTCTTTTACAGTAAATGTATGTATCATGAAGAAAAATAATTTTAATTAAAAAGAAGAAATAGCTAATCTTCCTCTTGAATACCAAATGCCTTAACCTCAAACTCAGGTTAGGACTGTGCTTAATAACCTACAATATTTTTGGAGGGGAGCTAATAGTGAATGCAGTTAATATTTGATTGTGCATTTAATCCAGCATCTTTCTTTAAGATTCCCATAATATATCCAATGTGCAGATTCACTTTACATGAAACTTTCCTGATTCTTGAGTTGACGATGTTTAGAAAATAGACCGCTGAGGTCAGCTCGCAGAGAAAGGAGGCAGCTGGCCACACACACCTCAGCTGCTGCTTGTCTGAGCACGTGGCGCCCACATCTCCCAACACCAGTTCCAGGATTCCAGGAGACAGGAATGAAGGAAATGGGGCAATGCCAAAAGGCACATAAATATGGCTCAGTCCTCCATGTTGTAGTTTTTAAAAAAATGATAAAATCTAAACCAGCCAAGCTTTGTAAACAGTTTACAGCTCTTTCTTTGAAAAATTTTAGATGTTAATTTTTTAGGTTCTGGTGACTCCAGTTTCCTGTGTCTCATTAGGAAGTGGGCCCGGCAGCAAACTACCTGGAGAGGCTGGAGATCAGGAGCAGAAGGAGGCCCAGTTGCAGCCCCGGGAAGCGCTCACTGCCTGGCGTCTCACCCACGCGCATTGTTGGTTTAATTTGGGAAAGGAAGCTGCGTGGGGACAGTGACTCTGACCACCTTGACCACTGAGGTGGCCCCAGTGTGTGGGTCAGTGCCTGGCACAGTGGGGACGCGGGAAACAGCTGTAAAATCAAATGAACGAATGAATGAGTGAGGATAAGGAGGCCAAGTCAACGGTCAGAATGAGCCATCGCGCGTGCGCAGGGGAAAGCCTGTGCAGCCCCGCGCTCTCCTACCGGTGGAGGCCTCTGGACTGCCCGGAGAAGACCTTGAACCAAAACCAAAGTCAGAAAACCTGTCTGTCTGCAGGGGCAGTGGACAGAAAGGACAGGGCACTGAGAGGTTCTAAGAGAAAGATGGGAGGAGGCTGGGGACCCGCCGGGGCAGAGGCTGGTCGGAGGAGGAGAAACTTCCCCTGTGCCCATGCCTGAAAAATAAAGTGAAACCAAGACAAGACAGATAGGGGCAAAAAATCAGGTTTCAGGTCCAGAAGCTATTTAAAAAAAAAAAAAAAACAACTACTAAATTAACAGCAGTTTAATCAAGACAGGAGTGTCTTTTTCGCGGATGGTGACGGTACGTTAGAAGACTTGTCTTCTAAGCAGCTCCAGAGGGAAGAGGTGTTTGTTGAGGAACCGGCCTGTACACTGTGGGACACAGAGGAAGGCACACCCCCCACTGGAACATATATACAGACATCGCAGCCGGCTAGCCGGGCCTCAGACCCAGCCAGAAACCAGCTGAGAAGGCTCTGCCCTGAGGATTAGGTGAGTTGCAGTTTTACAGTCCAAGGGAAATGGGGCTGGGGAAAAACCACCTCTTCCTCTCTCTTCCAGTTGACGTCAGGCTTACATCGTTAGCTTCTCCTTCGTATCCAGTAAGAGAATATCTGACCCTATTAGCTCAAACTAGGACTGTCATGGTGCTTATTCAAATCTGGTCAGGACGGAGATCTAATAAAATCACCAAAAGCAAAAGCTGCCACCAGGATCCTTTGTCTCAGCCTATTTTTGTAGAGAAGGAGCCCGTCCATCCAGACCTTGTTTAATCCATTCTGCCCTAGCCTTCTCCACCCCTGCATCTCCCAGATGGCAGCCCTGAAGTCTGAAACCAAGGTGTCAGCAAAGTTGATTTTTCCAGAACTTCTGAGGCAGGATCTCTTCCCTCCCTCCTATCCGGTTTCTGGTGGCAGTGGGCTGTCCGTGGTCTTCCTTGGCCTATAGAAGCATCACTCTGATATCTGTCTCTGTCTTCGGGTGGCTTTCTTTCCTGAATCTTCTTCTTTTTTGTCTCTTAACAAGGACAGTCCTCACTGGATTTAGGGCCTACCTAACCCAGGAGATCCCATCTAGAGAGCCTTACCTTAACTACACCTGCAAGACCCTTGTTCCAGAATGAGTCATGTTCAAAATACCTAGGGTTTAGGTTGTAGACGTATCTTAGGGGGCTCACCACTCAGCCCACTACCAGGATGAAATTAACATGGAAAATATCAAACCCCCCTGAAATGGCCTTATTGCCAAGCATGTAAATTCCTCAGTGTCGTATTACACAGCAGAGGCCTTATACAATAGGTGTGCTCCTGTGTGAGAATGACGGGGCCAAACAGGCAGCCTGAATATGCAGAGGGAGGTGTCCTCTTGTTCCTGTGATTGGTACGCATTCCCATGGTCCATGAAGAAGTGCAGAGGTAGTTGTCTTGAAAACATTTCCCAATAAGGATGGCATCTTAAAATTCCCAAGACACTGGAACGAGGGGCATTTTCAAGCTTTATTTCCTAGTTCACTGACTTCCCTTCTGGCACTGTGATGACTGCCTGAGCGATTTACCTCATTAGGCTCATTGGGAAAATGATGGGACCAATTTGTCTTTAGGATATTGTTGGGAAAGAGTAACAAGAAGGCTTACGGTACATTTGAAGTGGCACCTTTGTTTCGCCCTCAAGAAAGTCCGTCATTATTTAAGATCCATGTGAATGTCAAGTCTACAGACAGTAGTGGATCAGCATCACTGTATAGCATCCCTAAGTGTCACACCTTTGTAGAAGTTTCTAGAAATGGTGTCCAGTCCACAGTGATGCCAAGGATGATAGAGGCCACCTCCTGCCATCATTCAGTGCCCTCGTGAGATTGTCACAGCCCACCCTCTGTGGTTCAGCACACGGCTTTCGTGCATTGACATTGAATTTGTCCTCAGATCAGCCAAATTGAGGAGAGGAATCCCCACATCAAAGCCAGAGCCCTACCAGAGAGGGCTAGTGCAGCTGGAATCCGAACAAGGCACTGGGAACAGAAGCATAGTTTTTAAGAGTGCTGGTCAACCTGGCTGCCCTGCATTGCCTTCCACTGTGGATGTTTTGCCCATCTGCCCCTCATGCTTAGTATTTGGGGTCAAGTTTCCTCTGTTCTGGAAGGAAGTGGACAGATCCTCCTTTGCATCCATTTGTGCTCTTTTCTTTGCTTCCTTGGCTTTCAATCCCCTTCACACGGACACTTTCTTTCTCTAGATTCCTTGGTAGGTTTACAGTCATGTCAGAGCCAAATCTTGCTTCTCTGGGCCAATCTGTGGCTTTAAAGCAAAAATCTGGAAATTTGTGTGTCATGGCCTCCTGTGAACATGGGAGGTTGACTTTGGCTCCCTGCTATAGAAAATCACCCTTATACACGTGCCCAAAATCAAACACAGACATGCCATTTGTGGTGCTCTAGGGATCTTTGGAACCCTGGCTACGAATTCCTACTGTAGGTAAATATATCCAGTCCTGGTCAGCATGGACTGTGTCACAGGGACTTTATCTCTCCAATCCTGGAGAGAATTTTTGTCTTTATATATTCTCTCTACCAATAGACAAAGCTGACAAAGTATAAAGCTTAGTTGCCCTTTAGATTATTAGATATACAAATCAAAAGAAATTACATTTAATGAAATATAGTTTGTGCACAGTTCACTTTGGAGTGTGGAAGATAAAAAAAAGTTTAAACTCTGTTTTGAGAGTATAGTATAGGAGTTGAGGGACAATTTAAGGAAAGAACATTCTAGAAACATGAGCATTAATGGTGCCTTCCACAGGGTTCATTGTACTTGTCATTAGTGTGTGACACTTGGTTACCACATGTCTGACTGGCTGACCTGTCATGAGTTCAGGCATATGCCGTGGAGTAGGATCAGCTGTCTTTGTTCCTACCCACTCTGATTTATCTTTGCCTGGGCAAGCCAGATAATATGGACCAATTCCTCGAAAGACAAAATCTGCCAAAATTCTCACAAGAAGAAATATATTATCTGAATAGACCTGCATCTATTAAAGAAATTGAATCAATAATTAAAGACATTCCAAAACAGAAAGCACCAGGCCTAGAATGGTTTACCATTGAATTCTGTCAAACATTTAAAACTAGAAAATCAGAATTTCCCATCATAGCTAGGTGGTAACGAACCCGACAAGTATCTATGAGAGTGCAGTTTTGATCTCTGGCCTTGCTCAGTGGGTCAGGGATCTGATGTTGCCCCAGGGTGTGGTACAGATCACAGACAGCTCTGATCTGGGTATTGCTGTGGCTGTGGCTTAGGCCAGCAGCTACAGCTCTGATTTGACCCCTAGCCTGGGAACTTCCATATGCCATGAGTGAGCCCTACCCCACCCCCACCCTGCAAAAAAAGAAAAAGAAAAGAAAATCAGAGGGAATATTTCCTAACTCATTATGTGAAACCAGCATTGTCCTAATATCAAAATCAGGAAAAGACATCACAAGAAAATAAAATTGGTCACCAATATCTCTCAGGAGCATAGGTACAAAAACCATCAACAAAACGTTAGCAAGTTGAACCCAAGAAAGCATAAAAAGAATTATACACCACGACCAAGTGATATTTATCCCTGATTCAACGTTTGAAAATCAGTTAATGTAATCTATCATATCAACAGGCTAAATAAGAAAATTCATATCATATCGATAGAAAATACATTTGACAAAAATATTAACACCCAGGTATTACAAACTCTCAGTAAATCAGTAAACTAGGAGTAAATGGACACTTTTTCAATTTGATAAAGACTAGCTGTAAAACACAGCTTCAGCTAACATCACACTTAATGTTGAGAAATTTGAAGCTTTCCCACTAAGACCAGGTATATGGTGAGGGTGTCCCCCTCTCTAGCCACTCCTGCACTGGGTGTTCTAGATAATACGGTATGACAAGAAAAGGAAATTAAAGGTGTATAGATTAGGGAAAAAAAGATGTAAAGTTCCCTTTGTTTACAGATGACATTTTTGTCTCTGTAGAAAATCTGGAATAATGGACAAAAGGACTACTGGAACAGAAGTTCCTGTTGTGGCTCAATGGTTACAAACATGACTAGTACCAATGAGGATGCGGGTTTTGTCCCTGGCCTTGCTCAGTGAGTTAATGATCTGGCGATGTCTTGAGCTGTGGTGTCACAGATGCAGCTTGGATCTGGTGTTGCTGTGGTGAAGGCTGGAAGCTGCAGCTCCAATTTGGCCCCTAGCCTGGGAACTTCCATATGCCACAGGTGCAGCCCTAAAAGGAAAAGAAAAAGAAAAAAGAAAAGGCTACAGGAACGAATAAGTGATTAGAGCAGTGTTTCAGAATACAAGCTTAATATACAAAGTCATTGGCTTTCCTATATACGTACAATTAAAAAGTAGGATTTGAAATAAAAAAAAACACAGTTTCATTTACATTAAGATCAAAAAAATGAAGTGCTTGGCAAAAAAATCTCACAAAATAAATATAATATTTCCATGAGGAAAACCACAAAACTAAATCAAATAATTAAATAAATAGAGATATATTCCATGTTCATGTATAGAAAAACACTATTTTGTCAAGATGTAAATTCTTTCAATTTGATCTATATATTCAATGAAATTCAAAAAACAAAATTCCAGTAACTCATTTTGTAGTTATTGACAAACTGATTCTGAAGTTATATAGAGAGGAAAAAGACCCAGAATAATGGAAATGCTATAAAATTTGGTTGTGATGACCACTGTACAACTGTAAAGGTAGTAAAATTCACTGAGTTAAAAAAAGACCCAGATTAGCCAACACAATATTAAAGAGGAATGAAGTTGGAGTACTGATGCTACCTGCCTTTAGGACTTACTACAGAGCTACTGTAATCAGTACGGTGTGGTGTTGGTGAAAGAAAAGACAAACGGATTTTTGGAACAGAACAAATAGTCCAGAAGTAGACACAAATAAATACTGTCAACTGATCTTCGACAAAAGAGCAAAGGCAATACAAAGGGACAAAGACGGGCTTCACAACAAATGGTGCTGGAATAATTGGACATTCATCTTCAAAAAAAAAAGGGAATCTAGACACAGACTTTATTCTTATCACAAAAATTAACTCAAAATATACCGTAGACCTTAATGTAAAATGCAAAACTATGAAACTCCTAGAAGATAACATAGGAGAAAATCTAGATGACATTCAGTATGGTGATGCCTTCTTAGGTACAACATCAAAGACCTGATCTATGATAATAATTAGTTGAGATGGTATTGAGAGAATTAGGAGACAAACTAAAGACTGGAGGAAACCATTTGCAAAAGTCACATCTGATAAAGAGCTGTTTTCCAAAATGTATAAAGAAATTTTTTTAAATCAACAACAGAAAAACAAACAACCCAGTTTAAAAATGGGTCAGATATCTTAACCAATACCTCATTCAAAGAAGATATACCAATGGCAAACAGCCTGTGAAAAGATATCCCTCATCATACGTCATCAGAGTAATGCAAATTAAAGCAACGGTGAGTTACCACTATGCACCTATTGGGATGGACAAACTACAGCACACTGACAATACCACATGCCAGGAAAGATGTGGAGCAACAGGAATTCTCATGCATAGTAAGGGATGTTTATACAAAACTAAATTTACCTTTAAACATAACTGTCCAGCAGTTGCATTCCTTGGTAGTTACCAAAAAAGTCAAAAAATATGTCCATACAAAAACCTGCACACAGAAGTTTTTAGCAGTTTTATTCATAATTGCCAAAGCCTGGAAGTCACAAAGATCCCTTCTATAGGTAATTAGATAAACTATGGTACATTCAGACAAAAGAACATTGTTCGACACTAAAAAGGAATTGATCTATCAAACCATGAATAGACATGGAGGAACCTTAAGTGCACCTTTCTGAGTGAAAGAAGGCAGTCCGAGAAGGATAAGTGCTGTCTGATTCTAACTATGTGACGTCTGGAAAAGGCAAAGCTATGGAAACAATGAAAACATTATTGGTTGCTAGGAGTGGACAGGGGAGAGACAACAAGCAGAACTCAGGATTTTTAGGGCAGTGAGAATGCTCTGTATGGCACTGTGATGGTGGAGACATGTCGCTGTACATTTGTCCAGACTCATGAATGTACAACAAGAGTGAACCCTTAGGTGAACTATGGACTTTGGGTGATAATGATGGTAACTGGAGGGTCATCCTGCATTCACCAGTGTAGGTACATTTGGTAAAAAAAAAAAAAAAAAATGTACCATTCTTGTGAGTGATATGGATAATGGGGGAGACTGTGCAACTGGGAACAGGAGGTAAATGGAAAAATCTCTGTATTTTCCCCTCAATTATGCTCTAAACCTAAAAAAGAAGTCACATGAGAATATTGCATCAATAAATAAATTTCTAGTTGTTTCTCACCGTGTAGCCCCCAGATCACATAGCCTTGATGTTCCAATGAAAACTGAAGGTCAAGAAAGTAAAGACACAGGAGTCACCTAAGGTCACATAATGGCAGTGTTTTTAGGACCTAGGATGTTCATATTTCAGCCTCTATTTCTTTATAGGAATTAAATGTTTCCTAATAAATTCTAAGGGTACATAGAATAACATTCAATGTAAAAACAGGACAGTGGGCGTGCATTGATGTTCTTGCTGGGAAATGTGGTCCACTGCATTCCCACTGTGTTAATGGCCAGGGAGACAGCTGTTCTGTAGGAAAGCTGATGACTTTCCACAGACATCAGGTATACCTGAGCACTCTGCTGATGTCATTGACTGTCTGAGTAGCAGTTTGTTTAGCTTGACCTGCTACATCAACTACTGAGATTCAAATACATGATAGATCTGGTCCATCAGGTGGTATGGATCCATTTATTATCAAAGAGGAAGCAGTCTTCACCTTTTGTAAAGAACTCGGAAGAGCTTCAGTACCTGGAAAATTCCAAAGGACAGCATCTCTTCTTTGTACCTCAGAGAATCTGCTACATCAGAAGCAAAAAGCCTTTGGGGAGAAAACAGTGCTTCTCAGAAATAATGGGCAATGACATGTCAGGGAAATGCACACACAAAAGGCAGAAAATACAATCTTTATTTCAAACAAAACAGAATCCCAGGAAAAAAGCATTTATCCAGACAAATAAGATGGTCCTAGACTGACCGAGTGGGCAGATGATAATCCACAGAGAGTGATATGGGGCCTTTGTACTGACGGTTGTAGCCATCACAAGAAAGAAAGCCTGTGCAAATATACTGGGAAGCAAAAGAAACCGAATGCTGAGGGATTTCAGCATGTGCCTCTCAACCTTCAAAAGATCAAATAAACAGAAAACAAGGAAGGGGCTGGAAGTATTTGGTAAATTTCTGTATGTTCCCCTTGATTTTTCTATGAACCTTAAACTGCTCTAAAAAAATAAAGCCAAGAAGGAAAGAAGGAAAAGAAAGGAAGAAAGGGAGGGAGGGAGAAAAGTCTAAACAAAAAATCATCTGTAAAGTTAATAGAAGAATATCAAAGACTAAGGAGAAATTCCATTTAAAAAATAGAATGTATTACGTGGGCTATATTTCTGACTATCATGTATGTTAAATTGGATGTCTGATTCCTGCTTAGAATTCTTGAATAGACTGTCACTTGCAGAAGGTCCCCTGTGGCCTGCCCCCGGCCTCGGTCTTCAACCTGCTAGATATTTTCCCTGCAGTGTCGCTGTAGGGTGTCACCGTCAGTGGCTCACAGGGGCTGCATGTCACACCTCTGTGCCCTGGAATGTCCTGTTCTGTCTGCTTTGAGCGCAACTCCTCCCTTGGATAAAAGTTGCAGAATTTCAGTTTCACACAATAGTGACATATATCTATCTGGCTACCGAAAGAATGCTGTCGATAGACAGGTATCAGTCATTACATGCCAGCAATCAAGGTCTACACAACTGAGTGTCTCAAGGAGTTTATGATTTGGAGGGGAGTGGTGGAAGCAAAGAAGGAAGGCATGGATGAAAACGTCTACTTGACAATAGTCTGAACTGGGAGCTGTAGCAGGAATTGCAGGTAAAATGTGGTTGATCTGTAGTTGTTTGGTGAGTACCAAGGGCTTCAAAGGGCATGTGACTGAATTTGGAAATGTTCAGCCTACCTCCTGACTTATGAGCAGATAGGTTTGCTTGTTAAAAATGTAATGTCTTGCTACACACTTGTAAGAGTAGCAAAATTTTTTCTTTAAATAAGTTATAATGCCACATGCTGGCAAAGATATGGAGAAACTGGATCTTTCCTACATTGCTAGTGAAGATGTAAAATCGTGCGACCACTCTGACAGATAGTTTGGCCATTTCTTATGAAACTAATATGCAGTACTATTTATACTAACCAAGACTTGGAGACAATCTAAATGTCCATCAACAGATGAATGGGTAAAGATGTACTTATATATGGTGGAATACTACTCAGCCATATAAAAGAATGGAATAATGCCATTCACAGCAACATGGATTTACCTAGAGATTCTCATACTAAGTGAAATAAACCAATGACAAATATCATATGATATCACTTATATGTGGAATCTAAAAAAAAAAGATACAAGTGAACTTACTTACAAAATGGAAGTAGACTCACAGACATGGAAAACAAGCTTATGATTACCAAGGGGAATGGGGGGGGGGATTAATAAGGAATTTGAGACTAGCAAGTACGAACTACTATATATGAAGGAGATAAACAACAACTAATATATAAGACAGGGAACTGTACTCAAGATCTTGTAATAACCTGTAATGGAAAAGAATCTAAAAATGTGGACTCACTGAATCACTTTGCTATATACTTGAAACAAACACAACCTCCTAAATCAACTACATTTCAATACATTTTTTAAATAAATAAAAGCAAAAAATAATAATGAAATGAATTGACAAAAAAAAAAGAATATCAGACATGCTAACAAAGATTTATGTGTGAAATGTTTACAAAATAAAAGGAAAATAATCCATGCCCCACCCCACCCCACTCCAAAACCCAAAAAACTAAGCATGCACACACGTACCTCAGGAGCACACTCTTGGGCATTGAGCCCAGAGACATGAAAGCTTACATTCCCCAAAAGGCCTATACTTGCATATGCATAGCAGCTTCATTTATCATAGCCAAATTCTGGGGAAAAGCCAAATGTCCTTCAACAAGCGAACGATTGAAAAATCTCTGGTTCATCCATACGGTGAAATGCTATTACTCAGCAATGAAAAGCAATAAACTATTGGAAGTTCCCACTGTGGTGCAGTGGGTTAAGAATTTGACTGCAGCAGCTTGGGTCTCTACGGAGGCTTGGGTTTGATCCCCAGCCTGGCACAGTGGGTTAAGGATCGGAGGTTGCCACAGCTGTGGTGTAGGTCACAGCTGTGATTTGGATTCAGTCCTTGGCCTGGAAACTTCCATATGCCATGGGTGTGGCAGTGAAGAAAATTGAAAATAAAAAAAAAAAAAGGAAAAGAAATATTGACACGTGCAACAACCTGGATGAATCTGAAAGGCGTTATGCTTAGTGAAGACAGTTGATCTCATAAAGTTATGTTTATCCTCAATACTACGAAACTGTAGAGTTAAAGAATAATTTAGGGGTTACGAGGAGCCCAAGAGTGCGTGGTGTGGGGCCAAGTGCAAACACAAAGAATTAGCAACAGGTATTTCTGTAGAGATGGGATGGTTCTGTATATTGGTTATGGTGGTGGGTTATTACCAGATAAAGTTACTTGCAACTACACACACATGACGAATGCAGGTCAACAATGGTTAAAAGCAAGTAAGGTGTATAGTGTAGCTAATAGCCATGTTCCTGCTTTCATACTGTACCACGGCTACATAAAATCTCATATTGGGAGAAGCTGGGTGAAGGGCACACGGAACTGATATGATTTTTGGCAACTCTCTGTGAGTCCCTGTTTCTGTATTTCAGACTCCCTGTGAATCTATAAAAAATAGTTGTTATAAGTAATCAAAAAAATGCAAATCCAAAGGACAAAAAGAGCGCAGGTCCATGTGTAAAAGATATGTGTTATAGATGTTACTTACAGCCTTGGGGGAATTCAGAGAAGAGAGGTCACGAAGGCTTTATGGGGGAGAAGGGGTTGAGCTTAACACAGAGGTTCACGTGGAAATCAGACTGGAGACATGGAGATGACGCAGTGCCCCCGGCCCGGCTGGGGAGGGAAGAGCTTGTGCCCAGGCCTCACAGGCGGGATGCGAGAGGTGGAGCAGCACACACGCTGGCTTCCAGTGCAGCGGAACATCTGGTTACAGGAAGGGCCTGCCGGTACCCAGAAACAGCTGCAGCAAGAACAGAAAGCATCTGAGATTTTAAGCTGTGGAGATACAGAGAGGAGAGTGAGAAGCCGTTGTCTTTTGCAAGTGGGAGAATGTCATACTGCAAGTAGCATTTTTGAAAGCTGAACCTGGCAGGGATTTAGAACAGACTGGGATAGGAGAGGAAGGGAAGGCACAGAGAACACGCTGCAGCAGCCCAGCATGGACGTCCTGACTAAGGCTTGAACTAAGTTGCTAGTTGGGACACATCCTGGAGCTCCTGTTGTGGCTCAGCAGGTTAAGAACTGGACTAGTATCATAGAAGATGCAGGTTACACCCCTGGCCTGACTCAGTGGGTTAAGGATCCGGCGTTGCGTGAGCTGTGGTGTAGGTCACAGATGTGACTGGGATCCCACCTTGCTTTGATTATGGCCTAGGCCAGCAGCTGCAGCTCTGATTCCACCCCCTAGCCTGGAAACTTCTTTATACCTCAGGTGTCCCCCACCCCCCAAAAAAGAAAAGACACATCTGATTTGAAAGATGCCATGAGCATGGACCACAAAGAACCAGGTCATTGACTGATTGCCCATGGAATCTGGAATCCATCCAAGGTTGAGCCTGGGATGTGAGAGTGGGGAGGGGGCATTTAGGAAAGAAGGTGCCACATTTCGTGTCGCTCACGTAGAGGTAAGGGTGTGCCAGAAAGAGCAGGCTGCTTCCTGAGACGCGAAGCTCACTTGAAAATAGGGTGGGCGGGGCCTTATCAGTAAATCGCCAGAAGAGCCGAGCAGATGAGGTTGTGCTTGGGAAGGACGGACAGGAGAGGACGCTGCAGAGAAGTGCGGAAGCACTTACCTGTGCAGACCCTCCTGAAGCACGGCCTAGAAAGTAAGAAAAGGCTCTTCCCTTAGCCCTTCTTCTCCCCGTTTTGTTCAAAGCCTGACATCATCCTCAGCAGGCCCGGGCTTGGCTGCTCACCCCAGATGGCCCTCTCACTGGCTCTTCAACAAGCCCCTGCTGGTGACACCGGTCGGGCCGGTGCCAGGTGGACGCAGGAGCCGCAGCAGCCAGCTCCGTGCATCTCAGATGCAGGAAGATGGAGGGGAAGTCCACTGTCCAAGCGGCTGCAGGCGGCCTCTCTAAGCCCACAGAACCTCATCCCTGCAGTTAATCCTGATCACAAGTTCTCAACACCGTGCCCCCCTCATTTAGCTGTCAGCTTCCCTGTGCTCAGAGCTTCCAGAAAGAAATCACAATAGCTCAGACCTTATCTTTGAGGCCCTTTGTTTTGAGGGCTTTTTCCTTAGCTGGAGGTGGAGGGCTGCGTTCCATCACTGGCAGATGCGTCTTGGATCTCCCTAGAGAGCAGAGCAGCCTGTTTCGTGTCACTGTTTGCTTTTTAATAAGAGGGTGAGAAGAGCAGGGAGGGGCGGGTCTGACGGATGTCTTCCAAGCAGGAGGCTGCGGCTGCCTCTCCCCACCTGTGCTGTGCGCCCACGGGAACTCCTGGAGAGAGCAGTGACCCGGGAGAGCTCTCGGTGTCTTCTTCCCCTGCCCAAATGTCCCTTCACGTGTGAGATGGCGAGAAAATGGTGCTGCTTTTCCCAGATTCCCCAGCTGCTTGAGAACCCCTGACCATTCAGCAAGATGAAAGTATGAGGCCATTTGAACTCCTTGGAAAAAAAAAAAAAGTGCAACATCTGGGAAGCACTAGCACAGCACAGAGTCTCTGTGTCCCAGCGAAAACCTTTGAGATTTGCTGCCATTTGCTCGGAGGATGGCACTGTGGCCTGATTTAGCCCCGCAGCGCAGCCTCTGGGAGAGTCTTCAGCCAGGGCTTAAAGACATTTTGATGCACCATTTTTCAGGCAGTCAAGGCTGCACACGTTTTAATCTGGGCTGTTTTAATGGGACCTTGAAAGCAAGCCGCTAGCTCATATTGTGATGTAAAACAAAATACGTTTTTTTTTTTTTGTTTATGAAAGTAAATGTTTATTATAAGATATGCAGACAAATCAGAAAGTAGAAAGTGAATACGGACCACCTCCTTACTATCATTTCAGACATTTTAACATTTATTCCTGCATATTGATATGTAGATTTGTTTACATACAAAGAGAGAGGTCAGAGTGAGACACCAGCGTCATGTGCTGTCACTTATATGTGGAATCTAAAAAGGACACGATGAACTTCTTTGCAGAACAGATACTGACTCACAGACTTTGAAAAACTTAATGGTTTCCAAACAAGACAGGTTGGGGGGGTGGGGGATGGAGTGCGGTTTGGGATGGAAATGCTATAAAATCGGGTTGTGATGATCATTGGACAACTGTAAATGTAATAAAATTCAATGAGTAGTTTTTTTAAAAAGAGAGAGGAGTCAGGGAGAGAGAAAAAGAGAGCTTCATAAATACCCCCCCCCCCGCTTTTTTGTCTTTTTAGGGCCGCACCCACAGCGGATGGAAGTTCCCCGGCTAGGGGTCAAATTGGAGCTATAGCTGCCGGCCTACACCACAGCCACAGCAACACGAGATCCGAGCCTCATCTGCGACCTACACCACAACTCACAGCAATGCCAGATCCTTAACTTCCTGAGCGAGGCTGGGGAATTGAACCCACATCCTCATGGATACTAGTTATATTCATTACCTCTGTGCCACCACGGGAACTCCCATACATACGCTTTTTAAGAACAAAAAATGATTATGCCTTATAGGCCTTTTTATTGGATTGATAATCTGTTATCAGTACTGCTATGGACTGAATTGCACCCCACCCCCTGCCCCCGATTCGTATGTTGAAATCCTGAGCACCTCCATGTTGCTGTATGTGGAGACAAGGCCTTTAACGCGGTAATTAAGATCAAATGCGGTCTTAAGGGTGGGGCCCTGCTCCAGCAGGACTGGTGTCCTTATGAAAAGAGGAAGAGACAGCAGAAATACACGTGCACAGAGGCTAGACCCAGTGAGGACCAGGGAGAAGATGGCCATCTGCAAGCCAAGGGGAGACCTCACCTGCAACCCCCTTGATCTCAAGATTCTAGCCTCTGGGACATGAGAAAACAGATTTAGTGGTTTAAGCCGCCTAGTCTCTGGTATATTGTTATGGTGGCCCCAGTGAACTAATACAGATATTCTGGGATTCTAACTAGACTTGTCGTTGTTGTAATGGTGAATAATATTCCATCCCGTGGCTGTGTAATTACTTGCTTAAACAATCATGACCATTTATGTTGTGCCTAAAGCTTTTTATTATAAGTAAGGTTACAAGAAGCACCCTTGCACATCAAGTGTGCACACACATCAAATCCATTTTAGGATAATGTACAAGAATGGAATTGCAGGGTCAGAAGATGTGCTGGTGCCGAATTGTGACATAGGGGCCAAACTGGCTTCCAAAGAGGCAGGGCCTGCTGGCATTTCCATGCCCAGGACTCAAAAGCCAGTGTTCCCACCCATAGCCCGCCTGCCCGCCCCAAACTGGACATATTCAGCCCTTAACTCACATTCCTAGGCCAAAATGATCATTTAATTTCATAACAGAAGTTGAATATCTTGATATTTGATTATTGAAATTTCTCTTTCTCCTTTTTAATGAACCTCTCTGCATCCTTTATTAATTTTTTCCAAGATGCGTTGTTTTTCCAGTTATCACATGACAGCCCTTGCTCTGTTATAGGTTACAGTACCTTTTCTGCTTTGCCATTTTCCTTTTCATTTTGTCTTGCTTAGCTGTTTGCTTGTTTATTGCCATACAGAATTCTTACATTGCTATCTAATCAGATCTGCCAAGCTTTACTTCCTAGTTTCTGGCTTGCATACCTTGCACAATTTTTTCTTTTTTCCCCACGGTATTCACCTACATTTCTTTTGCAGACTTCGTGATAATCAGGGGGAAAGCAAAGGGGAAAGGTGTTTGCTGTACACACTATTTGGAATGAAAAGGAATGGTGTTTGTACTTTCTGATACCAGCATATCCAAATTGCTGCATCAGAGCAGGTCAGGATCTGTCGTTTGGTGCTGGAGTCACGCGTTCTTTTCCAGCCAGAGAGGTCGCCAGGTGACATCACCACTGTCTTATGGGCATTGCTAGCCTTGCAGAGGCTTGGCCCCTTCCTACACCTGCTGGGTCGGATGCTTAGCTGAGCCCCGCCACCTCTGCCTCACCGGCCACTGTCTGACGGGCCACTGCTCCCTGACAGAGCTGCCCCATCCTCACATGTGTTTCCTCAGAGCAGCTGCCAGAGAGTTAAACTTCACATTCTGTCCCTGTCTTTAGGGACACACCCTCTCAGACGAGGGCATTTCAGTTCCAGCTCATTTGCTGTTCACACACGCGCACACAAACACAGGTGTGTTAAAGTCCTAGCTACATGCGTGCATTGGCGTTTCCTGGTGGATTTTTAGAAAGAGCGCCACCCACCGTTAAAGCACAGGTTGAAGGTGGAGTCAGGAGTCACGATCCCCTCCCCTTTGGGTCCCTGAGGCTCTCGGAGAAGAAAGCAGGTGCCGCTGCCAGAGCCGAGAAGCCTCTGCAGGGAGAGGCTTCCACGTTAACTGCAAAAGGTCCGCTGAACAAAGCCCCAGGTCCTGTTGCGTGAATCTGCTCCCCGCGGGCTGCAGCAGGTCCCGCTGTGCTCCACCTTCAAGGTGCAGGTGGTGCCATGAAGACTCGTGACTCCGCCTGACCGTTCCGAGACAGGCTTCAGTGTTCCCTGTATCTGTTTTGTGTCTGCGAAAAGGGAAATACATCACATAAATATTCATCTATAAAGACAGCGAATTGGGGAGGTCATCAAGGCGTTGTTTTTAATTCTGTAACATCGCTTTTGTGGCTGTTTCGCTCCGATCCCGTGCCCTAAGAGCCCAAGTCAGGGTGCTTAAGTGTGCGCTGAATGGCATGAACAAGCAGTGAGTAAAGCCGCTAACACCCCTGCGTGCACTGCTCGGCAGTGCTGCTTTCCATTGGAGCTGAGGCCTCCTAGAGGGTTTCTGCCTCATTTAGTGCCGTCAATACCTCAATTAGTGCCTGCTCGCCTCTCCTGGGAAGGGACAGTTACACATGTCGCTTCCTGCGCCTTTGAAACCTAAAACACCCCAGAGAGCCTCTGGTCGTAAAGTATCTTCTGATTAACAGTGCTGTTTGCCAAGAACGCCTCGCTCTTTCTGTGTCTTCCTCTGTAAGATTTCTCAGCCGCCGCAAGCAGGAGACACCAAGAGATGCCACCTGCCAGCAGTGCGTGTGTGCCAGCGAGCATTCACTGACTCTCCGCCTGGACCTGAGCTCCTAAGCCCACGGCACACATAGCAAGGGGAAGCGCTGACTTGGCGCCCGTGGGGGTGGGGTTCACAGGCACGTGTGCTTCTGTGTGTGTGCACATGCCTGTGTGGGCATGTGTGTATGTGGGCACTGCCTTAGCCTGGCACTTGCTCTCGAGCTAGGACCTGATTCCACCTCTTAGCATCATGAATCCCATGATTCAGTGCATGAGGAGAATTCCTTCCACTTTTTTAAAATTATTTTTAAAATTTATTTTTGTTTTTTTAATTGCTTAATGAATTTTATTACATTTATAGATGTACAGCAATTGTCACAGCCAAATTTTATAGCATTTCCATACCAAATCCTCAGTGCATCCCCCACCCCCCAGCCTGTCTTATTTGGAAACCATAAGCTTTTCAAAGTCTGTGAGTCAGTATCTGTTCTACAAAGAAGTTCATTGTGTGCTTTTTCTAGATTCCACATGTAAGTGATAGCATTTGATGTTGGTGTGTCAGTGTCTGACTGACTTCACTTAGCATGATAATTCCTAGGTCCATCCATGTTGCTGCAAATGCTGTTATTTATTTCCTTTTAATGGCTGAGTAATATTCTATTGTGTACCACTTCTTTATCCACTCCTCTGTCAATGGACATTTAGGTTGTTTCCGTGTCTTGGCTATTGTATAGAGTGCTGCAATGAGCACTGGGGTACATGTGTCTTTTCGAGTCATGGTTTTCTCTGGATAGATGCCCAGGAGTGGGATTGCTGGATCAAGTGGTAATTAGTTTTCTGAGGAATCTCCATACCGTTTTCCACAGTGGTAGCACCAAGTTACATTCACACCAACAGTGTAATAGGGTTCCCTTTTCTCCATGCCCTCTCCAGCACTTATTGTTTGTAGACTTTTTGATGATGGCCATTCTGTCCGGTGTAAGGTGGTACCTCATAGTGCTTTTGATTTGCATTGCTCTAATAATGAGTGATTTTGAACATCTTTTCATTTATTTTTTGGCCATCTGCATGTCTTCTTTGGAGAACTGTCTGTTTAGATCTTCTGCCCATTTTTCGATGGGGTTGTTTGTTTTTTTTGGTATTGAGCTGCAGAAGGTGGTTATAAATTTTGGAGATTAATGCCTTGTCAGTGGCTTCATTTGCAAATATTTTTCCCATTCTTTGGGCTGTCTTTTCATTTTGTTTATGGTTTCCTTTGCTATGCAGAAACTTTTAAGTTGAATTAAGTTCCATTTGTTTATTTTTGTTTTTATTGTCATTACTGTAACAGGTGGATCTGAGAAGATGTTGCTGTCGTTTATGCCGGAGGGTGTTTGGCCTGTGTTTTCCTCTAAGAGTTTGATAGTATCTGATCTTAAACCTAGGTCTTTAATCCATTTTGAGTTTATTTTTGTGTATAGTATTAGGAAGTGTTCTAATTTCATTCTTATATATGTAGCTGGCCAGTTTTCCCAGCACCAATTAAGGGGCTGTCTTTTCTCCAATATATTCTTGCCTCCTTTGTCATAGATTAGTTGACTGTAGGTCTGTGGGTTTAATTCTGGGCTTTCTATCCTGTTCCACTGATCTATATTTCTGTCTTTGTTCCAGTACCATATGGTTTTGATGACTATAGCTTTTTAGTATAGTCTGAAGTGAAGGAGCCTGATTCCTCCAGCTCCATTTTTCTTTTTCAGGATGTCTTTGGCTATTCTGGGTCTTCTGTGCTTCCAAACAAACTTTAAAATATTTTATTCTAGTTCTGTGAAAAATGTCCTTGGTAATTTGATAGGGATTGCATTGAATCTGTAGATTGTCTTGGGTAGTGTAGTCATTTTGATAATATTGATGCTTCCAATCCAAGAGCATGGTATGTCTTTCCATCTGTTCATGTCACCCTTGATTCTTTCATCGGTGTCTTATAGTTTTCAGAGTACAGGTCTTTTGTCTCTTTAGGTAGGTTTATTCCTAAGTATTTTATTCTTTTTGATGTGATGGTAAACGGGATTGCTTTCCTATTTCTCTTTCTGATCTTTCGTTGTTAGTATATGAAATTGCAGTCAATTTCTGTGTATTAGTTACGTATCCTGCGACTTTGCCAAATTCATTGATGAGCTCTACCAGTTTTCTGGTACCATCTTCAGGATTCTCTAGGTATAGTATAATGCCATCTGCAAATAGTGATAGTTTTACTTCTTCCTTTCCAGTTTGGATTCCTTTTATTACTTTTACTTCTCTGATTGCTGTGGCTAAACTTCCAAAACTATGTTGAATAGCAGTGGTGATAGCAGACATCCTTGTCTTGTTCTTGATCTCAGCAGGAATTCTTTCAGCTTTTCACCACTGAGAATGATGTTAACTCTGGGTTTGCCATATATGGCCTTTATTATGTTGAGGTAGGTTCTTTCTATGCCTACTTTCTGAAGGGTTTTAGGTAGAAATGGGTATTGGATTTTGTCAAAGGCTTTTTCTGCATCTATTGAGAGGATCATATGGTTTTTATTCTTCAATTTGTTAATGTGGTGTATCACACTGATTAATTTGCAGATATTGAAGAATACTTGCACCCATGAGATGAATCCTGCTTGATCATGATGTACAATCCTTTTAATGTATTGTTGGATTTGGTTTGCTAGTATTTTGTTGAGGATTTTTGCATCTATGCTCATCAGTGAGATTACTTGTAATTTTCTTTTTTTTTTTTTTTTTTGTGGTATCTTTGCCTGGTTTTGGAATCAGGGTGCTAGTGGCATCATAGAATATGTTTGTTTTTTTTGTGAGTGTTCCTTCCTCTGCAATTTTTCAGAATAGTTTCAGAATGATAGGTGTTAGCTCATCCCTAAATGTGTGATAGAATTCACCTGTGAAGCCATCTGGTCCTGGACTTTTGTCTGTTGGAAGTTTTGTCCACTTGTCCATTTTGTTTTTGTTTGTTGGAAGAATGTGTCCATTTCTTCTAAGCTTTCCATTTTATTGGCATATAGTTGCATATTGTAGTCTCTTATGATCTTTGTATTTCTGTGATGTTCATTGTTACTTCTCCCTTTTCATTTCTGATTTCATTGATTTGAGTCCTCTTTTTTTCTTGATAAGTCTGGTTTATCAATTTTGTTGATCTTGTCAAAGAACCAGCTTTTAGTTTCATTGACCTTTTCTGTGGTTTTCTTCATTTCTATTTCATTGATTTCTGTTCTGATCTTTATGATTTCTTTCCTTCTGCTAATGTTAGGTCTTGTCTCTTCTTCTCTCTCTAGCTTATTTTGATGTAAAGTTAGGTTGTTTATTTGAGCCTTTTCTTGTTTTCTGAGGTAAGCTTGTATTGCTATAAACGTCCCTCTTAGAACTGCTTTTGTTTGCATCCGCTAGGTTTTGGAGTATTGTCTCTTTGTTGTCATTTACTTTTAGGTATTTTTTAATTTCCTCTTTGATTTCTTCAGTGATCCATTGGTTGTTTAGTAGCATGTTGTTTAGTCTCCACGTGTTTGTGTTTTTTGTAGTTTTTTTCTTGTTGGTTTCTGGTCGTACAGCATTGTGGTTGTAAAAGAGGCTTGATATGATTTCAATTTTCTTAAAATTAACTGAGGCTTGATTTATAGCCCAGGATGTGATCAATCTTAGAGAATGTTCTATGTGCACTTGAGAAGAATGTGTATTCTGTTGCTTTTGGATGGAATGTCCTATAAATATCTATTAAGTCCATCAGGTCTAATGCTTCATTAAGGGCCTGTGTTTCCTTATTGATTTTCTGTCTGGATGATCTGTCCATTGCTGTTAGTGGAGTGTTAAAGTCCCCCACTATTATTGTGTTATTGTTGATTTCTCCTTTTAAGGTTGTTAGCAGTTGCCTTATATATTGTGATGATCCTATGTTGAGTGCATAAATATTTAAAATTATTATATCGTCTTCTTGGATTGATCCTTTGATTATTATGTAATGTCCTCCTTGTCTCTTAAAATATTCTTCATTTTATGGTCTATTTTGTGTGATATGAGTATTGCTACTCCAGCTTTCTTTTGATTCCCGTTTGCATGGAATATTTTCTTCCATCCTCTCACTTTCAATTGGTATGTGTTCCTGCAAGTGAAGTGGGCCTCTTGAAGATAGCATTTATATGGGTCTTGTTTTTGTATCCATTGAGCCAGTCTATGTCTTTTGGTTGGGGCATTTAGTCCATTAACATTTAAGGTAATTATTGATATGTACTATCTTTTTGCCATTTTATTACCTGTTTGGATTTGTTTTTGTTGCTCTTTTTTCTTCCCTTCTTCTCTTGTTCTCTCCTCTTGTGGTTTGATGACTATCTTTAGTGTTGTGTTTGAGTTGATTTTTCTTATTTGTTTGTATATCAATTGTATATTTTTGGTTTGCAGTTACCCTGAAGTTTTGATATAGGAGTCTATAAATACACGAGATTGTTTTAAGTCATTGGTTTCTTAATTGCAAGTGCGTCTCTAGTGTCCTGCATTTTTGTACCCTTCTCTTCTCATGATTTCTGATTTTGGTAGCATAATTGTGCATGGATGATTTTTGTATCTTTGTATATATGCCTTTATTGGTGAGCCTTGTCATTTGTGGTATTTTTGTTTCTGGTTTTTCTGGTTGTGGCCTTTTCTTTCTGCCTAGAGAAGTTTCTTTAGTATTTGTTGTAAAGCTGGTTTAATGTTGCTGAATTCTCTTAGCTTTTTTTATCTGTAAACCTTTTGATTTCTCCTTCAAATCTTAATGAGAGCCTTGCTGGGTAAAGTAATCTTTGTTAGAGGTTTTATCCTTTCATCACGTTAAGTATATCATACCAGTCCCTTCTGGCCTGCAGAGCTTCTGTGAAAAATGTGCTGATAACCTTATCAAGGTTCCCTTGTATATTATTTGTTTCTTTTCCCTAGCTGCTTCCAGTATTTTCTCTTTGTCTTTAATTTTGGTCAGTTTGATTAATATGTATCTCAGGGTGTTCCTCCTTGGGTTTATTTTATATGGTACTTGTTGCACTTCCTGGATTTGAGTGAGTGGTTCCTTTCCCATATTAGGGATGTTTTCGGCTATTATCTCTTTGAATATTTTTTCTGTCCCTTTCTCTCTCTCTTCTCCTTCTGGCACCCCTATAATATGGATGTTGGTGAGTTTAACATTGTCCCAGAGTTCTCTGAGACTCTCTTCACTTCTTTTCAATCTTTTTTCTCTTTTCTGTTTTGCATCAGTGATTTCCACTAGTCTGTCCTCCATCTTGCTTATTCGTTCTTCTGCCTCCTGTATTCTGCTGTTGGTTGCTTCAAATGAACTTTTTATTTCAGTTATTGTATTTTGCCTTTCTGCTTGCTTAAGCTTTTTTTTTTTTTTTTTGGTCTTCTTGTCTTTTCCAGGGCCACACCTGTGGCATGTGGAGGTTCCCAGGCTAGGGGTCTAATCAGAGCTGTTACTGCCAGCCTTTGCCAGAGCTACAGCAATGCAGAATCCGAGCCACATCTGTGACCTACACCACAGCTCACGGCAACACCGTATCCATAACCCACTGAGCAAGGTCAGGGATCGAACCCACAACCTCATGGTTCCTAGTCAGATTTGTTTCCACTGCACCACCATGGGAACTCCTGCTTGTATTTCTTTGCTCAGTGTTTCCTGTGAATTATCAATCTTTGCCTTGAGTTTATTTCCAATGTCTTGCATCATCTTCAGCATCAACAGTCTAAAGTCTTTTTCCTGGAGGCTGATAATCTCCCAATCACTTAGCTGTTTTTCTGGGTTTTTTCTTTCTCCCATATCTGAGTTATAGTTCTCTGTCTTTTCATTTTTATAGGTTTTTGGCATAGTGTCCTTTTTGCAGACGATAGAGTTGTAACCTCTCTTTGTTCTGGTGTCTGCCCTCCTTGTGGCTGAGGTTGGTTCAGGGGCTTGCTGTAGGGTTCCTGATGGGAGGGACTGGTTCCTCCCCACTGATAGATGGAGCTGATTCCTATCCCTCTGGTGGGTGGGGCTTTGTCTCTGGGTGAGATCTGAGGTAGTTGTGTGCCTGAGAGGGTTCTTTAGGCAGCCTGTTTACTGACGTGTGGGCTGTGATCCCACCTGGATTATTGTTTGGCCTGGGGCTTCTCAGCACTGATAGGTGGGGCCAGATTTCTCCAACATGGCCACCTCCAGAGAAACACATGCTGGTGAATATTCCTGAGAGCTTTGCCTCCAATGTCCTTCCCCCACAACAATCTATGGTCACATCTTGTTTTCCTAGGAATTCCTCCAAGAATTGCAGTCAGGTCTGACCCAGATTCCTATAGAGTCTTTGCTTTGCCTCAGGACCCAGTGCACATGAAGGTGTGTGTGTGCCTTTCAAGAATGGGGTCTCCGTTTCCCCCAGTCCCATGGAGCTCCTGCACACGAGCCCCACTGGCCTTCAATGCCAGATGCTCCGGGGGTCTGTCTCCCTGCGCCAGATCCCCAGACGTGGGGACTTGACATGGGGCTCAGAACTCTCACTCCTTAGGTGTGTCTCTGTGATACAGTTACTTTCCAGTCTGTGGCTTCCCACCAAGGAGGTATGGGGTTGCTTATATCACATAGTTGCCCCTCCTACCTCTTGATGTGGTCTCCTCTTTGTTCTAGAGTAGAATATCTTTTTGAAGGTCTCCAGTCCCTTTGGTTGAAGGTTGTTCAGCATTTGGGTGTTATTTTGTTGCTGTTATCGAGAATTCCCTCCACTTTGAATTAAGAAGGAAAAGGCAGGTAGCACGGGCTCCCGCGAGACTGGGTTTAGCTGTGCTGCTTATTTCTTTTTCTGTCTGCACCTCCACTGCCTCCCTCTGGACATTGCTTTAGCAAACCTATGAAATAGGCTGGGAGACATCTGAGCAATTTGAAGAGAAAACTCTTTAAAAAGAAGGAAAAAATATGTATATGTAATTGTTTATTTATTTTTCTTTTTATGGCTGCACCCGTGGTATATGGAAGCTTCTGGGAGAGTGATTGAATCCAGGCCACAGCTGCAGCAACATCAGATACTTGAACCCACTGCTCAGGGTTCGGGATCCAACCCATGCCTCCACGGCCACCCGAGCCACTGCAGTTGGATTCTTTACCCAGTGCACCATGGCAGAAGCTCCGCGTGTTTTTCTCTGACAAACATTAATAAAAATATCCATCATCGTGGCCTTCATACAGAATTTTGGAGAAAGAATTTGGAATAATGTAAATG
>PVHT020000170.1:8988473-9062624 GCA_004024745.2 Catagonus wagneri | reverse complement strand
CGCACACAGGCACACACACACAGGCACGCGCACACACACACAGGCACACGCACACGCACACACAGGCACACACACACAGGCACATGCACATGCACACACACGCACACGCACACACAGGCACGCACACACAAACACACACGTGTGCTCCCGTACTCACATTCCATGCACCGTGGGTGACGCATGCACATACATGCATGTGCACGCTGGCACTTAGGGAAGAATATTTCTACATGCACAGAATCACAGGCACCGTACAGACACCTAGCACGTACTTCTGTCGATCTGCGGCAATAATCCCTTTGAAAACACCATTCAAAACTTCTTGGAGAGTAAACAGGCCGTCACCCCATTCTTTTCATATCAAGTTACCAGAATTCTTTTCATATCAAGTTACCAGAATTTAGCTCTTTAAAAAAACCTTTCCTCTTCTTTGAATATGATGTCAGTTTTCAAGGTGATGCAATGGAAACAGCCATTATATTATTTACCAAATTTATTAATACTTCACTTAGAACCTTCAAAAGTGAAATTTACTTTTAAACCTTTTTTTAAATTGCTCAGGCTTTATAAAAACCATGCAAGCATGTTTAAGTCTTTAAAATCTCTATGATCCCCTCACTTTAACACTGCTTTTGTTTTTCCCTTCTGGTTCTTGCTTATATATGTATGTATATGAAAAGCCCTTTAGACTCAGTGGAATGTAAGTCTAGTTGGGAAAACAAGTCATGGATGCAAATATTCGCTGGAGAAAAATCACTAACTCTCTAAACCTTGAAGAGTCTACAAAGGGCTTTTCACGCATTTGATCTTTGCGGCTGCTCTGTGCTGAGGGAGGCGTCACCATGGTACCCGCTGAGGAACCGGGCTCAGAGTGTAAACACTCACCTAAGTGCACAGCTCGAGAATCAGCAGAGCCAAAACTCGGAGGCAGCTCTTCTGATTTCAAATCTTGTTTCCATGACACCCTGGCAGGAAGCTGGAGTGAGGCCCCGGGTGATTTGGGGGAGAGGGGGGACGTTGCAGAGGAAGCTCTGACACAGCGGCCCTGGCTCTGAGCATGCCCAGGAGTCACCCGGAGCCCTCGTTCAGGCAGGCCACCGGCCCGGAGTCGTCCTTTCTAGCAAGTCCCCAGGTTGCTTCTGCTGCTAGGTCAGGAACCACTCTTGAAGAGTCAGTCATGAGCAAATTAATAACAAAGATTGCTCTAAGACTATACATTTGTGCAACTATTTTTGAAAGCTGTTTGGCATTGTCTCATAAATTTAAGGATGTATATATACGTTGACTAGAAAGTTCATCCTCTATTTGTTACCTAGAGAAATTCATGGATAAGTGACCATGGTTCATGTGCAAAAACACTGATAGTTTCTTTGTTTGCAGTGCCCGCATTCTGACATCTCCCCAATAAATAAACTGTAAATAGTCACACAAAAAAAGGATTACACAGCAATGAGCACATCTGCAGGCATGATTTATATATAGCAGATTGCAATTATAGAATGAAAGATAGAAGACACAAAACAATTTGGCATACTCCTGTGATATATACAGTTTAAAAACAGGCAAGACTTAAACTCAGATTTTTTTATGGATGCACACTCCAGAGGTATGACTGTGTTAAAATTCAGGCTTCACCCATATAGTTAACCAATAGGCACATGAAAAGATGCTCAACATCACTAACGATTACAGAAACACAAATCAAAACTACAATGAGGTACCACCTCACACCAGTCAGAATGACCATTATTTAAAAATCTATGGAGTTCCTGTTATGGCCCAGCAGAAGTGAATCCGACTAGGAACCATGAGGATGAGGGTTCTATCCCTGGCCTTGCTTAGTGGGTTAAGGATCTGGAGTTGCCGTGAGTTGTGGTGTAGGTCACAGACACGGCTCAGATCTGGCATTGCCATGGCTGTGGTATAGGCTGGCAGATACAGCTCTGATTCGACCCCTAGCCTGGGAACTTCCATATGCCACGGGCACAGCCCTAAAAAGACAAAAAATAAAATAAATAAAATAAGATAATAAAATAAAAATCTGTAAATAACAAATGCTGGAGAAGGTGTGGATAAAAGGTGACCCTCCTACACTGATAATGGGAATGCAAATTATAGCCACTATGCAAAACAGTATAGAGGTTCCTCAAAACACTCAAAATAGAGTTATGATATGATCTAGCAATCCCACTCCTGGGCATATATGTGGAGAAAACCATAATTTGAAAAGATACAGGCACCCCTATATTCATAGCAGCACTGTTCACAACAGCCAAGACCTGGAAACAACCTAAATGTCCATCGACAGAGGAATGGGTAAAGAGATGCGGTACATATACACAATGGAATACTACTCAGCCATCGAAAAGAATGAAATAATGGCATTTGCAGCAGCATGGATGGGCACAGAGATTATCATACTGAGTGAAGTTAAAGACAAATACCATCATATGTCACTTATATGTGACACAAATGATCTTATCTATGAAACAGAACCAGACTCACAGATACAGAGAACAAATTGTCATTGCCAAGGGGACGGGGTCGGGGGAGGGAAAGATGGGGTGTCCTAGAGTAGCAGGTGCAAACTATTCTGAAGAGGATGAATAAACCACGAGGTCCTGCCGTACAGCACAGGGAACTACCTTCAGTGTCCTGTGATGAACAGTAGTGGAAAACACTGTGGAAAAGAATGCACATATATGTGTAACTGAGTCACTTTGCTGTGCAACAGAAATTAATATGACATTGTAAATCAACTATAGCTCAAAATTACATTTAAAAAAAAATTCAGACTTTACCGCTTACTTTGTAACCTGGAATAGGTCATTCTGTCTGTCTGTACCTCAACTTTGGTGCTCATAAAATCCAGATGATTATAGCACCTCCCGCTTAGAGTTGTTGTAAAGATAAAAGCTAACAAAATGATCAACATAAGGGTTAGTACATGTTAGCTCTCGTTATCGTCATCATTATCATGCCAGGTGTCTCTAAACGGACTTTCTGTGTCCCTGATACCTGCATAGTCAAAAGATAAACGACATGCAGTGAAAAAAATGATAGTCCAGTTAAACAAACCAAGTGTAACCACACCCAGCTAACCAGATTAACTAAAGCTCATGCACACTGTCTGCTGGCACGGAGAACATCAGCGGCCGAGAGACAAGTGTTCTGGGGAGTGAGTGCTGATGCAGGGTGGAGCCCGAGCGGTCAAAGTGGCCTCAAGGAAAAGGCAAAACATCAGAAATTCCACAGTACGGTGGGTGGAATTCCTGCTGTGGCTCAGTAGGTTAAGAATCCAATGTGGTGTCCACAAAGACGCGACTCGATCCCTGGCCTCGTTCAGCAGGTTAAGGATCCGGCGTTGCTATGAGCTGTGGTGTGGCTCGCAGACACAGCTCAGATCTGGTGTTGCTGTGGCTGTAGTGTAGACAGGCAGCTGCAGCTCTGATGTGATCCCTAGCCCGGGAACTTCCATATGCCACCGGTGCAACCATAAAAAGAAAAAATAAAATCAAATAAATAAAGAGACAGTGGGGATTACAGGGCACAATGCAGGATCCAAGTTGTGGTCCTTGGCCCTTCTTGGATAAGCGTCTTCACGTGCAGGAAGACTCAGGTGCCCCTGAGGAGGGTGGTGGTGGGACGCGAGCACAGCTGCCGGAAGACGGGGCCCTGAATCCGGGGAGCCCCAGCTGACACTCCACGCAGCTGCCGTCAACCCAGTGAGGCCCAGGCCACCAGCCAGTATTAAGGGGACGACGGCTTGTCTTCCTTCCCTTTGCTTCTGCATGAAAAACAGCTCTATGTAAAGTGCTTGCTTAAAAGTCAGGATGTGGCTTTGAACTGAACCTTTCTGTGTATTCATCTGTAAGCCCCTGAAACCACGGGTCCTGTTTCCATGGAAACCCCTTGCCTTGCAAGAACCATGTCCGAATACTTTAGAAGGGGGAAGGCTTGATTGGGGAAGAATGCACTTCCACAGGCCCTGGTGACACCACGGCAGTGTTTCCTCAAGCAGGTAATGAGAGAGAGCGTGAGCTCCGGTGTCCAGGAAGGGAGCACAGCCTTTTATAAGCTGATCTCAGAGCGGCGTGCCACCCTCTCGGCCATGTTCTGTGAGTGCCCTGCTGCAGTGCGGGAGGGGCTGTGTGGGGCGCACACCAGAACCTGAGGCCGGCTGGGGTCGCTGTGGGGCTGGCCGGCAAGTGACCAATTACTGTTTTTTTCTGATTAATATTCTGGACCTCACTTAATTTTTCATTCTGACATGGTCTCCTTTCTTACAATTTTTAATTCATTTTGACTATCACTTTTGGCAGAAAATCAAAACCTACTTAATTTCTTATTCCACCTAATTATCAGGAAGTTTCTTTATTGGGCAAAATGTAGCATCTATATGACCAGACAGAAAAAAAAAAAAAAAAAAAGACTGGCTTGTCTCCATTCGAACTGGAGGGAAATACCATTTTTAATATCTTTTGGTTAATATGTGTACTTGCGATGCAAAAACATCAATTTTCTGCCAATAATGTGACTTGACACAAGCTCAGAGTGAATGAAGTCTGCACCCTCCACGCCCTCCATCCTTCTCCTGACGCGTTTAATCGCGTCGCCAGACCCCGGCAAAGCCTCCAGGGAGTGGCAATGTGGTCGTTCTTGTTAAAGCTGAACATCAAATACAGTCCACTGCAGCTTGGAAACGCGGACTTGATTAATGGTTCTAATCAAAGTAACTTCTTTATGTAAGCATAATAAACCAGCCGAGGAGATATTTTAGTATGTGCTAAGAACTTATTAATTCCTGGCTGGAGAAATCATTTTCTTTATGGGGATTAGGGCTGCCCAGTAGGCAGCCTCCCTTGCTGAAACTTTTATGAACAATATGTATTTGGACAGGAGGGATTTCTGATTCTGCAGCAGAGACAACAGCGCATTGTGTTTCTGCGGGGCCTTTCTGGGGCCTTTCTGGCAACACTCAGTGGGCTCCTGTAACACGACCTCATTAACCCTCATCGCAGCCTCAGGAGGCTAGGGGTCCCATTGTTCTAACAGATGAGGAAACAGAGAGGCAGCTGGGAGGCAGGGACCCCAGACCGGGAAAAAGCCGCTCTGCCTTTGAAGGTTGAGAAGAAACAGGCACAGAATTGCAAACCATTTTCTCTAGCAAAGGGCTGCAGATATTTTCAAGAATAATGCTTTGTACACCCGTGATCACAGTAGCCTTATCGCTGTAGCCAAAAGGCGAAAGCAACCTGAGGTCCATGAAGCATGGATGGATAAACCAGATATTCTGCCTACACGAAACCGAATATTGTCCAGACATAAGAAGGAAGGAATCTCTGTCATTTCTCTATGACAACGTGAATGAACCTTATACACGTTACGATCAGCGAAACAGGCATCACAAGTGGGCAGATACTGTGTGATTCCACTGACAATGCAGTTCTGAAACAGTCAAATTCACAGAGACAGAAAGTAGGAGCGTGGGTGCCAGGGGCTGGGGAGCCGCGAAGGGGGAGCTGTTGCTTCATGGGGACCGAGATGCAGTTGAGACAGATGAGAAAGTTCTGGAGATGGACGGCAGAAGAGACTTTTGGTGCGCATGCACTTAATGCACCGAACTTGCGGTTCAAAGGACCCATTTTTATGTGTGCCTGTTTCAGTACAGTTTTTTGAGAAGAAGAATGCTGAGGAGGATGTGCGTTTGCTGTGATCAGGAAACGGGACAGTGACTTCCTCAGTGGCCCCCAGGTGACATAAGGGTAGGGACCACAGTGACAGGGAGAGATGGCGTTGGTGGCTCGCACGGGATCTGAAAGGGGACGAACTCCTCCTTTCGCTCAGGTTGCCCTGTCAGTGCAGCCTTTGTCACAGGAATAAGGAGGCTGCTGTGTCCCCTCCATCTTCAAGACTGCGTGTAGTGTCCCGGTCTTGCCCGAGAGACTGCCCCCTCCCGGCGTCTTTATCCCCCTACGGGTCACCAGGCTGGCCCCCTGGTAGCAGCTGTGTCCAGCTGGGAACCTGGACACTGACCAGCCTCAGGGGCCGGCTTCCCGGGTGCGTGGCTGGTGCTGTGGCACTGGCTCCCCGGCTCCCAGGGGATCCGCATGGGAGTTTAAGCTTCTTCAGCCGCCACACTGAAGTTCTTAATAATTTTATCTTCACATATGTGTTCTCTGATGAAGTCCGACAGAATAATGCAGCATGAACTGAAGATCTGAAGTCTCAGCTTCAAGGCCACCCACCTCGTGCTCCTTCCCTGCCTCCCCAGGATGATTCTCAGCCGCTTTCCTTCCCACCCCTGGGCCCGCGGCTCATCTTTCCCACAGCCACCCAACAATTGCCATCTTCTACCCCATGGGGACCTAGGTTGTGTTGGAAGTTCAGGGTTGGGCTCCCCTAAATAGAAGATATCGCTCCGTCTAGATTCGCAATCTACTCTTTTTAAAAATTTAAACATAACCCGCTTTATTAATCTCTTCCTTTTGTTTTTAAACAATTTTTATTATAGTTGATTTATAATGTTGTATCAACTTCTGCTGCACAGCAAAGTGACCCAGTCATACATATATATACATTTTTTTTCATAGTATCTTCCATCATGTTCTATCCCAAGAGACTGGATATAGTTCTCTGTGCTGTACAGCAGGCCCTCTTTGTTTTTCCATGCTAAGAGTAATAGTTTGAATCTACTAACCCCAGACTCCCTGTCCATCCCATTCCCCGCCTCCTCTCTGGCAACCATGGGTCTGTTCTCCATGTCTGTGGTTCTGTTTCTTTTCTATAGATGGTTCATTTGTGCCACATTTTAGATTCCACATACAAGTGATATCATATGGTATTTGTCTTTCTCTTTCTGACTTCACTTAGTATAAGAATCTCTAGTTGCATCCATGTTGCTTGAAATGGCATTATTTCATTCTTTTTATGGCTGAGTGGTATTCCATTGTGTATATGTACCACATCTTCCTAATCCATTCATCTGTTGATGGACATTTAGGTTGTTTACAAGCCTTGGCTATTGTGAATAGTGCTTCCGTGAACATCAGGGTGCATGTGTCTTTTTGAATTGTAGCGAGAATTTTTTTTTTTTTTTGTCTTTTTTAGGGCTGCCCCTACGGCATATGGAGGTTTCCAGGCCAGAGGTCAAATCGAAACTGCAGCTGCTGGCCTACACCACAGCCACAGCAACGTGGGATCCTTAACCCACTGAGTGAGGCCAGGGATCGAAACTGCATCCTCATGGATGCTAGTCAGTTTCATTTCCCCCGAGCCATGATGGGAACTCCTGAATTGCAGTTTTGTCCAGATGCTTGCCCAAGAGTGGGATTAGCAGTCTACTCTTGAGCATCCTCTGCTGTGTAGAATGGTGCTTGGAGGGATGGGCAAAGCTTTTTTCGTTATATCAAACTTCTGTACTGAATTTTCTTTTTTTTGTAAAGAACAGTGAAGGCTACAAAATATTTTTTAAATAGAAGAGAGAATTTTGTGAGAAGGTAATATGAACCTAATCATCATGTAAGCACTCTGGATAAAGGATTACATGAAACTTTGATTTATGGTTACTTCTTCTCTTAGATTCTCAATCCGTAAGGGAACTGTATGGGGAGGGAGGAAGGGGGGAGGGGGTTCTCCTAAATCGCATTAGTTGTGGTTTTTGAAGATAGTGTCACTTGCTTAAATTTCTTACGTTACCTTAACAAAAATATGTTTTAATATATATTTTTTTTAAATCACCATCATGTGGAATTCCCGCCGTGGTACAGCAGAAATGAATCCTATTGGGAATCATGAGGTTGCAGGTTTGATCTTTAGCCTCGCTCAGTGGGTTAAGGATCTGGTGTTGCTGTGAGCTGTGGTGTAGGTTGCAGACATGGCTCAGATCCTGCCTTGCTGTGGCTGTGGTGTAGGCCGGCAGCTGTATCTCCGATTGGACCCCTAGCCTGGGAACTTCCATATGCCGCGGGAAAAGCAAACAAACAGACAAACAAACAAAAAAAACTCCATCATGACCCATGGAGAGAAAGAGAGACAGCAGAGGAAATAAAAAAGGGGGAGGTCTGCTTTGTTAACAAAGGTCTCTATGTTTTCGCTTTGCTCCAGAATCTACAAATCATGGAGCCTGTCCTGCCAGCCTCATCTGTCAGACATGCGCTGGCTTGCAGGAGAGAGGCCGGGATTCTTATTTTGAAGCTGAGAAAAGAGAAGTGTCAAGGTCATCAGGACAAGTCTCCCCTGGGTGGGCCCAGCCCCAGAGGAAGGGGCTCTAAGGGTGCTCTGGCCGCCCCCCGCCCCAGCAGGTGCAGTTCTGTGCCCTGTGGACCAGCCTCCCGGCCGGCCTCCACTACGCTTAGGCAAGGAGGCTTTCTTTGCATGTGGGTTCAGAAGGTCCAGGCTCTCCTCTGAGGTCTTTGGTTGACTCCTTGCCTGGCTTTTGACTCGTTGCTTCCCCCACCCCAGTTCTGTGTTAGTATATATGGGTTGGTGGCATCCAGCATTCCCTTCTCTACTGAGAACGTGCGTGTCACCATGAGATCACGTATGGAACAGTGATCCGAAAGCTGACAGGACGCAGTCAAGGGCTCCAGATAATGATGCACCACATGAGGCTTGGCTCAGATGCTCTTGGCCTCCCCAGACCCAAGAGAATGAGGAAGGAAGGGAGAGAAAAGGAAGGGAGAAAATGCATCATCCTGGGGGTAAAGGCAACTTTACTGCACTCCTTTTGTGGTGATACTGACATTAATCTGACTAGTGAAATAGAGCTTAACTCAGGGGCTTAAGCGTAGGAGAGAGGCAGAAAGGCGGGAGGTTCTCATTTAGCCAGCCTAAAACCTCTGGTTCCCTGTTCTTACTTTTTTGTTGTTGTTTGTTTTTTGTTTTTTGGTTTTTTTAGAGCCACACCCATGGCATATGGAGGTTCCCAGTCTAGGGGTCGAGTCGGAGCCGCAGCTGCCAGCCTACACCACAGCCACGGCAATTCAGGTTCCGAGCTACATCTGTGAGCTACACCACAGCCACAGCAACGTGGGATCCTCAACCCACTGATCAAGGCCAGGGATCGAACCTCCGTCCTCATGGACATTAGTCAGATTCCACTGAGACACAATAAGAATTCCCTCTATTCCTTGTAAATAAAGAGGAAGGAAACAAGACATCATGTATGAAATGAGTCCTAAAATTCTCTTATATTTAAATCTTTATTTTTTTCCCCTTCAAAGTAGGTATCTGGTGTCTGATTCTTTGGAGACACCTGCACAGACATCTGTTCCTATACATTTAAATCTGACGAATCTGCTAGAAAAGTTATTTTTCCATCTCTCACACGCATTTGTAGTATAATTTGGAAGCTACTTAAAACGGCGAGTATCGGTGTGTCTTGGGTCATTGCTGCTACGGCCACGGTCTCTAACCTTCGGGTGGTGGTGTGGATTAAATATGCACAGTATGTGGAAAACTTCCCAGCGCACAGTCGGCATGCGCAAAGCTAGCCGTTGTCATGAGGGGACCGTGAGCAAGAGAGAGAGAGGGAGGCAGAGGAAGAGAACTGGGTGGAGTGAAAGGAGTGCGGGTGGTTAGGGCGGGAAGGGGGATTGGAAAGAAAGGGGGAGGAGAGGACAGTCAGGGCGGGAGAGGCCTTGGGGACCGTTCAGTTGAGTTGTTTCCGGCCAGGCTGGATGTTAGGGCCACTTGAAGCGCTTTAAACAAATCCATCCTAGAGCCCCGCCCCCAGAAGACTTTGATTCCCTTGGTCTGGGGTGGGGCCTGGGCGCGGGTGTAGAGTTAAAGCTCCTCGGCTGGTTGAACTTCCGGGATGCAGCCCAGGTTGAGAGCACCTGGTCCCAGCCGGCTCCCCCGTGACTCAGATGAGAGAAGACAGGCCAGGGCAGTCGCAGCCCTGCCCGCTCACAGCAGCGTGTCCAGGGCCGGCGGGAGGTGGGAGCCCAGCCTCCTTGCCTCTGGCCCCCTTTCTCCTCTCCTCCTTTGGGAGGACCGGTGCTGTCACCAAGGCCACCTGATCCCAAGACACTTCTGCGGAGCCAAAGAGTAGAGCACTTCCAGTGGTCTCCACCCTGAGCGCAGAATTCACGGAGGCGGCTGCCGTTCCGAGTGCCTGACCTTTACCACGCCCTCCAGGTCACGTGTTCACCTGCGTCTACTCTGTGTATCTAGAATAATGTAAATTATATGGTCAGTCAGTTTGATGGACTGGCGATCGAACAGCAAAAGTATGTTTTGATTCACTCTCTGCATGAAATAGTCATTGCAGCACACAGGTTGCATATATACAGCTGTCCAGCTTACTGTGCATCTGAAAATCTTTATAGCTGAAGGCTGAGAAGATTAAAACAAAAGAGAGAGAGAGAGAGAGAGAAAGGAGAAGTAGTTCATAGGAACGTGCTCATGTCTCAGGACATCTCCCTCCCTGGCCCTCCCGGCTGGAAACTCTGGTTTCCCTGCCTCCGGTTTCCAGCCTGGGTGTGGGGCAACCTTGCTGCCTGGTTCGTGGCCCCACACGCTCTTCCACCACTTCTCTTCTGCCCCCGTGGAGGGACTGGGGGACTTTCTGGGATGCAGGGCTTTCCTGCTCAGTCACGGGAGGTCCCGCACCTTCGGGAAGCTTGGCTGCCCTCGTGTTGGGAGTTGTTATCGATGGCGATAGTGATGGTTTTAGAAGAAGACTCCTTAAAGTCAGATCCTGGTGGACTCTTGCTTCTGAGCCTTTGACACCCATTCCTCTTCTCTGGTTTTCCTTTTCTTCTCCATAATTTAAAGGGATTGAACCAGACTGTCTTGACAGGCATGTTCTCTAGTTGGGCTTTACCTAGGACACTCGATATTCCCTTTTGTTTCTTACTCAGTGGTCTTTTCAGCAGAGCTAAGGAAAGAGAAAGGAAATAAAACTGTATGAGGATTGGTATTGTATTATTGATAGTCATTAAAACAGGAATAAGGGAGTTCCCATTGTGGCTCAGAGGGTTAAGGACCCAACATAGTGTCTGTGAGTATTCCTGGCCTCACTCAGTGGGTAAAGCATCTGGCAAACATGAGCTGTCACGGACATGGCTCAGATCCAGTGCTGCTGTGGCCGTTGTGTAGGCTGGTAGTTGCAACTCCAATTCGACCCCTAGCCTGGGAGCGTCCATGTGCCACAGGTGCGGCCACAAAAACAAACAAACAAAAAACAGGAGTAAAGTTTAGAAGTGACCGTTAATATCAATTATTTATTAATCTAGTTTTTAACTTTTCTCTGTGTCCGTGCGATGAGCAATCAAGTTGCATCATGTGTTGCTGATTCCCTGTGCAAACATACGGCGATGTGCTGTTCCTATTCGCGGGGGTCACGGTTACGAAGAAGATTGGTTATTGCTCTTAGGTAAACTCCCGGCCCTCCCAGGGCCTCTGGCGTGATGGGAACGCCCTTTAAAATCATTCACGTAGTGACCTACCGTCCTACGTAGTGTTCTGGTAAATTCTGGTAAACATTAAGCGACTAGCTGTTAAAGGTCGGGTTGGGGGGGGAGCCCTGATTCCTGGAGTTTGCCGATTTCGGTGGTGTAAATTCTCCCCCGTCCCCCGTTGCCAACCGCACGCTAAAGAGCTGATGTCACTGGACTGCAGAGGTGATCTGCCTGGCGGGTGGCCGCAGCCCCGCGTCACCGCCACGTCTTTATGCCGCGGGAGAGTAGGTCATAGGAGCTTCCCTTATACTGTAAGAATGCAGATTTGCTGAACATTACGGTGCTCTTACGTGACAGCCGGTTTGCGAAGGAAATTTATAAACCAATCTGCAGCGAAGTAGAACAGCTCTCTCCTTAACGGACACGTGTGCAGGAGAAGCACAAGGCACGCAGTCTCTGAGCGAAACCCTCCTGGTCTGAATTTCCTCGGCTCCCGCTGGGCTGCGACCCCCCAGATGCCAGTTCTGTGTCATTGTCCCTTCCCCCCTTCATTATGCTTCAGAGACCCCCGCAGAAAGCACTGCTCCCTGATACGCTGTCACCTCTCATCACCCATGACCTGACGAGTGAAAAGGCCGTCCTTCAAACATGAGCGTTGCAGAGAGCCCTGATGACGAGCCCTTTAAAAAAGTTCTTTTGACCGTTTCTTTAGAGGGCCGAAAATGCTTGGGTGGGACAGGATATGGCCAGTCAGACTATTTCTATCAACCAGAACTGAAATACCCATTTTGGTGGGTCGCTCCTCCAAAGGAGAAAGATGAGTAAAAAGAGAAGCGCTTTGTTTTTTTTTCAGAGTGAATGGGCAGCGGTAAACCAGAGGTCCCTGGTTTAGTTGAGGCACTTCTCCCCCGTAGGTAGAATGCAATAAAGCTTTTCATTAGCAAGAAAAGGAAGGAGCAGAAGACAAGAATGCCCTCATAGCGACGCTGCATTCTTTTTGGAGACAAGTAATGCATTCTTCTGGTCGGATGTTTCAAAGTGGTAGGAAATTACATTCCAGGCAAACAGCAGCCTTCACAGTGCGTTTGCTCCCCACATAGCAGCTCTTCAGGTAGGACAGAAACCCTTATTCCAGGATTGGTTCACTCTCATGGGAATATAAAGAACCGAGAAAGATAAAATCCTCCAGACTTGGGACGCGATCACACTTGCCAGGTCCTCACAGGAAATCTGTGTCTTTTCCTACTCTGCCATTTACAACTTTAGTTTCTTTTTGGCAAATGCTGCGCATCAAGGAACCTCTATGTGGCCTGAAGACACGCATGGCCCTGGGAGGCCTTCGTGTGGATTGGTTTCCAGAGCACAGCTTTGCCCCCAGAGTTTATTCTCTGCTCAGCACAGGGGGCTGCGGGAATCGGCTTTTTACTGGAGGGACCAGGGACCCCGTTCCAAAGCTAAATGGTCTGTGGGTTTCATGCTCCTCTCTTTGAAAGGAGGAATGAGAAGTAAATATTTTCTTCTTTGTGGACCTACAACAGATTTATTCACAGTTTTGCAATTGAAATCACTTTTGGTGCCTTTGGGATCTTTAATTGTCACGACATAGCCCTCAGCCCTTTCAGGAAAAAAAAAAAAAGCTTGGTTAGTGGATTTGGGGTCAAATCGAAGATGTCTTTAGTAAAGAAACCTCATGAAGATGTGCCCAAAGGCCTGAGCGGACCACAGCCCCTAGTTCAAAGCCTACATTCACATCCATTCCTCATCTGCAGAGCCCTCCTCTCCCGGAGCATGAAGAAATGCCTGCCATCAAATACATGGAGACACCATAGATCTGTGCTCATGTCACAACACTGAGGACTGGCTTCTTTTATCCTCTCAACAGTCATTATCGTTCTTTGACAAAGAAGAAAAAGCTAAAGCACAGAATGGTGAAGTGACTGTCTAGGGCCACACGGATTCAGATTCAGGCCACTACCACGTTGTATGGGCTGATGACAATTCAGACCAACTACAAGTATACAACTGGGGGGGTTGCTTTGGAAACCATATACCTCGTATACCTTCTCTGCAGAGCCATCCAATAGAAATTGTTTTTTCAGTATAGAACATATGTCATGTTTTCTCATGTAGTCTAGACCTATGATTAAGGTCAGCTCAGAACAATTCTCTGTCTCCTAATATAGAAAAAGCCAAAATCATGATGGATTAAAAAAAATAGTTTAATTCTCTGTTTCGTAAACTTTTTTTCTGGAGTGAGGCAGACCGAGGTTTGGGATGACAGCTTCAGAGCACTGTCAGAGACCCAGGTTCTCATGATCCGTTATGGCTGCCAGTGCTCCAGCTATCCGGTTCTGAATTCAGACTCACACAGGAGGAGACAGAGGAGATCTGGAGGGATTCCAACCAGCTGAGCATGCCTTCCAGAAGTTTTAGATGTATCATCACCTTGAGTGTCATCGTATGGCAATACCTGAGTATAAGAAAGCTATTATGGACTATGGACTACTATAAATAATAATAAAATATATCATTTTATTATATATATATAGTGTCTTCTGTTAAAAACTGTGGAAAGAAAGAAAAAAATGGACTTGGGGAGGCAACTAGAAATCTCTGTTCAAGGTCAATAGTTCACATCTACCGTTAAGAGTTAAGAGGGCCCCCAAAATAGTACGTTGTAGTTTAGAATCAAGCAAAAGATAGACATGGAGTAAGGTCGCTTGATATGAGCCTTCTAGAGAACGTGGGATTGCAAATCCTACAGTCTAGAATTAGGGAGACTTACCCACCCAGCCCGTGACTAGTTCAGAAGCATACAGACCTCCTCTTACTGAGGCCAGTCCCCTGTCATTACGGGAAGTTTGCAGATCAGACCTGAGCCCTCTGCCAGCAGATAACCCGAAGGGACTGCACCTCACTGGTCAGTTCCTCCCCCGCTGCCCCGCCCCTCGGGAGAGAGGTCAGGAGTGCTGTTCTGAGAGAAGCACAAGGTGGGGGACGTGTCTCCTGACAATGACCCGCCTGTTTTGGTGGCTGGGATCTCACCTCCTTTCTGATGCTCCTGGAACTTTATTCTAGTCCGTAAGTCCTTCTACATATGCCCAGTGATGTGTTAGTAAGCGTGTAACGTCCAGATCTCAGAAAAATGTTTATCAGCACCATCAATCCCGCATAGCCTATTCAGTCTCACAACATACTATCCTTGCTTTTCAACATACTTTTGAGCCTGCGCGCCCCCTCCCCACGGCACCGTACAGATGCGCCTGGTGAACCAGTGTTGTCCCAGCATGGTTTGGCTGGTACATTCGTTTACAGTGACAAGATGGAAGTGAAACAGCAGAGCCTGATACAGGAACTTCATCCTTTGTCAGTGGTGTGAGTGACTCCTTTGCTGAGTCAGATGAATCAGACTGCTGTGCTGAACCTTTCATACCAGAAGAATCTTTCCTCAATGTTTAGGGCCGCGTATGATGGAACGGCTTCGGAAGTTTAGTCTTCATTATCAATTTTTTCCTCCACCTCTTTCTAAAATCCAGGCAACTGATCAAACAATAAACCAAGCCCTGATGTGCAGCATCTACAGACTTGAGTGTGAGCCGACTCATTAATTTCTAAGTTCCACCACGTCCTTTTATGTCCATTGCACTCCAGTCCACCGTCTGTCTTGGGTCCTGGACAAGCCAGTCCGGGACCTCAAACCCTTGTAGCCCTGGGCACTTCCAGTGGGACCCCCCTCCTACTGTGTTCAGGTGACAGAAGCCACGATGCAGCACCGCGCATCGCCCCGCTTGTGCATCTTGGCTCCAGCCCCTCCCCCCAGACACGTCCACATCTCCGTGTGGGTTAGGACAAGCCCCACGGCCATCACGGCCCCACGGAGGCAAAGCAACAGAGCATCTCCCTGACTTAAACTCAAAATATGGGAAACAGAGTGGACATTTCTCAAACAACTAAAAGAAGAACTACCAAATGACCCAGCAATTCCACTCCTGGGTATAGAACTGAAAAGAAACAAAGTCACTAATTCAGAAACGTACATGCACCCCAGTGTTCATAGCAGCACTATTTACAATAGCCAAGGTGTGAAGGCAACGTAAGTGTCCACCAACAGACAAATGGATAAAGAGCTGTGGTCCATACACACAATGAAATACTACTTAGTCATAAATGGCATGAAATTTTGCCATTTGCAACAACACGGATGGACTTGGTGGGCATTATTCTAAGAGAAATAAGTCAGACAACGACAAATACTGTATGATATCACCTATATGTGGAATCTGATAAACACAACAAACTAGTGAATAAAACAAAAAAAGTAACAGACTCCCAGATATAGAGAACAAACTAGAGGTTACCAGTGGGGAGAGGGAAGTGGGGGGGCATAGGGAGAAGTGTTATTAAGGGATTATGTGAAATCATGTGTGTGAAGTTTTTGTAAATTGTAAAGCACTATAGAATTGAATCTTTCATTCAATATACACAAAACAAAGAAAACCTCAAACCTAAATGTGGACATGTATGCAAATGAAAATAAATATTTCTCACCAAGGTGTGTTCCTCAGAAATGAGTTGTCCATTATAGGCTAGATATAAGAGAAACGCTCCTGTTCGTGCAAGCTTTTACTGCCTTCTTTTCTTCCACATTTTTGGCCCTCAGTTTTATCCAAGGAATCTCACTATAGAAAATTGATTCCTCTCTCTGAAAGACTAAGTGATTGTTGAGTTGTACGAGTTGTTTGTATATTTCGGAGATTAGGCTCTTTTTGGTTGCATTGTGTGCAAAGATTTTCTCCCATTCTGTGGGGTGTCTTTTCGTTTTTGTAATGGTTTCCTTTGCTGTGCAAAAGCTTTTGAGTTTAATGAGGTCCCACTGATTTATTTTTGTTTTTATTGTCATTATTAAGAAGATGTGATACATATCTGCAGTGGAATACTGCTCAGCTATATAAAAAAAAAAAAACATGCCATTTGCAGCAACATGGATGGAATTAGAGATTCTCATACTAAGTGAAGTAAGCCAGAAAGAGAAAGACAAGTACCAAATGATATCATTTACATGTGGAGTATCAAATATGACACAAATGAATCCATCTGCAGAACAGAAACAGACTCACAGAGAACAGACTTGCGGATGCTAAGAGGGAGGTGGAAGGAGGGGATGGACGGGGAGTGTGGGGTTAGTGGATGCAAACTATTACACTCAGGATGGATAGGCAATGAGTCCTGCTGCACAGCACAGGGAACTCTATCCAGTCTCTTGGGATAGATCCTGATGGAAGATAATATGAGAAAAAGAATGGCTATGTACGTATGACTGGGTCGCTTTGTCGTGCAGCAGAAATTGACACAATACTGTAAATCAACAATGCTATAATTAAAAAAAAAAAAAGGTTAAGTAGTTGTGGAGCAAAAGAAAACATCCTGAAATAGTCTCAAATAATTTGTCTCCTTAAAACATAATTTTTAAAAAAATTAAAAAGTTGTTTGAAATGTATAAGTAAATTTACAGCATACACAAACGTGGAGTTTGCCATTGTCACGGAAAAGGATTTTCCACCAGGAACAATGACCCGACTCGCATTTACTGTGCGTCCCCATGTACCTCCCTGGAAGCTGGGTGGCATCCACCGCTGAGGATGGCCTCGCGAGGGCAGTCAGCTGCCAGCGCTGTCGTTGTCACATCTGTCCCTCATCCTTTCTCCCAGTCCCTCCTGAGAAAGTCACAGCACCACCTTCCTTTCCGGTATACTTTTCCGAAGAAGACATCCCAGGCTGCTTGCCGAGTGAAGCTGAGTTCGCGTGCACATGAGCGAATCATCCAGAGAACTGATTTTCCTCCCTGTCGGACACGTGGAATGGTTTTTATCAGCCGTTTTGGAAAGAGGCCTTCTCACATAGCTTACATGGTTTTAAACAATCTGCACCAAGCCGGCTTAACGTTTTCTGAGTGGTTGAGGAACGTTGTTGAAAAACGCACCGACAGTGGCCCCGGAGCGCTCAGGTACAGCCGAGGTGTGTGTGGGGCGAGGGGAGCGCCAGGTGCCCTGGAGCCCAGTGGCCCCACGTCACCGCGGGCCTGAGGTTCCCGCCGGCTCAGTGCTGGCTCGCTGCCCGCCTCGCATCAGCTCTTCTGTTGGTGGTCCCGCCCTTGACAGCCTGCCACCCTCTCCAAGGGTGGGTCTCTGTCTGCTGGAGGCAGGAAGGTAATTTAACCAGTCATGTTCTCTTTTCATATAAACGTTAAACAGAGAGCATTGGAGCTTTCTTTTGCTGCTAAAATGTTTGCATTTTGTACAAATATTTTAGGTTATTTGGGGATTCTTACACCACTTAGGATTGCTTCATCTTTCTCACAAATACATTCCCTGTGGTTGAGGTTTACTGAAATGATACCACTCTACAGACAGCAGTCGCTCCATGTTTAAAGGAAAACTGACAAGGAGACACGTCAGAGGAACCTCTCCCCCCCCACACGGTCCCCCGCAGCGCACTGCACTCAGCAGGCTGTGCTCACACCCGGGGCTCCAGGCAACACGGCAGGCGTGTCCCACAGCCCGGGCACAGGGGGCCCCTGCTCCTGTCCAGTCCCGGCTTGGTCAGGGCGTGAGCTTTCTCTTCCAGCTCTCCATCCACCCTTGACATGTTCAGGTTCCACAGGCCTTGTTCCAAAGCTTCAGTACATCCCGAGCTGCCCGATGATGGACGCCGCAGAGTTAAAGGCAGGAGGAGCGGCCACGTGGGGCAGAGGGGCCACTCCAGCCCCTGCCCTCCTTGGAGCTTCACCCTGGCCTGCTCTGCCTGGGAAGCCTCTCAGGGAGAGGGCACCATGCCGGCCTCGGGCCCCACCAGAGGTGTGCTTGCCAGCCTCCTCTCTGCTGGGGGCCCCACCACTGCTGGCTAACTGGACCAGTCCACGGCGCCTTTACCTGAGGCCACTGAGTTCCTAGGGCTTTAGACTCTGCCCGCAGTGAGAGGAGAGCGGGGGGAGGGACCAGTGTCCCAGCGTCACAGACCAGCAGACTCTTCTCATGCTGCTGCACCGGAAGCCTGCCTTGAAGATCTCATAGGAGGAAAAGCTCCAGTCCTGTGTTTGCTTCAGATTAAGGTGGCACACGTCACATCTTCTGGAACCTTCCTCACCCCGCCTCGGCTCCCTGTAGTGCAAACACCATGGTGGACCCAAGGGTTCCACAGCCAGGAAGCATCAAGCCGGAACAAAGACGCCAACTCGCCTTCCTGCAGCTTTATCCAATCCCTGCTCTTGGAGCCCCTGCGCTTCGAACCCCCCATCATGGCCTTGAAGGGAAGGATTCCTTCTGTGCTCAATTTTCTTGTGCAGAGATTGCAAAATGGTGGTGCCACTTGGGAAAACGGCGTGGCTATTTCCCAAAATGTTAAACAGAATTGCCCAGTGACCCAGTAGTTCCACTCCTAGCAACCTACCCAGGAAAATGAAAGCAGAAGTCTGCACAACCACCTGTACACAAATGTTTGTAGTGGCATTCTTCATAATACCCACAAAGTAGAAGCTCTTCCAATGCATATCAACTGGTGAATGAATAGACAAAATGTATCTGTGCGATGGAATACTACTCGGCCATGAAAAGGAAATACTGATATGCGCTGTGGTATGGCTGAACCTTGAAAGCAGGCACAGTGAAAAAATCCAGAAAACTAGACACAAAAATGTCTTTACTGTTGGATCCTATTTATAGGAAATGTTCAGGAAAGTTAACTCTAAAGGGACAGAGCGTCCATTAGTGGTTGCCTAGGACTGGGGGCAGGAAAGGAAAGTGACCCTAAGTGGACAGGAGGAATCTTTGGGGGTAAATGTAAATGCTCTAAAATTTGATGTGGTGATGGTTATATAACTCTGTATACTTCACTGGGGTGTAGTTTGTGTGTGTGTGTGTGTAAGTGTGTGTGAGTGTGATCATGTAAATGTTTACTGGTTTGTTTTGAATAGTGCCCCCTCACAATTCAGGTCCACTAGGAACCTCAGAATATTACCTTATGTGGAAATAGGGTCTTTGCAGACGCAGTTAGTTACGATGAAGTCATACTACATGCAGATGGGCCTTAAATCCACGACCTCTGTCGTTACAAGAAATCCATGTGAAGACACAGAGAAACACTGGAAGGAAGAGCCCCGTGTGAAGACAAGGGCAGAGGTTGCAGTGATGCAGCCAGCGGCCAAGGAATGCCCAGGGCCCCCAGAAGCTGGGAGAGGCGAGGAAAGATTCTTCTCTTGACCCTACGGAGGGAGCATGGTCCTCACGTCCCCTTCAGTGTGGACCAGCCTCCAGGACTGTAAGAAAAGACGCTGCTGTTGCACGCCCCGCAGCCTGGGATGATGAGCCACAGCCGCCCTAGGAAACGAGGAGATTCGAACCCCTACTCGGGTGTACACTTAACGCGGGTGGATTTTGTAATACATTACTGATACCTCAGTAAAGCTGTTAATAAAATTTAAAGTTGCTTAAAGAGGCAAAAAGAGGAGTTCCCATTGTGGCTCAGTGGTAATGAACCTGACTAGTATCCATGAGGATGTGGGTTTGATCCCTCGCCTCGCTCAGTGGATTGAAGGATCCGGTGTTGCTGTGAGCTGCAGCTTCACAGACGCAGCTTGGATCCCGAGTTGCTGTGGCTGTGGTGTAGGCCAACAGCTGCAGCTCCGACTTGACCCCTGGACGGGAACTTCCCCTAAAAACTAAAGAAAAGAAAAAAAGGCAAGAGGAAAGGAGGGACGAGGACCAAAGCTGGGCTGGGTGGAGCCGGTTCTGGGGTTTCCCAGCTACGGGGGAAGAGGAGCCCTCCGTGGTTGCAGGTGACTTTCTTTAACACGTGGGGCTCGCAGTGCCTCTGTTCCTTGGTTCCCAGTCTGCGTGTTACACGTCTCACTGTCACTGCCACGTGCCCCCTGACTACCGAGCAGCTTCACGGTGCAGGGTCCTCCACGAGGCTCCAGGCTGCAAAACCAGCAGGTGTCCGCTGGTGGTGGCCCGTCTCAGAGCGCCCTGGCTGGCCGCGCGGAAGGCCCCGCGGTCTGTGCCAGACCCTTGGCCACCTGCCCAGGGAGAGGGCGTGGAGGGCTCTGAGGAGGCAGCAAAAACACAGTGTGACCTTGACCTTAGAAGTGAGGGAGGGGCTTTCTTCCTGTGATTGGGAAAGCGGGGTAAAAAGCAGGTGGAAAATAGAGATCTGTCTCAGTTCTTTTTCTGATCTTCCTGGTTGTTTTTGATATCATCTCTTTTCTTTCTCGCATCTTAAAAATAGCCGTAAACATTTTGTGTATAATTATTGTAGGGTGTGTATCTGGTGATCCCAGCTTGGGGTGGGAAGCTGGTATTTAGGAAGGGCAGATTATTTCCCCGTGTGTTTTAGGCTGTGGTTTTGTGAGCTCGTGGCTAGCAGAGGTTTATCCGGGAAAATCCCAGTGGGCCTGGACGGGCACATCCTCCTTGAGTGTGCTTGTGTTTGTGTTTGCTGGATTCCGCAGGCCCAGCACCAAACTAGAACCACCACCCTATTAATCCTCTCGCATGAATTTGACTACAAACCTAGGTAGAGTCAGACCAGCTACAGATTCTCGGGGGCAGACACTTTTTCCTTCATTCACGACACGAAGCCAAGGCGCTGTGCCTCTCCCTTTGCCGTTGCGGGGTCTTATCGATTGATTGATTTTTGGAGATGGGACTTGCTCTAAAGCTGAGGCCTTTGAGGACCTGGTTTGAAGGCTTCACTTTCAACTGCTGCCTTTTGGGTGGTCAGAGCGCCAGCATCCTAACACCTGGGGCCTCTCAGCCCCCACCTTTGTCTCTGGCTCCCGGGTCTCCCCTCACTTTCTTATAAGCTTAGCAACCATTTGAGAGGTGCTTGTCACACACTGTCCAGCCTTTCTAGGGGGCTGGGGGGGATGGGACTGGGGCCTTGTGTCACTGGGCATGTTTCCCAGGCTGGACATCTATAGATGAATTTGCAAGCGGAGTGTGAGAACTTGAGAATTTTCACAAATAATGGCTCCAGTTCCCTCAATGCATTGGGAGGAGATTTCCCTGGCAGCAGCTTTGGGGCAGGGGGGGTCTGAGGTCACCAACCAGCCGTGGGAGGGCGTGTCTAGAGGTAACTTCATGGGTTGGTTACAGCCCCAGGGCTCCACCTCACTGGACTAATAAGGTTTCATGCCCATGGTTGGTGATTACAGGAATTGCCACTGTGGCTCAGTGGGTTGAGAACTGGACATGGCATCCATGAGGATGTGAGTTTGATCCCTGGCCTCGCTCAGTGCATTAAGGATCCGGTGTTGCTGTGGCTGTGGTGTAGGCTGGCAGCTGCAACTCTGATTTGACTGCTAGCCTGGGAACTTCCGTTTGCCACAGGTGCAACCATAAAAAAATAAATAAATAAAAAAAGAAGAAAAACGTAGGTTTTTACACAAGGGGGAGTGTGATTTTCATGGACGCCCTGTTGCTAGTCCAAAGCAGATCAGAGCATTCTCCTGTGTGTCCCAGGGACAGGCGTCTGCCCCCACCCCACCCCGGGATTGAAAAGAGCACCGCCCCCCAGTATGAAACCACACGGCATTCCTGCTTGGAGCTCATTTGGTCCAGGTTCATTTTTCTGCCACTTTCCAACTCTTTTGATCATGACTCTTGCTCGGCAGTTTCTTGAATACATTATATGCCAAAGAACATCTCCTTAAGCGCGACTGAGCTGCGTGCGAGTTGCGGCAAGGAAGCCGAGAGCCCTGCTCTGCCGAGTAAGTTGTGTCGTTTTTGGGTTTTCAGTTCCCGCGATGATCACGTCCTATCCGAACACCACCCTGGCCACTCAGGGTCAGAAGAAGGAGGTGAGCTGCACAGCCCACGGCGAGAAGCCCATCATTGTCCGCTGGGAGAAGGAGGACCGCATCATTAACCCCGAAATGGCCCGCTACCTCGTGTCCACCAAGGAGGTGGGGGAGGAGGTGGTTTCTACCCTGCAGGTAAAAGCAAACTGTGGCGCCGATGAGCCTGCCTGCCAAGCAGAGACTCACTCCCGGACATGGAGGGCAGACTTGCTGCCGAGGGGAGGGCACGGAGCAGGATGACGGGGAGGCTGGGGTTGGTAGATGCCAGCTATTCCATTTCCAGTGGATAAGCTGTGAGATCCTACTGTACAGCACAGGGAACTCTATCCAGTCTCTCGGGATAGAACATGATGGAAGATAACATGAGAAAAAGAATATATGGCTGGGTCACTTTGCTGTACAGGAGACATTGACACAACACTGTAACTATAATAAGGAGTTCCCATTGTGGACCAGTGGGTTATGAACCTGACTAGTACCCGTGAGGACGCAGGTTCAATCTCTGGCCTCACTCAGTGGATTAAGGATCTGGCGTTGCCGTGAGCTGTGGTGTAGGTTGCAGATGTGGCTCGGATCTGATGTTGCTGTGGCTGTGGTGTAGGCTGGCAGCTGCAGCTCCAATTGGACTCCTAGCCTAGGAACCTCCATATGCCACAGGTATGGCCCTGAAAAGCAAAAAACAAAATACCCTCTAATAAAAATAAGATTTAAAAAACGTATCACGAGCACGGCAGGTGACGGTCTGCCGTCACAGGCAGGATGAGGCCATCCTTTCACCCAAGTGGGTGCGTGTGGTGATGAACAGCAAATCCTATTTCAGAACTCGTTTATGAAACACTGTCTCTCCCCTCATCTATAGGGAAGCCGAGTAGCCTGCAAAAACAATGCTTTATTGCAGGTGTTATTAAGAGTCAGATGATTATGAACAGGTCAGAGAAACCAACTGTCATTAAGAAAAGCGAGAAACAGTGTCTTTTAGTGAGAGGTAATCCTGGAGGGGGCAGCCTGTGCTGTGCCCACGTTTTAACATAACCAAAAATGTAGACGGGCTGTGGGACAGAGCACGTTAGAGGGACACTGATTTGCTTCTTTGGATGAAACCCAACATAAGAAGGGATTGCAGTATTTCATAATTTTTAGCACTCTCGGTAGTCAGCTGCGTGATTGCTTCAGTACAGAGGAGAAAGAGGCTGCAGCATCCATGGGAAAAAGCCCTGTGTTAGAAATGCTGGGACTGGTTCATTGCCAGGGTCCAGTCCCAATCCAGGGGTGCCCAGGGGACCAAACCTGTCTTTACTGCAGTAACTGCAGTATTTATCGATCTGGGCTTTTTTTGGGGGGGGAGGCAGCGTTACTTTGGATGCTTTAAAAATCCACTGAGAGAAAACCTGTATATAAGGAATATTTATCCACCTGACCGTGACACCCCATATCTAGTCTAACGAACTGGAAGCTGACAGGGCTAACATCCAGGGAACCTGTCCATCTGCATGTTCGTGGTTGTGCTGAAATAATGCTCTCAGAACTGTGTGTCCCTGCGAGCGTGTGTGTGTGTGTGTGTGAGTGAGTGTGCGCGCACACGCGCCTGGGGCTGGGAGGAGTGTGAGGAGGGGGAACGTGGAGAGAGGAGCCCACAGCCCCAAGCCCTTTAGTTGTCCTTTCAGCCCTTTCTGCTGGGTCTGATGGATCTCTCTCTGCTTATTACGTAGATTTTGCCAACGGTAAGAGAAGACTCTGGCTTCTTCTCCTGTCACGCTATCAATTCCTACGGGGAGGACCGTGGAATAATTCAGCTCACGGTGCAAGGTAGGGAGGACGCGGCCGAGGGGGCGAAGCTCAAGTGTGTGCCCAGGCTTGGGCATCCGCGTGGCCTCGGCTTGACACGTCCCACTTCCAAAGCCCCAGAAAATGTTGCATCTGAACAAAGTCGGCGCTAAAGCAGGATTTCTCAGGCCTCACGATTAGGTCAAGGTGCAGCCCCAGAGCCCAGAACGAGGTCCCTAAAGGCCTCGGGGTGGGGCACTGCGAGCCCGCTGAATGCGCGGTGGGGCAGCAGCAGGGCGGCAGCAGGGCTTCTCCCCTCCTGAGGATTTTAGGGAGTCCGTATACCAGACAATCTGGTCCAAGGGAAAAGGGAAGTTTAACATTTGGGGCCAAAATAGTTTTTGAGTTCACAGATCCCAAGCCAGAAGAGTGACATTTAAATCCTCCAGGTTTAGGAGTTCCCGTCATGGCTCAGTGGTAACTAACCCGACTAGTATTCATGAGGATGCTGGTTCGATCCCTGGCCTTATTCAGTGGGTTAAGCATCTGGCATTTCCACAAGCTGCAGCATAGGTGGCAGATGCGGCTTGGATCTAGCGTTGCTGTGGCTGTGGTGTAGGCTTGCAGCTGCAGCTCCCATTTGACCCCTAGCCTGGGAACTTCCATGTGCTGTGGATGGGGCCCTAAAAAGACAAAAAAAAAAAAAAAAAATCTTCCGGGTTTGGTCCAGCTTTATAAGTGCTATGAAAATTGTCAGATTTTGGTAAAGTGACATTTTTCCACCCTAAAATGGGATTGGGGAAAAAAAATACTTCCAGGTAAAAAGTGTTGCCCAACATCAAAGCTGAGGAAGCCTTTTGAGCCACACTCTGCATTTCCACTCATGTCTTGAGCCTGAAGGGCGTGTGAACTGACCCCAGGCCCTCTGTTGACCCCGCAGAGCCCCCGGACCCCCCGGCGATCGAGGTCAGAGACGTGAAAGCCCGCACCATCACGCTGCGGTGGACCACGGGCTTCGACGGCAACAGCCCCATCACGGGCTACGACATTGAATGCAAAAACAAATCAGGTGAGGCCTCCATTTCCCCAGCTTCATTTCCACTTCTAAAGCCCTTTTGTTTTTTCTCCTTTTTAATGGATTTTACCTGTAAAAATAGCCTGGACTCTGGAAAACTCAGAGGGGGCTCTTTTTAGCAGTGGTCTCTTCCCTCGCACTGAGCGCACGCAGGCCTCCCTTGGTGGGTGGTGGGGGCAGGCGCCTCGTGCCTGTGTCAGCCCCGCCTGCCTTCTCTTAGAGCCAGAGGGGCCTCCATCCCGCCCACCCCGCTCCCAGGGCCCCTGGGCCCTCTGGTTGCAGATCTGTGCCGGCCGGGCCTGGCCGCTGTCAGGGTTTTCTTCTGCCTCCGTGCTTCCCTCCCGTCCGAATCCCTGAGGGCCAGCTGTGCTCAGTGTCTGTGGGATGAGCTGAGTTGGGGTGGCCTGTGCCGAGAAAGGAGAGCTGTGTCTCGCTGAGACAGGGGACCCTGCTGGGCCCTCCTGGACGTGTGGGGACAGGAATTCTGGGTGGGCAAGGGGTCGGCCCCCGGGAGCCCGTAAATAAAACAGACCCAACTGGCAGGACCACAAGGGGCGTGTCTGGTGATCATCTTAGAGGGACAATGACAAGGCCACTTTGGCTGTTATGACCCAGCAGGCTGAGCGTTGGACACCACTTCTCTGGCTCCTTGTCTGGACTCGGACACACAAGAGTCGACAAATTAGGGCACCACGGGCACAAGAAGGGTTGACACAATTCTCAGAGGCCACAAAAGCGGCCTTGTTGTTTTTCTCTTTCTGGGCATATCCCGTGTCACTTCAGAGCATGGAGTCGTGACCCATTGCAGAGCTTTTGAGCTGAAGCTGGAGTGAAAAATTAAGCTGGGAGTCCCCGTCGTGGCTCAGCAGGTTAAGAACCCGACATAGTGTCTGTGAGGGCACGGTTCCATCCCTGGCCTCGCTCAGTGGGTTAAGGGTCCGGCATTGCTGTGAGCTGTGGTGTAGGTTGCAGACATGGCTCAGGTCCCGAGTGGCTTTAGCTGTGTTCTAGGCTGGCAGCTCCAGCTCGCATTCAACCCCTAGTCTGGAACTTCCGTGTGCTGCAGGTGCAGCCCTCAAAAGAAAAAAGATTAAATTAAAAAACAAAAGACAAGCTGGAGGCAGCTGGAAAGGCAGGTCAGGAGTAAGGAATGCTTCAGCAAGAGCGGGCAGGCGGCAGAGCCGGAGAACGTATGGGACGAGGAGCAGGAAGTAACTCGGGAGAAATGTTGAGGGGCTCAAAGGGTTAAAGGAAAGCAGCAGGTGACCATGCAGACAACTTGGATCTGGAGTTCCCGTCATGGCTCAGCGGTTAACAAACCTGACTAGTATCCATGAGGACGCAGGTTCGATCCCTGGCCTCGCCTAGTGGGTTAAGGATCCATCATTGCCGTGAGCCGTGGTGTAGGTTGCAGACGCGGCTCAGATGTGACGTTGCTAAGGCCGTGGCGAAGGCCAGCAGCTACAGCTCCGATTCGACCCCTAGCCTGGGAACCTCCATATGCCGCGGGTGCAGCCCTACAAAGACAAAAAACAAAAAAAAAACTTGGACCAAACCGTGAACAGCGGGTGTAGCCATAGTTCATCACTGGCAATACGTAGCAGATTAGAAATAAAAAGGTGTCAGAGGAGGGGGAATGGACCCGCTTGGTCCCTTGAGCCCAGAAGTGAGGCGACGCTTCCACAGACCTGAGGCAGCCCTCGGAGGGGAGCTGAGTGGCTGCAGTCACACTGCCCCCTGGAAACAGGGCACCCAGTGCAGTGGGCTGGGGAGGGGCACAGGGGGCGGTGAGCGAGCTGAGGGCAGAGCCGACCCCCACGGGATCTTGCCCAGGGCCGAGGGAAGGGAGGACGCCCTGCCGTCCTCTAGAGAAGTAAGGTCAGGCTGGAACCAGGCGCTTCTCAGGGGAGGCAGGCGTGTTCTTGCGGAGAAGGTCCTGGAAACCCATGGCAGCAAGGAGAGCTCAGCAGGATGGGGACGCTTGCAGGGTCCCCAGAGGGAGAGACAGACCCCACCAGTCTCTCCGTCCAGATGTGGATCGAAGGCCTGGGGTCTTAGAGCCGGTGGCCTCTCAGGGGAGCAGCCTCCCTCCCTTCGGGGGCTCGGTCATTTCCGGGTGCTGGTGATGATCCAGGGGTTGATCCGGGGGGGACTGGGGCCCAGCCTGTCTCGGCTCTGCTGCAGCCCCGTCTCTTGCCAGCTGTGTGCCTTCACTGGGTAGCCGGCTCCCCGTTCTCTGTGAAACGAGCTGCCACGGCATCCACCCGTGACAAGCGGCCCTCCAAGGCCGCCCTCCCTTCCCTGGACCACAGTTGCTATGGTTACCTGCACCTGCTACTTAAACCCCAGTGCTCATGGTACCTCCATAGGGACCCATCCCTGGTCCACAGTGGAGGCCAGGCCTCCCCGTTATCAGCTCCATAGAATCTCTCTTTGCTCCTCTGGCAGGTGCCATTGTATGCGATCAAACCCTTAACTACGCGGCTGTGTTTTGTTTTGTCTTTTTTCAAATGTGTCATCATTTTCTTTAATTGTATCTGGGTTTTGACTCCAGTTAGAAAAGCTGTCCTTTACACTCGGGCCATAAAATAATTCATCCTGTTTTCTTCTCATACTCGCATTGTCTCTTTCTCTCTTTTCAAAAGTTAGATCTCAGATCGTTTTGGAGTTAATCCTTGTGTATGCTCGGAGAGATGCCTCTAGTTTTATCCATTCTAAAAGGGGTCTCCTGTCGCCCCAGCATCAGTTGTTAAAAAGTCCACCTTTGGAAGTTCCTAGCATGGCTCAATGGTAGTGAACCCAGCCACCCTATCTGTGAGGATGCAGGTTCGATCCCTGACCTTGCTCAGTGGGTTAAGGATCCAGCATCGCCATGAGCTGTGGTGCAGGCCGGCAGCTGTAGCTCCAATTTGACCCCTAACCTGGGAACCTCCATATGCTGCTGCACCTGTGGCCCTAAAAAGCAAAGAACAAACACCCACCTTTGCCCAATGGTTTCTGATGCCACCATTATCACATACTAACTTTCCCTGTGTAGTTCACTCTGTTTCTGGACTTTCTGTGCTATTCCACTGGCTCATCCATTAAAGCGCCAGTACCAGACCATTTTAAGCATAGAGGCTTTATGTTTCATTTATTTATTTTTGTCTTTTTGCCTTTTCTAGGGCCGCACCCTCGGCATATGGAGGTTCCCAGGCTAGGGGTCTGACAGGAGCTGTAGCCTCCAGCCTACACCACAGCCACAGCAACACGGGATCTGAGCCACGTCTGCAACCTACACCACAGCTCATGGCAACGCCGGATCCTTAAACTACTTAGTGATGCCAGGTAGGGAACCTGCAACCTCATGATTCCTAGTCAGATTCGTTAACCACTGAGCCACAACGGGAACTCCAATATGTTTTAATATCTAATAAGACTAGGCCACCCTAGTAACTTTTCCTTTCCAGTGTTTTCTTACTTTTCCATATATAACTTTAGGATCAACAAGTTTAGCTACATAAAAACATGCTTTTTTATCATTAATGGGATGAGATTACATTTGTTGATTACTGTGGGGAGAACTGACATTTTTTATGGATTTGTTGTGGGGTTGAGTTGGTCCATCAAAAATGTTGGAGTTCCCATCATGGCGCAGCAGAAACGAATCCAGCTAAGAACGATGAAGGTTGCGGGTTCAATCCCTGGCCTCTCTCAGTGGGTTAAGGATCCAGCGTTGCCATGAGCTGTGGTGGAGGTTGCAGATGTGACTTGGATCCCAGCACCCGGCACAGCACCTGCGGGTTAGAAGTGCTCGGTGATATTTGCGGCATTTAATTCGCCTGCAGTCCAAATCTTAGAATTATCTTTACCGCCAACGGCATTTTCAAGTGTGTTAATGGATGGGACTCTGCACATTAAAGCAGGAAAACTCCTTGTGTGTGAAGCTGGGCACAGTCCAGGTCGAGGCACAGAGCTCCCTTCCTCCCGCTCTGCACTGCCGCGCAGGGGCAGGCACACGGCCGAGGCGCTTGCAGCCGCGGAGCCTGGCAGGAGGGTCACTGGGGAATAGCCCTGGACAGGCAGGCCCAGCGCCACGGCCTGAGATCTGCACCCAGGCCCTCCAGCTCTTCCATCACTTTTACACTGAAAGGTCTGGGAGCGAGGCGTGAGGCCAGTAGCAAGCAGGAGTCCTCGTCACTGCTCTGGGGAGAGCCTTAGTTGGCATCTTTATGTGTTAGTTGCTTCCTTAAAAGGTGTGGGTGTATAAACAGTACAACCGTAATCTGAAGGAGTACAATTTATAGGCAGAGTATATAGAAAACTGATTCTTCAAGTCACAGCTTAAAGGTCACCTCCTCCAGGAAGCCTTCCCTGGCCACCCATCTTAGGGCATGCCGCTTCTCCACTCATGGAGCACGCTGTGTGCCTTGGGACATTTGGTGGGCTTGTGACTGTTTGTTTACCATCTGTCCTCTGCTGGGTGGTTGGCCCACCGAGGATCTAGTGACCCCTCGGGGTGGGTCCTACATCTGAGGAACCCTGTGCCATGTCCCTGCATCCCCTACAGTGACCGGGATGCACACTAGACCCGTCGTAAACATTTGTTGACCAGTTGACTCTCAACCCATGTTTTCTGGAATGAAATCATCCCCAAAGATGCTCTCTTCAGCTTTTGTGTTGATTTGCCAAGAACTCAATGTGTGACCGTATGTTACCTGCCTAACAAAGCGGGTCTCTGCCACCGATGGTTCAGGCCACGCTTGCACAACCCCAGCGGTGGAAACTGCCTCCGTCTACCATGACTGTTATAAGTTCTTATATTTCCTGCGCCAAAACAGACCTTCCTGAATCCACGGCCTTCTTCCCACCCCGAAACGCTTTGGTCAGATGGCGTCCCTTCCGGGATTTGAAAGCAGATGCTGCTCTTGGTTTTCCTGTTTGCTGGGCAAAAGAAAAGGTCCCAAGTTCTTCTGCTTGTCTCTGCTTGTTCTCCTGGTCCTTCCCTCTGGTCACACCCAATGGCAACACCCCTGGCATCATGTGACCAGGCCCAGGCACGTCGGAGCCGGTGCCGCCCTCATTTGGAATATCCGACTGCTATATGTGGCCTGCAGCCCCGTGGTGGCCTTGGCTGCCACATCCTTGGTTCCAAGTGCCCACTGCCTCTCCTCCAGGTGGACCCCGCGAAGCCCTCTTCATTCCTTTCCAGCGTCCTGCCCGAGGCACGGCCCGCGCATCAGCCTGCACGTCTGCTTCCTTCCCCACTGGTGGGCAGCCTGCTCGGCCCGCGTCCCTCTCTGGGTGCCCCGCTCCTTCTCATGGTCCCTCGCAGGTCACTGAACTGCTCCCGCGCCCTGACACACGTCCCTTCTCTCTCGGGCCCCTTGCCCCTCCCGCCAAGGGAGGGCTGTTCTCCGTGGAGAAGACAGAGTAGGAGTGTTGTCCCCTGTGTCCCCAGCTCGTCTTGACCTTCTCTGAGCTGCCTCTTCATTTTATACATTTTGTGTAATTTTGTCTCTCAAGTTGCTGGTCACCCTCATTCTTTTTTGCCTCTAGCAACTCCTCTTATTTTTTCCCTTTTTTTCTTTTTTCCATTTTTGGCCACCGCATAGCACATGGAAGTTCCCAGGCCAGGGATTACATCCGAGCCACAGGTGCGATTGAACGCTGCCGCTGTGGCAGTGCTGGATCCTCAACCCACTGTGCCAGGCTGGGGATCGAACCTGGGTCCTGGCGCTGCAGAGATGCTGCCGATCTCATTGTGCCACAGCAGGAACTCCAACGAGCAGCTCTCCTTCAGCTCAAGTTCCCTCCGTTTCACTTGTCCGTGAGAATCTGCCGCCCTCCTGCCTCAGGGTTCCCAGCCCCCAGGCTGGGCTCACCTCGGGCACCCAGTACCACCACACTGCCTGTGAGCTCCCCCGTCCCTCCCACCGGGTGTACCTGAGCTTTTTCCGAGGCAGGGGTGTGACTCTGCACGCCCCCATCCCTTCTACACCCGCTGTCTGTGGCGTGTCCTGGGATCCTGCCTACTTAACAACGGATGCTCTGACGTCTCCCTCCTGCACCAGGGGACAGGTCTGACTGCACAGCTCTCCCGCCCTGAGCTCCCACAAACCAGGGGAGCCACGGGAATTCGGAGCCAGGTCCCCTCCTTGCACACCGGGCCAGGCTCTCTGCGTTGCTCCTCCTGGTCAGGAAGCCAGGTCAAACACCTGTCCAAAGTCTTCATCTGAGCACAGAGGACTTGCAGCAGGTGCCAGGGACACTGACACCCAGTCTCAGTAGAAACCCCTGCAGACGCTCTGTGCGGGTCACGGGCCGCAGGCAGAGGGCTCTGGAGCTTGGGGACATGACGGGCGAGGTCAGACCCCAGCCCCACTTCTCACCAGCTCTCTGTGACTGGCTCTGAGTTTCTGGACGTTCACGATCCAAATAAAGATCCCTGCTTCACCGGGTGTTGTAGGAGCGGAGCAGAGCAGCCGGTCCGGACCCTAGCTGTGCATCAGAGAGCCGGGCGGTAGCAAAGCGCGGACTCGGGGTGCCATCCGCACAGATCCTGATGGCGCAGGTCTGACAGCGCAGTCGTCAACCAGCTCTGAGCTCCTTCCGAGGTGCCCACAGATTTGAGGGTTGCAGAGCTCGTGACGGCGGCCTTGACTTCTGCCGTAAACCCCCTGTCTGCTCCGCTCTGCTCTGGGAGGCCGAGCCCCTGCTCACACCCTCCCTGTTCCCTTCCTTCCGGTGGGGGTGGGGTGCGATGGCAGACACGCAGGGCGACTCGGACAAGGACCCTGCCGAGGCTGTGTTCTGTGTGTGCAGATCCCACCTGGGGCCCCTATTCTGAGACCCCAGCCCTGTCTACACTCCAGAAACACTGTTCCTTCCCTCTGGCCCTCCTGGTCCGGAGAGGGAGGAGCTCCCACCCTTACTGCGTGTTGGGCACTTCAGTGTCCCCTGCAGGTCCCTGGAGCCCCGCTTACACCTCGGTAAACAGATCTCTTATGAACCATCTCCCAGTGTGTCTTTTCAGCTCACCTCGATGCTACAGGTGCTCTCCGCGTCTAGAAACCACCATGCCCTCCGTCCCTCCAAGCCTTCCCGCCGAGGCGTGCACCGGCCAGCTCCATCTCCAAGCCGCCTTTCTTTCTCTTTGTGACTTACTCCTCCTGAGTTTCTTTATTTCATCTGTGCTATATACTCTCGCTACTTTCGTTTGTGTTTCAATTTGCAGTTTCATCTTCCCAGGAGCGGTTCTCTCTGTGATTGTTTTGTGCTACATTTTCAAGCACACTTTGTCCGTAATCCACGACCTGCCTGTTTGCACATCAGCACCTGAGAGCAGATGTGGCATTTTTAGTCCCTTCCCCAGCTCTTCTCCTGGACAGCCACTGGCCGGTTTATATTCTTCCTTTGAGGTTGTATCACCTGCTAGAGTGTGTTGGGATATTTAACTAGACTTGTGTTCAGATATTTAACTAGACTTTATCCTCTCCATTCAGTTACTTTAAGATCCTTCAGGATGACATGTTCTTTTTGTTTTCTTATCTTCTTGATCTTTAGCTGAAAAATCCATCCCGTGTGTGGAACCACATTCTAACAGTCATGATCATGAACATCATCTTTTTCTTTCAAAGAATAATCATTGCAAGAAAGAAGCTGAAAAGCCCAGCCCTTTCTCCAAGGATCACTCACTTCCTGCCTGAGACCCCACGGCGGTCAACCCCCCATGGGCTGTTCGCACCACGTCCTTGGCGGGAGGATGGGGTGGGCAGAAGACAACACTGTGCCCCTTTGGGCTCTCAGCTGCCTCCCAGACACACACCCTCAGGGAGCATGGCCACGTCTCCATCAGCCCATTCAGTTCCAGAAACTTCCAAGGAGGCCTGGGCAGAACCACCAACCACTTCAAGTGTGGGCTACTTAGCCACTGTCTCGGCATTTTGCAACACCCAGGGTTCCTCTCTGTTCCTCCTAAATGTCTTCTTCAGAAGGCTTGGCTTTCTCTTTGTGGAACAAGGCTCCCATCTGTCTCCTGGTTTTAAAATCCCCTCCCATCATCCATCCTTTATTGAGTACCATCCTTCGGATCTTCCAGCGTCTGTTGTCTTACAACACCTTCTCTTTTTGTCACCTTCTTCCACTTGCAGTCTTCTGGACTCAAATGATACCTTTTCTTTTAGCTGGAATATTAGCTGTTAGTGTCTATTATGCTCCATTCCCGGGTACTTGAGGGCACTCAAAGGCAGCCTTATAGATGTATCTTTTTCCTCCAAGTCTGTAAAATCTGGCTCTTTCGGTGACCATTGGGCAGAGCGGCCACTGAACTTCTGTGGTTGATGTGGAAAGGGGGGTGGAGACGTCCGCAGGACCCAGAGTTCTGTATATTTGCCATTTATTAATTCATCTGTTAAACAGGCATTTATAAGTTGCCAGGCTCTATGTGAGCACTGAGGATACAGCCCTGAACATGGTCAGCATGGTCAGTGCCCTCGTGGGGCTTAGGGTCCGGCAGGGAACGGACTCTGACAGCTGTGATGAGCACAGCGCAGCAAGCGCAACGGGACCCCCGGGGCGGCGGGAACGGGTGTGCAGGCCTCCTCTCTGCTAGCGTCTCGGGGTGTCTTGGCTCTTCCACACCAGCATCATCTCTTGACCAGCTGCCCCCAGTCAGCACCTGCCCAAACTCCTTCTGAAATAAGAACCATTTACTGATGAACTTACTGGCCAATGGCCAAAGCTCTAAGGCCAGCAGGTACGCAGGCCATGGACTCAATGATAACTCTTCATACAAGTCATGTGTCCTCTTTAAAACTGGCTGTGATTGAAAAATAATTCCTACCATAAAGGTCTGGAGACAGAATGATTTCACAAATTAAAACTGAGAAGTGCATTTGGTAAGCTGTCTTTATGCTAGAAACTGAGATTAGTTTTTTTTGAGGGGTTATTTCATTCTCACCACGCTTCCTTTGGAGGAGGGATCTGACATGGCTAAAGGTTTTGCTGGCTCTCCAATACCTTTTCGAACTAGGGATTGTTTTCTTTCCAGTGGAGGGCTGTGCAAACCATAATTTCTTTTATCATCCTGTACAATGAGTGCTTGGAAGTGGCTGTTTTTCACTCGACCAGCATGACTTCTATTTTCCTCTGTGATTTCTGCCAGGAGGCCTGTTGTGTTGCCTCGGACCAAACTCCCCGAGCCCAGCCGCGCCGGCTGCCTTTGCCCCCCCCCACCGCGTGGGTAATGAGCGTGCGGTGCGGCGCCCCCTGGTGGCCAGACCCCCAGGCCACGGGGCGCGTCGCATTGAGAATTCACTTTGAGTTGTAACTTTTTTTTTCTTTTTTCTTTCTTTCTTTTTTTTTTTAAAATTCCTACTTGTGAACTTTCAAAGGCAGAGGAAAAAAACTCACATCTCTATCTCTTCTTTTTTGAAAAACAAAACCCAAAAGACTCCTGGGATTCTGCTCAGAGAACCAAAGATGTTTCCCCTCAGCTGAACTCGGCCACCATCATTGATATCCACCCTTCCTCCACCTACAGCATCCGCATGTACGCCAAGAACCGGATCGGCAAGAGCGAGCCCAGCAACGAGCTGTCCATCACCGCGGACGAGGCAGGTACGTGTGACCTTCCGCCGCCGGTGCGTGGGGGTGGGAGTCGGGGGGCCCCGGTGGGAGCTGGTCAGTGCAGAGTCACACCTTTGGTGAGAGCTCGGCAAAGCTCAACGCCCCGCCAGAAACAGACGGCGCTCTGCTGCCCACTTTGAAGGCACTGTCCTTCCGACAAGACTTGGGTCAGTGTTCCCTTACCTGAGACTTAAAAGAAAGACGCACGAAGCCAAGAGTCTGGTGAGGTTTAAAGAACCTCCATCCTTACAGTCCCTGTGTCTGGGTGCATGAGATCCAGGCTGACAGGAGAACCGCGAGCCTGTGTCTTGCCCGGGTCCCTGTGCAGCCAGGCCAGGGGGATGGTTGACTAGGAAACAGCAAGAATATACTCTGTGCGAGGGGTTGCGGGGACAGCACATGGGTTGTTTTAGTGACCAGAAGTGGCAATATTTCTATAACCGGCTGCCTTGCTCTTTATTACAACGTATCGCCTTTTCGGTGTTGACAACGTAAAACGTAGACTCCTCTTGAAGACAAAACAACTCTCACGGTCCTACCAACCCAGAAGTACCTACGGACACGTTGGCATCACTCACTAAATTATTCATCACGTACATCCATGTGCGCGCGTCTCACACACACACACACACACACACGGATGCACACCCTCCAGCGCGGTGGTTCACTCACGGTTCCCGGGGGTGGCAGCACCTGTTTGCAGAGGACTGAGCCGTGCCCTTGAACGCTGCCTGTCCGTCTGCCTCCTGGCCGGAGAGGAGGAGACCAGCGGCTTTGGGGCTCCTCTGGGGGAGGAAAGGGGAGGAACCGAGGTCGGCTCATCTTTGGGGGCAAAAGAGCGTCCAGCCCCACACCTAGCTTTTCTTTTCCTGCCCCCAGTCAGAGCTCACCAGCCACTCCCTACTGTTGCTGCGAGGTTGAAAGCTTGGCCCCGGATCCCTGGTTCTCCGACAGCAGGATTAAGGGGTCATCCCCAAATGACAAAGCTTCCGGAAGAGGCCCTGGGGTTGCCCTTGACTGTCGCCCCCGCCTTCTTCTCTGTCTCCCCGGTTAGCGGCATTTGGGAGACCGCCTCTTCTCATCTCTGAAGTCCTCTCCTGCCGTCTGTGTTTGTCCTTCCACCGCTTCTTTAGCAAATCCCGCGTTGTTAGGGATTGCCATGTATTTATTTTTACTGAAGTATGGTTGATTTATAATGTCTTAGTTTCACGTTTACAGCAAAGTGATTCAGTTATACCCACAGATACGTTTTTTTCAGATTCTTCCCGTCGTAATTTATGACAAGCCATTGAATATGGTCTCTGTGCGATCCAGTGGGTCCTTATGGTCTCTCTAGCTCATACGTAGTAGGGTGTGTCTGTTAATCCAGACTCCTCGTTTACCCACGCTGCCTGCTTTCCCTTTGGTAATCATGAGCTCGTTTTCTGTCTGCGAGTCTGTTTCTGTTCTGTGAATAAGTTAACCTGCATCATAATTTAGATTCCACATCTAAGTGATATCATGTGGTACTTGTCTTTCTCTGTCTGACTTACTTCACTTAGTATGATAGTCTCTAGGTCTACCCACATGCTGCAGATGGCATTGTTTCTTTCTTTTTTCTAGTTAAGTAGTAGTCCCTTGTATGTAGGTACATCTCTGGAACCCCTTCGACTGTCAGTGGACATCTAGGTTGTTTCTACGTCTTGGCTGTTGTGAATAGTGCGCTGTGGACACTGAGACGAACGTACCTTTTCTAAGTAGAGTTTTCATCTTTTCTGGGTATTGCTGGATCATATGGTAACTCTAGCTTCTTTTTTTTTTTTTTTTTTGTCTTTTTGCCTTTATCTAGAGCCTCACCCGCGGCATATGGAGGTTCCCAGGCTAGGGGTCTAACAGGAGCTGTAGCTGCCGGCCTTCGCCACAGCCACAGCAACATGGGTTCCAAGCCGTGTCTGCAACCTACACCACAGCTCACGGCAACTCCGGATCCTTAACCCACTGAGCAAGGCCAGGGATCGAACCCGCAACCTCCTGGTTCTTAGTCAGATTCGTTAACCACTAAGCCACGACGGGAACTCCAAGCTTCTTAAGGAAACTCCATACTATTCTCCATAGTGGGTGCACCAGTTTACCCTCCCACCAGCAGTGGAAGAGGGTTCCTTTTCCTCCACACCCTCTCCAGCATTTATTATTATTTGTAGGCTTTTTGATGATGGCCGTTCTATTTTACCGTTTTTTTGGCCGTGCCCTCAGCATGCTACACAAGTTCCCAGGCCAGGGATCAAACCAGCGCAACAGCAGTAATCTGAGTCACAGTAGTGACAGTGCCAGATCCTTAACCCACTGAGCCATCAGGGAACTCTGACCTTATTATAGTTTTGATTTGCATTTCTCTTCAGTTTTTCATTATCATAAACACTATTTTGATGAACATCCTTTTGATACATTTTTTACCGTTTCCAACATTGATTTTTGTGTTAAATTCCAAAGACGAGAGTTGCTGGATCACAACAAATGCAGAAATTTAACTCCTTTGTTTTGCAAAATCAACACTGTCCTCAAGGAAAGAGGTTGACACTTACCGCTTCTCCTGAACTGCGGAGGGCCCTCCTTTCCCGACCCCGGAACCCGCAGTTCTTCACAAGCGTTCGCGAGGGCGGGCGGCGGGCGGGCTCCATGCCGCTGTCCGTAGGGGTCCATGTCCAGCGCCTGGCGACTCAGCCTGATTCCTCTTCTGCACAGCACGTCACGAGGCCTTTCCCCCTCACCCCAGGTTCGCTGGACCCTCTGAAAGTACTTTGCAGGGCGCTGAAATAAATAGGAAGGAGTGTTACTAGGCTTCTGCAAAAATAGAATCTTACTTCAATACTTATGTAAACAAGGAACTAACTTCTTGGAATTCCATCACGTCTGGCATTTAGGGAGGATAAGTCGCCTCTGAAAGGAGCTCTCTGGCTTGGGGCTGAGCCCTCTCCTTCCTCTAAGGCACTTTCTCAGCCCTGACCCCGTCCACAGCCTTTCCTGAGGTGGCCATGTCCTCCCGCGGTGCCGTTCCCACCGCCTTCCGCATGGCTGTGGCCCACGCAGCTGCTGTTGCTTTTTCTGTCCTTGCCTCTGCGACCTCCCTGCAGCTGGCCGTTGCCATGGCAGCGCTTCCCTCTCCAGCCAGGAGGCCAGGTAAATGGCCACTCCTGGTCACGGTCACCGGTGTGCACCTCTGCAGACAGACGGACGCAAGGCCCCCTCTTGGTTCCCGGGCTGGCCTTTGGGGCCTTCTGTGGGTGCTGTCTGCTGGCAGCCCCACAGCCCCTGTCATTTTCTGTCCAGATGAGCTGCGGGAACCGAGGAAAGGAAAGCTCCGAGCAGAATTTGGCCTTGTCTCGGTGCGTAGGTTGGCGTGACTGAAACCAAAACGTCGTTTTCTTGCCTGTGACTCCTAGAACCCGGGGCCACACTCTGATCAGCGATACCCTCCCAAGACCTGCCCTGGGTGGCCACAGATCGTCCCTGCCACCTCCTGGCAGTGTCCCCAAGGGCATGTCTAGGAGCGGGAGCCTCCTGGAGAGAACCTTTGCCCCCTTTCTCTCCCCATTCCCTATAAAATGAGGTTGTCTCTGAGGCAATGAGAATCCTCAGGTGGAAGCTTCTGGAAGCAGTAGGCCCACTCATGTTTATGGCAGTGGAGTGCCCCAGTCTCGGGTGCCTGAGGACACCTCTCGGTGCCCCCCGCCCCCCGGTGAGGAAGTGGGTGAAGTGTGGGCCTGGACCTCCCGGCCCTGCTGCTGCCTTGAAGCTGCCTGGACTCCCTGTGGAGATGAGCTGTCCCTTCTGTCGCTTCCTGCCTTGCCCAGCGTACACCCTGGTCCGAAGGCCCTGTAAGGTCCCACCCCCATTCCTGCACCTTCGCTTGAAAGTCAGGTCACGCCCATCCCTTGGGGCGCCGCCTTGTCCAGTCCCCGGGCTGACGTTGCTGTCCCTCCCCCAGCACCAAGTAGAAACCTTTGGGGGAGGAGGTTGTTTTGTTTCATTTTTTCCGTCAAACAAAATAAGCTTTTTTTCAGTGTTTAAGTTTTACTGAAGTATAGTTGATTTGCAGTTTGACCATTCCTGCTGAGTGACAAAGTGATTCAGTGATACTAGAAGTCTTTGTGACACTAGTCGCGAGCCCTGTGGTCGTTTCTCCACGGGACCACGTGCCACTCATGGGTCAGCTCCTCACGTGTGTCCGGTTCGGGGGTGTGACTCAGCATTTGGGAGGGGAGTGTCCTTAAACACGGCTTACAGCCTCATCTTAGAGCGCACGCAGCGCGCAGTGTGTGTGTCGAGCATACAGACGATTAAAACCACACTGAAGCTTTGCTTTTTTTTCCCAGTGTTTACAGTTTTATTGGAGTCTAGCTGATTGACAAGGTTGTGATCGTTTCTGCTGTGCAGCACAGGGACTCGGTTATACGTCCGTTCTGTTTCAGATTCTTTGCCCGCACAGACGATCCCAGAACACTGGCTAGAGTTCCCTGTGCTGTACAGCAGGTCCCCGCTGGCCGGTCATTCCTTGCACCCGCCCTAAAGCTTTGGATGGCATCCTGAGAGAGGAAGGTAGAAAAAGGCAAAAGGGTAGCTCTGGAAGGGGGCAGGCGGGCGGAGGCAGGAGAAAGAAGGCGGCCCACCCATCACACCTCCCAGGAGGCCCACGGGGGCCGTCAGAGCTGGTGGCCGGAGCCAAGCAGAGAGTGTGACACACGTGCCGCAGGTGCCGTTGGGCCACACCTTCACTCATTTCTCGTTCAGCAAACTACAGCCCACGGGCCAAATTCTACTTACAACTCTCAAGCTAGGAATAATTTGTACGTTTTAAAAAGAAGAGGAATGTGCAGCTGAGGCAGCAGGTGGCTTGCAAAGCCTGGGTCTTTACGATGGGGCGGGCCCTTCACCGACAAAGTTTCCAGCTTCCTGACGCAGGCCTTGCCGTGGCGGGATCTGCGTTGGGGATTCAGTTCTGTCGTCTGGGGCAAAGCTGAGAGAAGAAGGAGGCACCACCGTTCCTGCAGCCGAGTGCTGGAAAAGAACATTGTTCCAGGTGCACGAGAGCGTGAGAGTCACAAACGCCTTGTCAGACGCTCTAATACAGCGACCTCAGGAAACAGCCCGAAGCACAGCTCACACGGTCTAGCGCAGGCCCTGACTCCCGCAGCATCCTTATCCCCCAGCGGAGAGCTGGAGTGGAGACGCTGTCATGAGTGAAGGGGATTAGCTCCTAGGGCCGGAAGGGCACTGACTTGCCGGGTTTCCTTGACGCATGTTGCATATGCAGCTGACCTCCGCCCAAGACCAGCGTCCCCACCAGCAGCTGTGCCCTGAAGATCACGCGTCACTGAGTGCCTGTGACAGAGCTGGGGATGGCTGATCCCTTCATCCTGTTCTTTATGAGTCTGCACATAGAAGGTCCCATCAGCTGGGAGCTCGCCCAACAACCACTGAGTTTTCAGATTCATCCCAGAATGGAGGGTCAGGATCGCTTCACAGAAGGGTCACCACAGGAGTTGGTGGGTTTCCATCGGATCTGGCACAGAGTTGGCCCGCTTGCTTCATCGCCGATGATATTTCAGAGTGGCAGCTATGATCTAGAAGAAGGGTTCCCTGTGTGCTGAGCTGGAGGCAGAGAGGAGCCGGCATGACGAGGGCTTAAGGCATCAACATGTAACAATAGACATGTGATCAGTGGTACAGAAAGGGCCCAGGGTGGCATCAACTGCCCTCTTCACCGAGAGAGCTCAATGCACAGGGTCTGCCTGCTGAGAACCAGCGGTGCCCTGCACCTGAGCCTGCAGTCCTCCTTTCTGTAGCTGTCATTTTGCTCGAGTGTCCATAGAGAAATTTTAGAAATTAAGCCTAATAAGTACATCACTGCCCTCCTTGCTGTTCCTCATCCATGACCAGTATATTCCCCACAGCTATCTGGAACATTCTGGAACATTCTGGAATATTCTGGAATATTCTGGGAGGGTTTGGAATGCCCTTCCCCCTCCTCCCATAACTCCTTCAAGTCTTTGCTCCAATAGCATCTTCTCAGTGAGTCCTACCCTGACCTCCCTATTTAAGTCCCAACCCACTGCCCACTCAGGCACACTGGGTCCGTCCGTGCTTTAACATTGTCCTTTAAAAAAGAGGAGAGGCATCTGTCTCCATCAGCTGCCATATAGATGCTGATTATGTTCTTTGCCATCCGTTTTTGTCCCTCGCAGAGAGGCAGGAGGAGTTGCCCGTCTTGTTCACTGCTGTCCCAGACACCCGGGACAGCATTTGGCACGTAACAGGTGCTAAATAAATCATAGTTTCAGTAAATAAGCTATTGATTCAATAAATAACTATTAAATGAATTCATCCTTTCCCCATCGAGGGGCCCGACCTTCCTGGTTTTACGCTGGTTTTTATTAAACCCTGGTCACCTTTGCCCAGCAGAGGACGTCCCACTCACCACGCCGCTTCTACTGGAGGTGATACTGTGGCTGTGAATCATGCCTGTGCCCCAGTCCTTGTTTTTCCCAGTTTTGCACCCCAGCCTCCGCCCAGCTTGGGGCTGCGCACACAGTAGGCCTTCAGCACATTCCACAATAAGGAACCAGAGATAGGCTTTTAGGAACACTTCCACTGGGCGGCTCGGTGCTGCCCCATCGGTTATTTAGCCCCACACCTCCGGTTGAAGCCAAAGACTGATCCATGGAGGGGGGACTATTCTGAGGGCAGAAGAGAATGGTGAGGTCTGAACCTTGGTGTTCGTGGGTTTGACAGCTAGGAAGTGTCTGCCATTGCAGTATTTTCATCAGAACAGAATCCGTAAAAGTCGCCTTGCCTAGAAAAAACATCAGGAGCTGCAAATACAATGTGTGCTTATTACTTCACATCACTTCTCACAGATTGAATAGTTTCGGCTTCCGTAGAAATGCAGAGATTATGTATTTCGGAAAATCACATTCGTCAGTCGTTAATGCTTACCTTTAGCCTTCTTTTGGCACAGGAAAAAAGCTAAACATTCTGGTATGACAAGCTATGCTTTCTATTTATAGTGCAGCTTAAGTTCAAGAGCATGTAAATAAATTCTTCAATGTCCACACCGTTTTCAAACTGAGTAAGTGAACGGTTGACCCTCCATCCTGTCAGCGTCAGGAGTCCAGTCTCCTTTGGCTTTTATAAGGTTACAGAAATCGGCCTTTCGTGATGAGACAAGGACCCATGGGGAAAAAAGTACAGCTCGGGAGTTGTAAGGAAAGCACGAAAATTCTGGAAGCAGGCTCACTTTTTGTACCATTTTTAAGTCTTTTTCTCATACTGCTTTAGAGACCTAGAGTGGGAAATTCAGCACACAGACAAACTTTCTTCCTAATTCTGCTGGTCGCGGCTCTGATGTGTGTATAGGTTACATCCTTTTAGCCTGTTTTTTAGTAAAGTTTCTGTGACTTTATTTTTAACAGCGGAGAACCCCAAATTCTTTCACTTCAGAGACCAGGCACATGAATAGAGGAATTAATTGCTAACAAACCACTGGAGTCCTGATAGGCTAAGTAAAAATGGTTTTGTGTTCCTAACAGCAGTCAGTTCTGGAGTTCCCATGTGGCTCAGTGGTTAATGAACCCATTTGACATCCATGAGGACGTGGGTTCGATCCCTGGCCTTGCTCAGTGGGTTAAGTATCCAGCATTGCCGTGAGCTATGGCGTAGGTCACATATGCGGCTCGGATCCTGTGATGCTGTGGCTATGGTGTAGACCGACAGCTGTAGCTTTGATTCGACCCCTAGCCTGGGAACCTCCATATGCCTCAGATTCGGCCCTAAAAAGACAAACAAACGATAGTCAGGTCTGTCCTGGAGGCAGGGACTGTCCACCCCCACAATCCATGGGAGGCCTTCATCAAACACCAGACTAGACTGAAAAATCAAATTTCCCCCAGTTCTCGATTGCATCGTCAGCTTCATGTTTTCTCATAGAATTGAGAGCATTTAAAAAAAACACTGTCCTGGTACCTTTGCTTTTGACTGAATCTGCGTCAACAAGAAAATGAAGGCTGGAGTTCCTGCTGCGGCTCAGCAGATTAAGACCCCACACAGGGTCCTTGCGAGCAAAGGTTCAATCCCTGGCCTCACTCAGTGGGTTAAGGACCCAGCGCTGCCATGATCTGTGATGTAGGTGGCAGATGAGGCTCAGATCTCACATTGCTGTGGCTGTGGGTGTAGGCCGGTGGCTACAGCTCTAATTCGACCCCTAGCCTTGGAATTTCCATATGCTGTGGATGTGGCCTTAAAAAGCAAAGAGAAGGCGGCACGAAGGCCAAAAGCACCAGGTACAGGGTGGGCTGTGCCCCAACACTGCCTCGATTTCTAGCGGGCAGCCCCCTTGCTCAGTCAAATAAATTAAAATAATCAAGCATCAGTGCTGTTGTCAGACCTCAAGGTAAGTTTTCAAGGGTTTTTATGGATGAAGCACAGGCTTCCCACTGAGCACAGAGCTACCCGTGCGGGAAAGGGATCTGCTCTGCGTGTCCCCTTGGACCTGAAATGTCCCCGCGTAAAGGGCTCGGCCCTGCGAGCAGAAACTTGGTGCAGAGCCATAAAAATGGTCACAGTGAGCTAGATGCCAGCCTCTCCCTTGGTGACTGTTCCAGACACTGTTTTCAGTGCTGGCACAGCTTTTTCATCTGGAGAATTAGTAAATCCAACAGCTGCCAGACCCCCAGAAAACACAGGGTTCCCGTGACCTGCCGAGGAGGGAGAGGCATGCTCCGAACTCCAGCCTTTGCACCCTGTGTCACCCCTGAAAGCGAGGACCTGCTCTGGACGCGGTTCCTGGGGCCACACAACTTCCAGTTGTTGGGGGAAGAGGAAAAGACTGACGTGTGTACGGACACAGCCTCAGACGTACGCCTGACCCTACCATGACGGTTCCCCAAGCCAGGCAGGAAACTGATGCAGGGAAAAGACAGGCTCCGACCTGCCCGAGGACAGGTGTTTGGATTCCACTGCGATGCTGGCCGGGGCTGGGATGCGGCAGGCAGGAACGCAGACGCCGATGGTGCAGCGTCCGTGCTCCGGGCCCATGCCCCCTTTAAAGAGGTGCAGTGAAGACCAGAATGAACGTTTAGGAGCGGAACTGCAGCCGGTTCCCGGCGTGGAGGCTGGGCTGGAGCGGACCGTGCGGGGAGAGGCTCTGAGCCTGGCGAGGACAGAGGCAGGGAGAGCGGAGGGCAGGGACATCTGAGCAGATTCCAGGGAGGGCACGGAGGGACTGCGACAGGCGGTGGCAGAAGAGAGCAGCCAGCAGACTGACTCTCCCTGGTTCTTGTAAACGCCTCCAGCGGCCGAGCGGAAGAAACTGCAGTAGCCCCACTTCCCTTCAAATTCATATTTTCTAAAATGTAACGAATTGTCATTTCTGGAAAACCGGCTCCCGCTCTGGGCACCCTTAGGTTCCCATTCTCCCCCCCCGTCCCGCCAGACTGTGGAGTCACCACCCTCCCTTCCTGCTGGGAGCAGCCCTCAGGTCCTCTTCCCCCCCTTAGTGGCAGTCCCAGCAGCCGGTGCTTCCCTCCCGTTGTCACTGCTTAATCCCGCAATGCCCAGCAGCATTCCGCCTGCACACGTCAGTGGCCTCATAAAGCCTGGCGACCAGGCATCCTTTCTGATTGCATGTCGTCCTTGTCGGCGAGGTCACCCATGGGTCCGTGTCCTTCGGGCGGGGCAGCCTCTTTCCCACAGGCTGCTGCACTAGCCCAGCCTTCTGTCGTGCTTTTTCATGGGAAAGTATGGAGAACTAAAGCAGAATCAAAGAGGCTCAGAGGCAGAGGACCTTTTTTTTTTTCCCCCTCCCCAAGTAGTCCTGAGCATCCGGGGGACGCCAAACAAGGCTTCCAGGAAGGAGAGGGAGTCCTCACCAGCCGCGATGGAGTTTTATCAGAGAAATGCATTCCAGTAAGTTTGTGACCTGGAGCTTGACCCACCAAGTTGTCAAAGATAAGATGAGGAAGAATGCAAAGACAGGTCCTCGGAATTCATTTTTTTCTAGGAGCGAGTAAGCACAAGGTGAATTTTGTGCGCGGTGACTCTGCAAAATTGGTTTTCCCGCTAAAGCTGGAAACAACCCTGTGCTGCTGGGCCCGTGTGGGCTCCAGCCCATTCCGATCCAGTCTCTAACCTGTGGGTTTTGGTCTTTGCAGCTCCTGACGGCCCACCTCAGGAAGTCCACCTGGAGCCCGTATCCTCTCAGAGCATCAGGGTCACCTGGAAGGTAAAGCGAGCAAACATCTGTCCGCGGGCGCTTTTTCCCTGGGGGCAGGGGGAGCACTTCAGTCGCCTGAAGTCTTAGGATTCCCGGGCCTGGAACGTTTTATGAAGCTGCTGTTTTGCAAAGTTAGATTAAAAGCCCTCACTTGAAAGCCCAACATCTGTATCCACATTTGAATACTTTCACGGCAAACTCTGTATCTACAGAGGGTGAAGTTTTTGTGCCTTGTGTTTAGTCTTGGATCCTGATTGGGCGCTACGTGCTGGTCTCCGTGCAAATCATGAAACAGGCGTGCGTAGCTGCACGCATTGATTTCACCCCAGGGGAAACTTTTTCAGATTGCTTTTCCTAACTGGCAAATCACGGTATGGCAGAGAGCCCACCGAGGGGCAGGGAGGAGAGGCGCCCTTGCCGTGCCCCTGGCTCGCGGTGGCCTCGCGCACGCCCCGCTGTGGGCAGTGGTGCCCCCGGCATGGCCGTCAGGGGCAGACTGGCTGCTGCCGAGGGCTTGTCCCCAGCGGCTGGGAGAGAAAGCCTGAGCCACACTGCGAACAACCACAGCACTCAGACCGCAGTTTCCTCCTGCTACATTTTCCTAAGAAAGCTTCTCAGTGAAGGAAGCGCTGTCGATTTATAACTGGCCCAGGCTCGTCACAGACCAGCACGTGAGGCACTGCTGCCGAGGGATCTTGAAGTCACTCTCCTGGGGACTGAGCTGCCTGGGAATTGTCCCCTCCTTTATGTGCTCGCGGAGCTTGCTGCCTTAGCCCCAGTTCCAGTTTATCTAGAAAGCTGTTGCTGAGTCACCGCGTCTGCAAAGCCGCATTGGCTTTTCCAGTCTGGGATTTCTCTCATCGCATGTGTTTTCCTTTTACCTCTTTCCTCCCCCGTTTGTCTGCGTTCTCACGCAGAGGAGAAGGCGACAGCCACAGCGAGGTCTTCAAACCGCACACCTCTGGTGCCCCTTCAAAACCTCATCCATTGCACCTCTTGTTTTTTTTTTTTTTTTTCCTTCTAGCATCAGCTCTTTCATAAATTGACCAGCCTCTATAACAAAGAAAGGGTTTTCACAGTTGGGGTGGGCACTACCTTGGATGTTAACACACACATTAATGCAGCAAGCCCCTTTTGTGCGCGTTTTTACGGCCCCGGCCACTGAGTTATGACTCAGGCGGGCAACAAAAGCCTCGATTGCCCGACTCTCGGACAGGACAGGCCGAGCCGCGTGAGGAGGGGCCGTTCGCCTTTGTGAGCACATCCGCCGGCTGGGAGCGTCACACACCGTGTCATGAAAGCCGCTCAGCAAGCCACAGCCCCACACGCACTCCCGCCACTCTGCAAAGGGATTGCTGACTCACTCCGCCTTGACTTAAAGGCTAGCAAGTTTCACCCGCAAGCCCTCTGCATTCTCTTGCATTTTGCCACTGAAAAGACCTGCTATTATGGTGGCCCCTGGAGCTTTCTGTGGCCTGCATGAGAGAGGCGTCTGTCCACAGAGCTCGTATAACTAAAAATAGAAACTTCAGAGGCTTTCCATGACATTGCATCCTTTCCGTCGCCATAGAAAAGCAGCAGGAAAAGTCAGTAGATTGCAGTTAAGTTTCTTCTTGATGTCAAAAGGATGAGCGAAGTGTGGGCTATTCAAAGGAGACCTTGCCTCGTTTAGACTGGGGACCAGGCGTAACGTCCTGTTCGTGGGACCGGGCTTTATCCGGGGTAGCAGGCTGCTGTTGCCTGGCCTGTCGGCAGCGGGCAGACACGTGGGTACCACCAAGGGGAGGAGGGGCCGCCCACTGCTCAGCTGTCATTCACGCTGGCCTGATTGTGTCCCAAAAGTGCCTCAGTGATTCAACCAAACTGCACGCGAGTCTAGGTAACCCAAAGTGAGGTAGTTATATCATTTATGGCTTACATTTTGGGCGAAGAGCCTAATAGGAAAGGGGGAGAAAGAAGGAAGTAAAGAACGAGGGAGAAACCGTGTTAGCACAAGGAGGGGCCACGCCTCCGCCAGGATGTAAGTATTGGGGCGTCATGGCGGAGACTCACGGAGGGGCGCGAGAACCCATCACAAGGAGAAGATGCACTGGATGGAAAGACAGGGGGAAGACCAGCTCTGGGCTTTAGGTGGGAATACAGTCGTTTTAGACACTAAACCTCTTGAAGGTCAGGGGCAGCTTGGCGGCCACTTCATAACGTTAGAGACCGATGCTGGGTTTGCTCAGTTGTCCCTGTACAAGCCACACTTCTGTAACCGCACCTTCCCGTGAACAAAATAGCCACCCTCCCTTTTTATCTTAGTTACGTCTTTCACCAAAGTGTCAAATTTTTAAATTTTCAAGTCCAGCAGAGGTTGCCCATGGCCCTGACTGCAGACCAAGCCCCGCAAAGGACAGCGCAGCCGTCGGCGTCAGGCTGCTGCACCGCTACTCGGGTTCGCCTCCCTCCTGTCCTTCCCCAGGTCCCCAGGGACCGGGGGCGGGGCGCGTGTCCTCCTCTCGCCTGCGCTCCGGCGCCACCCACACCGCCTGCTTCCCACCCCCACCCCGTCCAGTCCTGCTTGCTCAGCCCTGCGGTCCGGCCTGACCCCTCGTGGAGACCTGGGGCTCTCCCAAGTGGAGTTACCTGCCCACCCTCTGTGGTCCCCATGACTCTGGGTGACAGCTCCAGGCAGTCCCCATCACACGCTTTCTGTAGTCCTTTTGGTCACCTCTCCGCTGCTGTTCTGTGAGCTCCTGAGAGGCAAGGAGGGTCTTGTTTAGCTTTGATCCCAGCGGCTGGCGGGTCTGCACGGATGGATGGCGTGAATGAATGTGTGCATATCTGAGTTGGGAATGACAAGGTGCCTCTCACACCAGCCTCTGAAGCCCACGACTTTCAGAAGCTGCAGTGCAGAAGGCACCCTAGCTTTTAGGATCTCAGAACATCAGGCCGTCGTCATAGGGTGAGGGTCCAGTTTGTGCTACAGTAAAATCGCTGGAGCGTTCAGGCCAGACACCTGACAGTGTGACCTGCGCTCAGGGTACCAGACCAACCAGCCACTTCACCGGCGTCTCTGTAACACTTTCCCGCGAGATAAATGGCGGGCGTGATCTAAGCAATGTGGGCTCCATCTTAGAGGAAACGGACATCTGCATGTCGCCTACATATAAGCCCAGGCCGCTTAAATGTAAGGCCATCTTCCGGGTTCTATTTTAAATTATCTATTTTGTGTCAGACAAAGGCTTAGAAAGGACTCCTCAATACTTTCATTACGTATTTTGAGTTAAAGATGTTAAGCGATGGTTTAACATAAACTCAAGAGATCAAGTAAGGGTTTTAAGTAAAACAAAAATAAAGGATAGTAAAGATTCACTTCCTAGCGTTTGCTCTACACCCCTGGAAAAGCAAAAAAAGACGTTTGCATAACCAAATACAATTTACTGCATGTTTCTGCTGGGTTTTTTTCAAAGTCAAAGAATATTTAAAGCTATAGATTATTGATAATATATTTGATCAAGTACCTGTAAATTGTAAAACTAAAGCAGATTTCTTTGGTTTTTCAGAAATTTCTGATTTTAATCTCTCTCCTCGGTGTAAAAATACTGACAGAACAAGTTTATTTTAACAGTTCCTGTCACCCTGTCTTCTGGTCTGTCTCAGAATCAACTGACCCCATTTTGTGCAAATTAAGGACAGTTTGACTAAGTGATGACTATTTGCATATGCTCATAAAATAAAACTTTCAGGAGTTCCTGTCGTGGCTCAGCAGAAAAGAATCTGACTTGTATCCGTGAAGATGCAGGTTTGATCCCTGACCTCACTCAGTGGGTTAAGGATCCAGCGTTGCCGTGAGCTGCAGTGTAGGTTGCAGACATGGCTCAAATCTGATGTTGTTGTAGCTGTGGTGTAGGCTGGCGGCTGCAGCTCCAATTTGACCCCTAGCCTGGGAACTTCCATATGCCATGGGTGCAGCCCTAAAAAGTAAAAAAACAAAAAAATAAAACTGAAATGTTCAGAGTTTAGAATATTTAATTATTATAGATATCTCAAAACATTTACCCAGAGAATGCATTTTAAGGCAGAGATCATTTTTTTTATTGACATAAATGTTTTGTTTTGAACAAGAAATCTTTTTTGCAGCCATAGGCTATCCTGAAAATATGAAATTTTCAACTGCTTAAACATTGCATTACTGAAAGCAGTGGTCAAATTGACTCAGGATAAAAGTCGTGAGGATAATTTTATCACTTTCTTGCCCTTCAGCAGCCTGCTCTCTGAGATTTTATTTAGCATGAGCAGCACTGCAGAAGAAACACATGGTTTCTATAAAATATGAACATTGAGAATGTCGGGATTAACACAAGGTATGCGAGAACAGACACTCCCCTGCTCTGGTTAGAACCGTGAGCACTCTCGGTTAGGAGGTAAGGACGGTTTTGTTGCCTTGACTGATGGAACATATTATAAGGAATGCAGATAAGAGTAGTGAGCGGGAACCATTAGTTTGGAACTAAAACAGCATTTTGGACCTTTATTGGTGACCAGTCAGGGTCTTAGCACACATCAACATTGTGTCTTATAAGTGCATTCGCTTATAGGTGGGGCGAAAACAAAACAGAACAGAACAACAGCAAAAATAATAATAAAGTTGGTACATTAGGATAAAAATCATTGATGGTCAGGATAATGTTAAAATATTTAATTGTCTATTGAGTACACAATATGCAGTATAGCCACAAAAACATAGTGTCATAGATTTATGAATATAAAATTTTGCAGTGAAAATAAAAAATATATGTAAACACGTAACCTGATGGTATTTCATTACACTATGTATAAAGTAGGATTAGCATAAGTTAAATGCATCTACAACAAGCAAAGTACATATAATGAGGATACTCTGACACAGTATGAAAAGTGCTGGATTAGGCTTCAGCATGATTAGATATCATTCCCATATCTACATTTAACAAAAATGACCTTGAGCCAGTAACTTTGTCCTACAGACAAGAAACTAGACTTAACTCAAATCGTCACCGAGGTGTAGATGGCAGACACCAAATCCGTGACTAAAGGTCCACTGCTGATGCAGGCATACTAGACTTCTTTTTTTTAATTAATTTTTTTAATTTTTATTTTTTTATTGAAGTATAAGTGATTTAGAATATTCTATCAATTTCTGCTATACAGCGGAATGACCCAGTCCTACATATGTATGCGTCCTTTATCTCCTATCTTCTTCCATCATGGTCTAGAACACATGCTAGGACTTTGCCATCCCTCAAGGAGGGTGACTGACTCTGGACTTTCTCTGACCCCCGCGTCCTCACCCCCAGCATCCCTCTTGCCTCAACCTCCAGCCCGCCCAGCGAACCCCACCCTGCAGGTGGCTTCCATCCACGCTGCTGTGGCCTCCAAGGGTCTGTAGGCCATTTCTGTTGAGGCCCGGAGATCCAGTTCTCTCGACTTTGTGGGCCTAAGGTCTCTGTCACAACCACACAGCTCTGCCATGGTGTCAAAAGCAGCCGCAGAAGATATGCAGATGAGTGGGTACCATTAGGATCCAGCGAAACTTGACTCGGCCTCAAGCTCAAAGTTTTCATGTGTAACAAACTATTCTTCTTCTTTGACTTTTCGCAATCATTTAAGTATATAAAAAATATGAACATTCCCAGCTAAGAATCATATACAATCAAGTGGCTAAATGACCAGCCCCAGGACCATTGTTTGCCAACTGTATTTAACGAATGGAAGTGATACCCGCACTGGGGGGGGGGCACCCACGGCTGGAGCTCGTCACAGTAGCTTCCCGTTCATCAGTCCTTTGGGCAGAAAATTACAGCACCCAGGAGCTCCTCCCTGCCTTTTGCACTGGCTTAGCAGATCTGGGGCAACTCTGCGCTCCCCGCCCTGATCTCTGGGGCCTTTTGATGGGTCTGTCTGGCCCTCCATGGCCACTCTGCCATCCACGGGGGCCCCCTTCCCTGCAGAGGGCCAGTCGAGCTTGGACACCCCTGTCTGAATGGGGGATCCAGGTCCCCTGGGATGACTGCTGCCACTGACTAGTCGGGCCCCAGCCTTAATGCTCGCAGACTAGCACCCACTGGTACCCAGCAGAGCCACACCTGCTTCCTCTAAATCCCCATTGCCAGCAGGCTTAGAGCTGCAGGCTGGACCAGTCTCCCAGAACCTCAGTCTCTAGGAGGGGTCTTTCCTGGCTGGGGCAGGCTCTGGGACGTGGTGGCATTACCCTTCTGACAAAGTCTGTTTCTCAGAGCTGTCTTCTCTGGCTTGGCTGAGCTGCAGCAGCACCCCCCACCCCCAGCAGCTACCCGAGTTGGCAATAGAACCTTAAGTAGGAGGCACGGCACCTAGAGCTCTTGACGGAGGTGGCGGATACTCCTGGAGACCTCGGAGCTGGCGTGTACAAAACCAGCCCTGGCCCCCAGTTGTGCTGCAAGTTCCTTTGTTAGGTCATTGGCAGAAACCTTTATGGCTGGTGAGAAATGCACACATGTGGCTACCAGAGAGTGGGGTTTGCAAAAGACAGCAAAATTCAAAAAGAAGGAAGGACCATAGCAAGAACAGCTGCTCAACGAATGTTTGCTGGTGGGGTGAATGAATGAATGAGCAATGAATGAATGAATGAAATGGGAGCCGCCCTACAGTTTGGAAATAGAATAAACTGAGTCCTTTTGTGTAGTTGTTCACCTCAAGTTCATACACAACATTCTCCGAACCTGTTTCTAAAATTCTGGCTTTGTGTTCCCAGCCGACAGGCACCCTTGGCTGCTGCCTCCTCCTCGGCTGTCAGGTCTGACTGGACAAAGTGACCAGCGTCTGCAAGGCCAGGCGCTTGGCCTCTCGGGACAGGGAAGGCTTCCAGCACCTTGTGCTTCAGCTTCACTTCTCCAGCCCCTTTGTTCTAAGCACCTCTCGTTGCCAAACGGGTGTCCGCTTTGTATTTCCTACCAGAGTCGGGGGGAGCCGCGTGGCCACTCAGCTCTCGGAGGAGACCTGCCCTGTAGATAATGAGCCGAGGGCAGCAGGGCCCCCGGGGGAGAGGCCCCGACGTAGGACTGCTCCCCCCTCTGGCACTGCTCCCTCAAAGCCAATGTACGTTCTCCTGGAGCGGCTGCGCTGTGGGTCCTTGGGGGCGCTGGGGCCCCGGCAGGGCTCTGGCTAACGAGGCCCCCCGGCCCCCCGCGAAGCAGCCCCTTTGCTGCTGCACGACTCCAGGGACCACGAAGGGCTCACAGTCTTATTCTCATTCCTTCCCTTCTGTTCTGCAGTGAGACCAGGAGAAGGGGTTGGGGGCACGTGAAATATGGGGATGGGCAGCCATTGCTTTGTGACTGAGCAGTGCATCCCCGCTGGGGCCAGTCCCAAACCCTTTAAATGACTTTCCAGCGACAACAGCGGCTCTCGGAGGAGCGTTGCGCAGAACCCCGGGGAGGGCTTGTGGAAACACAAACCGGCAGCCCCTGACCCAGCATGGGCTTCTGAGTCAGCAGGTCTGAGTGGGGCGCTGTCCTTCCCCAGCCTCCCTCCCCGCCCCACGGTCGCCGCAGGTGCCTCGCCGAGGGGTCGCTCCGCTCCTGGGTCTCTTGTTCCCCCACCACGTGCAGCTGTGCACGCCCTTGGCTTTCCTGTGCCATCACCCCCTTCTCGGCACATCCTTCTCCTCTCTTGCGGAAAAGCCCCCACCCCCCTTTCCCTTCCGCAGCCGCCTTTGCAGACCTTCAGCAAGGCAGGCGCCATGCTCTGCTGTGAGCAGGGCTTCACCGCAGCCCCCCGTGCACAGCGCCTCACGTAGAACAGGCACCAGGTTGCGGTTGTTAAATGCAACCCATCCGTTCACTGAGGAGGTCCTGAGTACGTGCTGTTTATACTGGGGAGGGGCGGTGGGGCTGGGGGGAGTATACAGAGATAAAAAAGACAGCCCCCCACCAATGCAGTAAAAAGGAGACGAGGACAGGTTGCACTTTGAATGTGGAGAGATCTGAATGCAAGTGCTTCAGATCCTTATTCAGCCAAATCACCCGACATGCCGGAGTGATGCCGTGTTCTTGGAAGCTGGAATTCTGCAGTGGAGGCGCTGGACTCTCCAGGGCAGCAGATGGGTCTCGACACTGAGCAAAGTCCATCCCCCAGCAGCGGGAAGGGGGAGGGGAGCGTGCAGGAGACAAGACCTGGCTGGTGGTTTCTGAAGAGGAGACGCCTGTTCTGATCACTCACATCCACGCCAGCGCTGCGAGCATCTGCTCATCCCCGCATTTACCGCCGCTATAAAGAGCGGAGAATCTGCCACGGGCAGGTCGCAGGCCGATTTGGGTGGACACGTAAAATACAGGCACTTGCAAGCCGTGCAGATAAATTGACACAGGCTCCTGTTGTCATGGAGATCAAGAGAGATAGTTTCTTAAAGGCGGTGGGGGCTGGGAGGGGTGTGGAGGCTGGAGGAAGGGCTGGGGAGGATGAAAGAAGGCTCTTTAGGGGGGCGGCCGGAGAAGAAAATCAGGAGAAAGAAACGTCAGGGCTAGGAGGGGAGAGAGGGTGCCACAGAAGGCCCATAAATGAGGCAGAAGAAGAGAAATCAGGGTCATTACTGGATGCAAAGGTGAAGGAAAGGAAGAGGAAGATTCAACAGGGAAAAATAATGAACCCTCACGTGAGAAACACAACAGCTAATGCGTAAGGCCTTTTCTTCCAGTGCATTCGAAGGGATGTGAGAAAAAGTGAAAATGGCAATCTCACTTGTCAAAGCAGTCAGTATTGAAGATCTTCCTGCAAAAGGAAGCGCCTCAGGTTGAATTCTCGACTGTGGAGTGACGGGAGCCCTCCTGCACTTTAGTTGTTGTTGTCTTTTCCCAATTACTTACTCTCCAGAGTCTTCCTTTAATATGTAGTAAGAGGGCTGGGTTGCCAGGTGAATTTGCTGAAAATCTGTGGGTCCCTCTTCAGTGATACTTATTGTAAACTTGTGCTAGCCCACTGCCTGGCTGAACAAGGGAACGGATCCTCTAGAATCTTTGTTTTAAGCAGGAGACCAGGATGGACGGCATCGTCCAGATAAACTGGCTCTTCAGAAGCTAGTTTCTTCCCTGACAGGGCCTAGGAAGTGAGGTGGGCCCCTCTCGAGCCTGCCCGGGTCTGCCATCCCGAGGGGCGGGCCGCCATGCTGCGGGACTGCATGGGAGCCAGCCCTCAGCGTGCATCCTTGCGTCCAGGCTGGCACACGCTGCCTGAGGGCCGCCTCCGAACTGGCGGACCCAGACCTCCAGGGGACAGCTGCGTCGTGAGTCTGGAGTCCAGGCATTGCTGCTGTCTTTATACCCTGTTATTATCCCCTTCCCACCAGGCCTTTATTTAGTAAGATGATAAGCCTGCAACTGAGGTCCCCCTCACCCGTCGCTTTTATGCCCCTTCTATATGCTCAAAACCATCTCCTCTTCGTCCTACAATAACATTTTTGGAGCATAGCCACAGTGCTGAAGTCTTGATTTAGACAAGGGAGTGGGTCAGAGTTCCAGCACGTTTGTGGGGATCCTTGTACTCTCGGCTTGCGATCGAGCTGTTGGAAAGCAGATATCTGATGAGTCAACGGTGGGCACAGGAGGAGCTGGAACCGGTCAGTTCTTGCTGAGCTGCTGGTGGACGGGTGGGTGTCACAGAGACCAGAGAAAGGGGAAGTCTCTGGATCGCGGCGGTCAAGGGCAGCCCCCCAGTGAGTGGGAAGCCGAGCTGCTGATGGAACGAGTCAGGCCGCGATGGTATAAAGGAGGAAGGAGGCCGTTCTCCGATGGGGCCTCCCTGAGATGGGAAAGTGTGAGAGAGCTGGAATCCTCCATGCTTATTCAAACACTGAAAGAGGTTGGGTCCCAGGTCCAGGAGCACCCAGGGGCCTTAGTGAGAAGGACTTCCATAGCTCGGATCTTACAGCAGGCTCTGCCGGGATCGGGGAGCGGGAGGTCATGATCAGCGTGCTTTCTTAGGAGATCTGTCCTCTCCCGGATCTTGCAAGCCAGATTCGAAATACGTTTCAAGAAGCCTACCTGATTCCTTCTTCTCTCTTCCTTCCTACCCCACCATTAACTCCATTCGCTTAGTTTGATGAAAGCAAATAATTATTTTCGACCCATTTCATCTCTTGTTCTTTGAGGCCATTTATCAGCTGGAGAACAGTATTCTCCGCTTCCTTCCCATTTAGCTGTCTGCTCCGCGTATACAGCCACCATCTTCCTGTTTCCAAGGAGACACACGCTCCAAGCAGAAATGTTTAAATATCATCAAACAACTTTGAAAGTGCAGGGCATTATGCACTCGTTTGCCTTGCGATGATATGAAGCCCACTACCAGACAGATGGATTCGAGTGCTTCCACTGACCCACACCCCTGGCTCCCAATGGCTTGTTGTCCATACAACTCAGAGAGAACCTTCAAAGTCACTTTCAAAACAATGTTGGAACTTTTACCACAGCCCCTAAAACTTCCTGCACTTAGTGTACATAATTCTTGCATTTATGGATTTTTTTTTGAGATCTGTTTTTTTAATGTGTCCTCAATGATTTCTTTAATACTAGCACATCCCTCAATTAAATCTATCTCAGCCTACAAATTAATAATAGAACTTACACTTTAACTGATATACTTAGAATTCTTACTTACTTTTGTGCATGAAAATGTAATGCTTTCTCTTCATGTGATTTGTTCTGTTTTTCTTTGCTTAAAAAGGTTTTGTTCAGTGTAACTTTACCAACCTAATTAGCAAGCTTTGCAAAAAGGAGGGAAGTTATTTGGGGCTCTGTGAGTGACGGAAGTGAACTACAGTTCTTGAGAAAGCCTGGGTTAGAATTCTAACTCTGCACTTACCTTGAGGAAGATTTTTTTTTAACCTCTTTGATCTTCAGTTTCTTCACCTGTAAAGAAGGATAAAGAGACTTCTTGGGGTTGTTGTGAAGATAAGCGGGGCCGCACATCACCTGTGACATGACTGGAGAGAGCAAGTGTTCAGGATGAGCCGGTGGAGAAGATGGCGTGCTGGTGGTAGCTGGTGGCGGTGATGTTGTCCCCAACGTAGTGGTGGAGGTGATGGCAGTCATGGCGATCGTGATGTGAAGTTAGCGGTGATGGCGGTGGAAGTGTCAAGGCCATGGCGGTTACCTGTTGGTGGGGGTGTGGTAAGGATGGTGGGAGAGGTGGTGGTGGCGGTGATGTGGGTGTCGATGTTACTGGAGGTGATGGCGTAGTAAGAATTAAGCAGGCGCTGGCGATGTCGGCAGTGATGGTGGTGGAGGTGATGGCGGCGACGACGGTGTGACAGCTCTGGTGGTGTGGTGGTGACGGCGGCGGCAATACCGGTGGTACGGACGGTGGTGTGGTGAGAGAGGTGTGGTGGTGACGGCGGCGGTGGGAACGGTGGCGGTGACGATGGCTGTGGTTGTCCTGGGGGCACAGAAGTACTGGAGGAAGTGGTGAGCGGTGGTAGTGTGTGTCGGTCGTGGGCCGGTGAGGTGGCTGTTGAGGTGGTGCGTATTGATCGGTGGTTCATTGTGGTCATGCTGAGGAGGAGATGGCATTGCAATTGAATTAAAAAAACTAGAGAGGGGAGTTCCCCTCGTGGCTGAGTGATAAAGAACCCAGCTAACCATGAGGACATGGTTTTGATCCATTGCCGTGAGCTGTGGTGTAGGTCACAGACGCAGCTTGCATCCCGTGTTGCTGTGGCTGTGGTGTAGGCTGGCAGCTGCAGCTACAATTCAACCTCTAGCCTGGGAACTTCCATATGCCTCGGGTGTGGCCCTAAAAAGGTTAAAAATAATAATAATAAAGACACCTAAAGGGGATTTCAGCACACTAACTTTTATGAAAATAGCTTTATTGGGATGAAATTAACATGCAGTAACATTCATTGATTCAGTGGTTTGTCACATGTTTACAGAGATGTGCAGCCATCGCCAAACCCTAGTCTTAGGAAATTTTCACTGCTCACAACAACCCATTTGTGGTCACTCCACGTTCCCCCCACACGACCTTTATCGGACTGTTTTAAAAGCCATCGGGGGCCTGCAAGCTGTGGACTCAAAAGGGCATCTTCCGTTTATAAGAAAAGCCCATCGCGGCTTTCTCAGGTGCAGCAGTTTGTTCTGCATCATGTCCAGAGACTGCACTAGAGACCCGGAAAGAAAATATGCAGGACCACTGCTGCCACCACACAACTCGCCGTCTGTCCAGTACACACCCCTGCGATATCAGAATATTGAATAAACCAGAAGAGAGCTCTCCTTTTTGTTCCTGGTGATAAACACAGGCCCTTAAGCTACCATACTGGGTTCATATCTAGAAAGAATAATAACTGAAAATCCTATCTCATTAACAGTCCGTTGGAAACACAACCCTTTTGAAATAAGACACCCCTCCACTTCTGGGGCTTCAGTCCAATAAATAAACTTAGAAACAAAGGTACTGTAACACGGAGGTGTTTAGCACAGCATTTGGGGTCGGACATAAACCACAAAACAACTGGATCCTTATCAAGGGGGAAGTGATTCAATAAATTGTGAAATACGATTTTTAAAGGCTACGGAGTAAACATGAGAATATGATCACACTATTCATATCACATCAAATTAAAAAAAAATCAGACACCAAACTGTACTGAGTATGAAGGCAACCATGTGAAAATCAAAAAGCAAACCTCAATTTCACTTAGATAAATAGAAATGTAGCAAAATTTGAGTAGTGACTGCATAGGAATGCTGGCTGTATACTGGCATTATTTACCAAAAAAAGCTAAAGTAGTTTTCTGCCTAATATTTTGGAAGAACCTAGTAAGCAGAAATAACCTTTGAGCCACTCTAGAATTAGCCGACTAAAACTTAGTTCTAGGAAAAATGTAAAGAAGGTTTTGTTCATATTGCGCTGAACAGGACAAAAACCCCTGTGTTGTCTGTCATACGTAAGCCCATTAGCATGTGTTTTCTCCCTTGGAAAGTGAAAAGGGAAGCTTTCTCCACCTGTGCAGCCAGATCTCGGGGTTATTAATCTCCCCAAATCCAAGGAGGTACATGTCAGCAAGCAGGCCCCTCCACTTGGAGAGGTTCGGCTAAGTTGGGGGCCGTGTGTAAACGTTTTCTCGTGGGCGTTTGCCCCCAAACCTCCACCTCCTTCCTGACCAGACTCCACAGCCCCTGTCCCGGGGTCCTCTTTGGTACCCTAGAGAGGCTGAAAGCATCATAGGAAGCCTTTTTCCTTTTTGTCTTTTAATGGCCGCACCCAAGGCCCATGGAGGTTCCCAGGTTAGGGGCTGAATTGGAGCTACAGCCGCCGGCCTACACCACAGCCACAGCAACGCGGGATCCAAGCCTCATCTGCAACCTACACCACAGCTCATGGCAACATTGGATCCTTAATCCTTAACCCGCTGAGCGAGGCCAGGGATCGAACCCAAGTCCTCAGGGATACTAGTTGGGTTTGTTAGCACTGAGCCGTGACGGGAACTCCAAAATTTAGAGTAATTTTTAAATTTGAAAAATGTCTCTATATTTGGGTGACTGTACTTAACGTTCAAACGCCATGTGCACGAGGAGGAATATCTTTGTTTTATGTCTGACTCATCCATGACTCTTGGAGGGAAATTAATTATGTTAATCAAGTAAATGGTACAAATGCAATTTGGTGATTGAAGTAAATCAAACGGCAGGTAATGGGATTCTCAGAATCTGAGCTCTGTAGACCAGATTTCAAAGCGAAAAGTTATAGTTTGTCAGTGTGAAACCAGGAGTGCAGAGCCATTTGCTTATGGTGAGAAAGTCTTAGGTCAAGGTCTAGCTGTGTAACCGTTTCCAGTACTGTCGATATCCGTCAGCACCATGTAAATGCATGAAAGCAGGTGAGTTGTTGAGAAAAGCAGTGGGGGAGTTCCCGCTGTGGCTCAACGCTAACGAGCCCGACTAATATCCATGAGGACGTGGGTTCGATCCCTGGCCTCGCTCAGTGGGTTAAAAGAGCCAGTGTTGCTATGAGCTATGGCGTAGGTCGCAGACAGGGCTGGGATCCCGTGTTGCTGTGACTGAGGTGTAGGCCGGCGGCTGTAGCTCCAGTTCTACCCCTAACCTGGGAACCTCCATATGCCGCAGGTGAGGCCCTAAAAAGACAAAGGAGGAGGGATGTTCCTGGACTCGCTGATACTGCTGTGCTTCGTCGTCCGGGGCCTAACAGAGCTGGCACCGCAGTCTGCCTCTGGAAACTTCCCCGGCAGCACGGGGGAGGGGCCGGGGGCGGCCCAGGCCTGCGGTGGATCCCCTCCTGTCCGTGTGACCTCCTGGGACCATGAGGATCTCGGCCGTGCCGACCGGGGCTGTGGCGGGGGCCGGGCGCGTTCCCTCAGGCCACGGAGCCTGCCCTCGGCCAGGCGTCCCCCCCGGCCGCTTCTCTCGCTGTGAGCGCGGCCGCCCCCCCGGGACGACTGCCACGCTCGCCCGGGCCCCGGTGTGGCCCCGAGAGGTGGGCGGGCGGTGTTCTCCTTCCGCCACACCTCGAGCGTCCTGTAGTGACTCCTGGCTTTCGCGTTTAGGCTCCCAAGAAGCACCTGCAGAACGGGATGATCCGCGGCTACCAGATCGGGTACCGGGAGTACAGCGCGGGCGGCAACTTCCAGTTCAGCATCGTCAGCATCGACACCACCGGCGACAGCGAGGTGTACACCCTGGACAACCTGAACAAGTTCACCCAGTACGGCCTGGTGGTGCAGGCCTGCAACCGCGCCGGGACGGGGCCTTCTTCTCAGGAAATCATCGCCACCACCCTCGAGGACGGTAGGTCTCGGGCGCCGCCCCGGGTCCCCACGCGGGCCGCCTCCCTGGGGGCCTTGGCGCGACCGTGCCGGCCCGGCCCGGGGGGCTGCGGTCCCGCGGGGAAGCCGCGCTGCGTAGCTCACGGGCTGCCGTGGTTCGGCCCGCCCGTGACAGGTCTCGGTTACAAAGCCACGTCCACCCCCCTTTCAGCATCTTTCTCCTTCATTTCAAGCACGAGAGTTGGGCTTTTCCCAACCAGGTCTCTGCCTGTGACTGCAGCAGCCTGGCCGGAATGTTGGAAATTCGATTTTCTAAGAATTTCTCACAAATCAGTGTTAAGGAGGATTTTTCTTTCTTTCTTTTTTGTTGTGATTTTTCTTCCCCAAGCATTTTGAGACCAGAGAGCAAGAAGGGGCAGGCCGATCTCATGGTGACCGAGCGCCCCCTAGTGGCCGTAAGGAATCACCGTCCCCTTCCACCACGACCTGAAAGCGGCGCTTGAAGAGGGAGAGGCCCGTCCCAAAGCCCAGTGCTCTGGGCGCTGAGACCCCTGTCGCGTTAGCTGTAGCAGTAAGGGGCAGGTTTCCCAGCAGCAAGCTGGCACGGCAGTTGCCTCCGGTGCACCTGGCCGCTGGGTCCTGGGTTTGAGGACACACATCTGTGACGTCTGCCAGTTTAGACGGGAACAAGATCTGAGCCAACTAGAAACCTGAGGCCCAGGATTTTCTTATCCTCATGGTCTCGGCGGTCGTGGTTAAATCGCCTCTGGGTTTTCGTTTGGCTGCTCATTTTTCACTGACGTTTGCAGTTCAGTCACTATCTGCCCCTTCTCCCGGTCCCAGCGTTTAAGGTTTGCATAAACTCGACGTGGAAAATGGTTCAGATATTCTTCTAGGCTGTATCCTGGTCCATTTTGTCTCTTTCCTCCAGTGAATGTGATGGTATCAAAAGGCTGGGGCCGGGGCAGTGACTACGGTCACGTGTCTGCTTCTTACCTCTTTTAATAGTGAGGCTTTCCGTTTATGTGCCAGATGTTGCTGAATACAGAGGGGTCGTATGGGTAAAGTACATGTGACTTAATAACCTGCCGGGGTCACCGCAAGATAAACCAGAAGGCAGTGGTCTTCTCCTCAGGCCGTAAGGTCACAAGTGTTCTCAACTGCGTAAGCCTGGGGTGACCTTTTTAAAAGTGAAGCAGTTACGCCCGAAAGAGGAGCCGCGGAAGTCTATCAGGACAAATGCATAAACTCATCATATTTTACTGAGGTGTCATATTTATATGGGGCAACGGTACTCATTTCCCCCCTTAGTTTGGGGGATTGAGCGCATTTTTTTTTTTTTTTGCTTCTACATCGAAAGGTTAAGCTAATGTTGCTTATTCGATGTCGTCTTGCTACGTAAGCCACCCAGTTATTACAGGTTCTGATTATCTGATTTCAGTGCCCAGTTCCCCTCCCGAAAATGTCCAAGCCATAGCAACGTCACCGGAAAGCATATCAATATCCTGGTCCACACTTTCCAAGGAAGCCTTGAATGGAATTCTCCAGGGGTTCAGAGTCATTTACTGGGCCAACCTCATGGATGGAGGTAAGAGAACTGAGCCAGGGCTTTGCGTTTGCCCAGAAGGATGGGTGACAGAATTTGCAGACCGTCCCTCCTGCCAGGGACTTGGCAGGCATTTCTTTATCTGTGGGTGCTTGTCTCCTTTCCCCAGGTCGTTCTGTTCTCATCTCGTACCTGACACTTTAGCAGACGTGTACAGCTCTTTAAAACCTCGTATACCTTCAAAGAGCGATTTGAAGGAGGGGGGTAGCACCTGGGAAATCTAGGAATAGATGTGTTTTCCAAATTACGAGTATCTATGTCAAGCCTCTGCGGGCAGCACTGAAACCTTGATCTGTATCTAGAAAATTCTACGTGATGTGCATCGTAAAAGGCCGACCTCTTCCTTGTTCCCAACAGGCCTCCACAGGGTAACTTTTAAGCTCCTGCAGGTGAGCTACAGGGGGTTCAGGAAGATGCTAGAACACCTTGAGAGGAATGGGACTTCTCGCCACGAGGGGCCGTTTTATCCCAAACCCTCCACTTTTGTCTCCTTCTCCTTTTTCTTTTCTTCCTTCTCCTCTTTCCTCCCTACCTCTCTTCCTCAGTCTTTTTTTGTTTTTTGTTTCGTCTCTTTAGGGTCATACTCACGGCGTATGGAAGTTCCTAGGCTTGGGGTCGAGTATCAGAGCTGCCGCCTCCGGTCTACACCGCAGCTCACACCAACACCAGATCCTTAACCCACTGAGCGAGGCCAGGGATCCAACCTGCGTCCTCATGGATACTGGTCGGTTTTATTACCGCTGAGCCACAACGGGAGCGCCCCCTTCATTCTTCTGGTTTGTGTTTAGTTTTGTCTTTCAAGTTGTAGGGCAGAATTCTCCTATTTGGGGGTAAGACATGGCCTGAGAGAGTGTCAGCTCAGGGGCAGGGAGAGGGTGGGTGTCCCCGAGCCAGGCTGCGCCCCACTCCTGCACAGCAGCCCCTAGCAGGAAAGGCCGCCCCGGGTCCTCTCCAGCCCACACGGTCCCCTCCACTCTGCGCCCATTTCCGGTCTCCTGCTGCCACCCCCACCCCCAGCCCCTTGTCAGGGCTTCTTTCAGCCCCTCTGATCGCACGCGGCCTCCAGTGCACACTCACCTCTGAGTCGGGGCAGGTGCGGCCGAGGCCCCCGGGGCGTTTCTGCCGCTGCTCAGGACCCCCGCATCTGCTCTGCCAGCCGGGTCGCTGTCCCCACCCAGGGAAACGGAGCACCTTGGGCCTCGGAGCCTCTGCCGGGCGCCACTGTTGGTGCCCGAATAAAGGCAGGAAGGCACTCTGGCCAAGTGAGCTTCACTTGCTGAGGAAATAGCAGAGTTCGAGTGAGGCTTAGCTGTTCACTCCTGTAGCTAGGCTTGCTCCTCAGAGCTGAAGACCAGACTCGATCCCTCTTCACGTCGAGGGCAGCACTTTGCAGGCACTGGCGGGGCGGGGGGCGTCTGACTCACCTGCTGGACCCGAAGCGGACGGGCGTCTGAGCCGCTGCTGTTGGGGGATCTAGACGAGGGAGTGGGAGGTTGTGACGCCCTGGAACCGCAGCCCCGGGGGTGCAGAGCCAGCCACAGAGCGGCAGGCGTCACCCCTCCCCTAAAGAAAGAGCTTTAAACATTCCCGGGGATGGAAAGTGTAGCGCAACCAGAATTTGAGACTTGTCTATTTTACTGACATAATCCTGTAAGAAATCGTTGCATATGTTTTTAACCCTCTTCTTGAATAAGATCAAACTAATCACTCTGCACTAGAAGGCAGTGTTCCACTAAAATGGCCCCTTTTTTTGTTCTTGTTGGAAATATGTCCGTAACCCAGTGGCGACTGCGTCGCGTCTTCACATTTCATCACACGTGCTAATAAGGCCTGTTTGCCCCCTGGTTCTGCGGGGGCGACAGACGATGGTGGCTGACATGGCTCAGTCACATTCACACCTTCCCAGCTTTGAAAACGTAAAGGTCTTGAAATAAAGGGTGCTGGGAAATGCATGCAATTCCCGGAGATGCTTTTCCTCCAGCGTGAAGATTCAGGTGCTACGCTTAATGCCTAATGTGGAAGGGCCACACCTAATCCCAAAAAGATAAGAAAGAAACCTTCAGAAATCTAAACCCGCTTGCGATCCGCCACTCCTTTCCCGCTCCCTCTGAGAGGAGACGCTTATGAATCAGCAGGTAATTTCATGGAATCGCTGATGCTTTTACACTGACTCCTCCGGCTGTGTCCCCGGGGTTCCCACAGACACAGAACACATGGTGACTCTGTAAAGAACTATACCTGTTAAGCTTGAGACCATGTCTCTCTCTCTCACACACACACACACACACACACACACACACACACACACGGGGAGAGAGATTGTTACTGCCGCCGTGATTAGTAATTGCCTCAAATACTTTACTTATGAAAGTCATCTTTTGATTTTTACTATGACCAGACAAAACAGAACTGGTCAATACAGTTGACAGAACCAGTGAAATTTCCAGGAATTTTGGTCATAATCTGAAAGTTGAATAATTTTAAAAATCTGAATAAAAAATAAAAATCTGACAGGAGCAGTTCGTCTGAGATTGCTAGGAAAATGGCACACGTTAGAAATTCACCATTTCCATCTGGATTTGAGCTGCTTTTCATCCTTGCTGTCTTCCCTCAAGACAGAAATGACGGATTCTGAATCAAAGCCACATTTAGGTGCTAGCAGGGGACTCTGCTTTGATGGTGGCAGGTGGGGGAGGAATAACTTTCGGTAACATTATTTCTCCCTTAAAACCCTTAAGGAATGGGGGAGGTATAAATAAATTTTCACAAACTATTTTGGTTTAAAATATAAAGTTTTTTTTAAAAAAAACCTTTTGTATTATAAATAGTATGATTTCTAAATTTATTTTATATATTAACTTATGTATTATTTTACTCATGATTTCAACTGAACACAGCTCTTTACTTTCCATACATATTTTTTTAATGACTCTGTCGGGGCTGTGCCAAGCATCCTGCCCTCCAGAACTTTGCCCACAAGCTGTTCAAGATAAGAGCAGGCCTTAGACTCATGTTAGGGTCTGGGGCCCAGTCTGTGACCCGCTCACCTCCCACAGGCCTATTTCTCCACTCCCCTCACCACCCTTGTCACACACAAGCGTCCCTGGCATGTGTGTGACAGGCCGTGGCTACCCCCTGCTCTACTGTAAACTCTGGTTTTTTGCTCTGTCCGGTATGACCCTGAAAATGACATTCGTAGTCAGCACAGTCACAAACCAGGTGGCCACTGACCTCTGAACTGCTGTGCAGTGTGGTGGAAGGACAAGAGGAAAGAAAAGCCCAGAGCTGGAAGAGAAAACCATGCAGGCAGAAAGCCCTTTCATCAGGCCGAGTGCCACTACCCACCAGGAGCGGCCGGGCCAGTGGACTGCGGCCGGTGCCCTGCGCCAGCGTGCCAGGCTCCCTGAGCTCGGGCCACCACAGCCTCCTGCCCGCTCAGCTTCCTCGCCTGTAAGGAGCGCGTGGTGGAAAGCAGAGGACGGCTGTGCCGGGCAAATGCGTTACGGTGGCACCCAGAACAGGGCAGGGCGCATCGGCTGTCTTTACCGAGCCCAGGGAGAGACACTGCCAGGCAGCGTCACCGTGTGCCATGGTGGCTGTCACTGGAGCCGGCCCCCCGGGAGGGCTCCCTCTGGGACCTCGTCCCCACCCCTGTTCTCGGTGTACCAGGCGCGTGGGCCAGGCTGCACCAGACATCCCAGCAAACACCCCGTTTGCCCCAAAGGCGGGCGGTGGCTCGTTTCAACCCCAGAGCCCCCACGGCGGTACTTAACTCATTCTTGAGAGTTTTCTCAAATTTTCCTTACGGTACGCCTTAGACGGGCACAGAGCACAAAGTGTTTTTAGCTGACGCCACGTTCCTGACACACCAGCACGTCAGGTCGCCGGAGGCCGGGGGAGTTCCCTCCAGGTGACAGGTGGAGTTTGCTGGGCCACCGCAGCTCTGAGGCCTGAGAACTTAGGTGCCGAAAAGCACACGTACATGAAAGTAGAGTTTGCTTTTTAAAACCAGGAAAGCAACCTGGACTTGCAGAAGCTTCCTTTTTTTTCTTTTTTCTTTTTATGGCTGCACCTGTGGCATATGGAGGTTCCCAGGCTAGGGGTCGAATTGGAGCTGCAGTTGCCGGCCTATACCACAGCCACAGCAACGCAGGATCTGGGCCACATCTGTGACCTACACCACAGCTCGTGGCAACACTGGATCCTAAACCCACTCAGTAAGGCCAGGGATCAAACCTGTATCCTATTGGTTCTTAATCCGCTGAGCCACGAGGGAACTCTGCGTAGAAGCTTCTTGATGAGCTGTTGGAAGTGTCTTCAGAGTATCCATGGTCCTCGCTCCCTGGGCCTGGGGTGGGGGACATCCGGGGTCAGCCGCTGCAGGTGGACAATCGGGGAAGGACAGGCGCTGGGTGTGTAACATGTAACTTGGAGTGAACTGCTGATTTTCAGACCCATTATCCGCCTGATTATCCAAACTCTGTGGGAGTTTGGTGTGAGTGACTTTTTCCGAATGGCCGCAGAGTGTCGGAGTCACAGGACGGCTGTAGCCAGTCCCTCTGACTTCAGAGAGGGCTAGATGGAGGCACGTGGCCACGGCTGTGGTAACGGGGTCGTGTTTTCTTGTCTTCCAGAGCTGGGCGAGATTAAAAACGTCACCACCACGCAGCCCTCCCTGGAGCTGGACGGGCTGGAGAAATACACCAACTACAGCATCCAGGTGCTGGCCTTTACCCGGGCTGGAGACGGCGTGCGGAGCGAGCAGATCTTCACCCGGACCAAAGAGGACGGTGAGCGGGCCGGGGGCCGAGAGCTCAGCTCCCTTCCACACCAGGGGGACATGCAGGAGGCTCCCGCCAGGCACAGCCTTCCCAGGCTGGGCGCACGAGGAGAGGCCCGGGGCGGGGAGCCTGCCGTTGGCTCAGCCATCTCTTGTGGCTTTGCTCCATGCAGGCAGCCCGCTGCCCTCCCCACATCCGCCAGCGCCACCCAGAACACTCTCTGTGTCACCTTTCCTTGATGTGCCCACTGTTTCTCTCTTCCCCTATAATTTTCCTTTCCTTTCCTTTTTTTTGAGGCAGAAGTGTCTTTTATCCCAGGGCTGTAATATGTGTCATCTCTGTTTCGTGTCCCGTTAGATTGAATTTAGGGACTCTTCAGCTGTTAGTGTAGCTCTGATGACTGCCATCCGTCTGCTTAAAAATGAAGTAATGGGAGTTCCCACTGTGGCACAGTGGGTTAAGAATCTGGCATGGCTGCAGCTGTGGTCAGAGTCAATCCCTGGCCCGGGAACTCCCATATGGTGCGGGTGCAGCTGATAAAGAAAAAAAGCGTCATGGTCTAGGTCCTCGCATTCTGTGCCAGCTTTAGAGTAATGTTAGAATAAGCCCTCAGTTTGAGAGTTTCATGTTATTTTTTTTAATTTCTTACGAGGTTTTATGACTTGGTAGAATTTTAAATCGTAGCACAATTTTCAGATCACGAATTCTTGCCATTCCACACAATTTCGACTTGGTTATATGACTATTTCCCAAACCACCAAAAAACTGTATGGAAAATAGGAGGGCGGGTTGTATTATTTTAAGAGAAACTGTGAAGGGCCTTTTCCAAGACTTTTTGGAGAGTAATTTAGGTTGGAATACGTATTATAGCAATCGTAAGAAAAATAGTTTCCACCTTTATAAAAGGAGCAATTGTTGTCGAATTGATGACCATGTGGAACTTTCCAGATCAGAGCTCAGAGTTCTGCCAGAGCCAGGGTCGAGATGGGAACCACTCGGCCTGAAATCCGTGCTGATTTGGCTCTGCAGGTCGTTTCCGTCTTCTTACCGGGCTCTGTTCCCCAGGAGGCTGGGCGGGTGCGGGTGGAGGGCTCTGTCCGCTGCCCACCACCACCGCGGCAGCTGTGACGTACTTGCCTGCATAGGTCACCCCCAAGGTGCCACCTCGCACCCTATCTGTCCTGTGAAAGCAAAGCTAGGGACACGCACTCAGAGGCCTGGATGGATGCTTCCCATCAGCTTTTGCATCTCCTAATGACATTTCCTGACACAGCGTCACTTTCTGCTCCCGCCTGGGCAAACCCAGCCCTGCTCCGACGCGGTACTGCCCGCCTACCCTCACACGTTGTCTTCACTGCCTCTCCAGCCCATCTTGCATCCTCGTTCCTGCATACAAATCATACCTCATCGCTTTTAGTTCTTCTAGAACACCTGAGTAATTATTCCCAGGTATGTGCAGGTGACAGCCAGTTCTGCTCGAAGGAATTGAATTATTTAGGGAAATCTAAGGTCAAAATGCAATACCATGAGGAAGTCACACATTCATCCAGATAGCTGCAAAGCTGCGTCCTGTGTGAAGACGGCTGTAATTTAATTTTTAAAATGTAATAGCCACCTATAGATATTGGCCCGGGGACTTTGGCCCCCGACCCCACCTTCTCTGAACTGCCTGCGTGTATAACATCTCCACAATGGACTGCACAGAACGAAGATATAAAAAGTGAAGGGATGTGTGCAGACAACTAGCTTGACACCTGGTGGGCTGGATCCTGACACTAGATATTCGAGCATTTGCTCTCCGCTCCTTCAGAGCGAGGGTGGGACGTTCTTCTGCACTGCTAAGCAATAACACTGATGTCCCTGGAATTATTATCTAAAGGGTAAAGTGATCAGCAGCATCAGTTTCGACACCTGCGTTTTTCAGAAGAAGGTACAGAAGTCCCCTAAAAAGAGAAAGCTCTCCACTGCTCCTTAGTGACTGGTCACTTTGGATCCATTTTTAATTACCCCTCCAGTTTTAGAAATCATGGAGTTCTGTCTCAAAACTCGACCCTGAGACCCCAACTCTAATTTGTCAGTCAGTTATTCTCTGCTTTCATATCCAGTGTTAATAGCACATGGAGATTTGATAGACTGAAGAAAGCGCTGCCTTGGGTATACCAGCTGTCCCGGGCAGGAGGTCAAGGACTCCACTGGTGCTGGTGGCAGGGACGGAAGGGGCCGCAGAGGTGAGTGTCAGTATTTAATGGGATAAGTTGTCAGCACTGTCAGAGAGAAGCGGAGCAAGGATTAGGTGAAAGGAGAGAGAAACTCGTGTAATAACGAGTCTCTCCTCCAGATTCTCATGGAAAACTCACTGTTCTAGACATGGAGGAGAGCTGTGCCAGCCGCCTTTACAGGCTCAATGTCCAACATAAATAGGCATTTGAGCCGCTTGCAGAGCTGAACGCAACTTTGTGTCAGAGCACAGATCCTGTTGATGCTTCTATGCAGTCTTATGATTTTGAAGTTTGGATTACACTGCCAACTTCAATTAAATGTGGTAAAAAATGTTGTTAGAATTCCAGTAAAATAGTAATTGTTAACATTCATTAATTTTTTCCTCGGTAAAGCACAATTCTAGGCATAGGTTGAAGTTTCATTGTTCATTGACGTCCTTACAAGTAGAGAAATAATACATTCACAACAAACAATTAAATCTTGTATGCCCAACATGGCTCTTAAATTAGTGTCCCTTACGCCTCAGTGTCAGGGGCCTGGAGTTTTACATTGTGTCGTTAGGTCACGGATCATCTAGGAAAGGAAACACTGACCACTTGCTAGTGAAAGAGATAAAAACAGAATTGAAATATAAATAAAAATAGATTAAAGACATAAATAAAATTGAAAAATAAAAGACAGAAAGTTTACTTTCACGGGGGATAATCTTTCATTGACGTGTGTTTAGAGAACGTCTTCGGTGCCGTAGGCGAAGTAGTTTCTTAGCCTCTATAATGACTTTCAAGTCCCTATGTCTTTGGACACGTTCTTGGGACCGTAGACAGAGTCTCAGACCCATAAATACAGTCATGGGTCCACAGATGTATTTTCAGGGTCTGCAAGAACTGCTCATCTTTCCCAGTTTGCTCAATCAATGAGAACTTGAACTTATTTTTATCGCTGCAAGACCGCAGAAGATAATTTGCCAATCTAGCTTTCTGTTTTTGAACACCAGACAACTAACTCTGAATTCTGTAACATCTGTGAAATCCTAAGATAGTTTTATTTGCTGAGAATATAATCTGAGCAAAGCCATGGGGAAACAGAGCACAAACAAACACGATCTATTAATTTTCCAATGGTTATTTTCATTCTGTTGGCAGCCCTGAAGGTTTTCTGCAAAGGTAAACACTGTATATGGCTAAGTAGCAACCGTCGTATTTAAGTGCAAGTATTTACGGAACACACGGAGCTCTGTGAAGCGACCTGTGGGAAGAAGGCCGGCAGGTGTGACATGTGATCTTTGACCCCTCTTTGCCACAATGAACCACCTCTTTGGCGGGATGTAAGCAGAGCCAAGGGCGGGTGAAAAATAGACATCAGTGTGTTTCTGAATCCCCTGGCCACTCATATCTTGAGCTGTCCATTCTCTTGCAGGCATGGGTGGTGTGTTTAGAGATGATAGTGTAACCGCACCTTGGTTCACCTTAAAAGTGACGGACTCGTGGGTGTGTGCGTGCATGTGCATGTGTGTGTGCGTGTGTGCATGCGTGTGTGTGCGCGTGCGTGTGCGTGTGTGTGTGCTGACCGCCAGCAGCGTGGCCTTTCAGGAGACACTGAAGGCTCCGTGTGCCTTGGGAAAGCCAGCCGGTCAATTAATCACCGTCAGCACCGCTCAGGCTCCCGGGGCGGTGCCGCACCCAGCAGGGCTGTGATGTGCTCTGGGCAGTAGCGTCCACACCAGCAGCACAGCAGACCGCAAGTCCGGGGAGGCCTTCCACCGTGTGGACTCAAAGCTCCCTTGCTGCAGTCGTTCTCCTACAGTTCCCAGGCATGTGAGCTCCAGGGGGCCTCCAGGTGCCCGGGGTCATGGGGAGACCCCGGGCAGCTCCCGCTCCCCGCTCTGCTTCAGGAGGAGGCGCTGCGCCCCCGCTGGGCTCGTATGTGATCACACACGTGACACTTGAAAGGGTCTGTCTGCTTTAAAGACTGTCTGGCAACCACTGCTCTGGTGAGAGCCGAGGACAGAAAGCGGGGGTCTCGCGGAAACGGGAGAGGAACGGAACCTGTATGCAGAGCTCGGCCCTGATGACAGCTGCTGCGGTGGTGTGTCCGTGCAGCTTCTCGTCCGCTCACGGCTCACTGTGGCCACTGTGGAGACTGGGCTCAGGGCATCTGACTCTTGTGGTGGGCCCCATGCACACACACGGGTGTGTCCACACACACACACCTCACCACACACGGGCCACACACACCACACACAGTATAAACACACACACCATACACGTACACACTTAAACACATTTATACCACACACACACACACACACACACAGAGCCACACACACTACACATGCCACACGCAAACACCTGCTTGTGACTGATCACCAAGACCAGAAAAGATGACAGACAAAGCTGAGCCAAGAGTCTGTGCGGGTACTTAGACCTCGGTTATCCTTCAGATCAAGGCTGTGTTTCCCAGAACCGTGACGCTAATGTCGCACATTCAGATCCGTTATTCAGTGGCTTGACTGTATAGGAACCCCTCTGTGTCATGTGATAAATGATCACAAACAGCACCTTAAAACCACGCAAATCCGCGATCTCACCCTCCTGGGGCAGCAACCAGGTGCGGGTTAGCCGGGTCCCCCCGCCAGGGTCTCACAGGCTGGAATCACGGTGTCAGCTGGACCCGAGTCTCACCTGAGGCCGAGGCCTCGCCCAAGCTCGCTGGGGCCAACAGGATCTGGTTCCGTGTGGCTGCCCTGAGCTCCTGGTGGCCACCGCCAGTCGCTGCCATGGGACCAGCAGGTCACACGGTCACGGGGTCACAGCAGGGCAGCTCGCTCCTCAGTGCCAACTCAGATGTCCCCCTCTCCCTCCCTTCCCAGCTTCTAGATCGTCTTTGAAGAGGCTTCTCTGATTAGGTCAGGCCCACCCAAGACGCTCCCCTTTTGATGAACTTATAAGTTGCAGATTAGGTCTTGAATTCTATCTGCAAACTCCCTTCGTCTTTTCCACACAACGCAGCCGGATCGTGAGAGCGATCCACCCATCACGGAGACAGGCACCACCCACGCTCGGGGCAGGGGGAGTAATGATGCAGGTGCCACACCGAGCTCCTTTAGAACCGCTGTTTGGAGGACCCAGTATGTTCCAGACACCGGCCAGGCCCTGGAGACTCAGCAGGGAACAGGGCGGTGGTGGGGCCTGCAGGCTGGCCGGGGAGACGGGTGTCTACAGGTCACCCCTGAGTGAATTCTGACGCGCGTCACAGGAGGGGTCTCGAGAGAGCGCTGGGGTCCTGACCCCTGGAGGCCAGTGGCAGAGAAAGCTTCGTCTGGAGAGCGCTCGTCAGTAGAAGCGGAGAGCTGAGTAGCCACCGGGGACAAGGCGGAGGGCGGGCCCGGGGTCCAGGCAGGAGGAGCCCAAGGCTCTTGGTCCCCGTGTGTCAGGGGCCTGGGGTGGGAGAGGCACGCCGCCTCCGGGGACCTAAAGCAGGGGCCAGGCCCCTGACCCGACACGTCCACTTGGAGGTCTGGAGGGCGCGCCAGCCCCACACCCTCGCGGGGAGGGAGGCGGACGGGGAAGGCCCAGCCCTGCTGCGTCCGAGAGATGGTGGTGCCGTTGCGGGAGGCTGGGCGGGGGAGGCGCCCGGAGCTCCAGCCGGGATGCCGGGGAACAGGTGTCTGAGCGTCTGTGTGCGGAGTGGGGACGTCGGAGCAAACGGCGGAAAAGGGAGACGCGTGGTTCTCCGCAGCTGCCATCTTCGATTCAAACATGGCATCCGGGGCCAGAATTTCACTCCGCAGTGGCCAGAAACTCATGAGGCTACCTAAGTCCGCCTAGATCTTCATAAGATACATCTGACTGGGTCACTTTGCTGTATAGCAGAAATTGACAGAACAAGGTGAATCAGCCATAATGATGATAAAACAACCCAGATCAGCCAAAGGTAAACCGATGACTCGGAGGAAGGTTTCGACCAAACTGTGTCCCAGCTCACTGTCCCATGCCATCTCTGTCTCCTGCGGTTCTCAGCCTCCAGTGTTAATAATTCAACACCGAGTCACAAAGTCAGGGCCAGGATCCCTCAGCAGTGTGCAGTATCTGGAAGCCATGATGATCATTACAAGTGATAGCTGGTTTATTTAGTGCGTATTGTATACAGGACTCCATATTTGTTATTTACACAAACTCTCTCTCATAATCCTAGCACTCGGATGATAAATAGGTGTAACTGTTGTGCTAGTTTCACAGAGGAGGAAGACTCATTATTAAAGAACTTAATGCATTTGCCAGGACGCAGGACCACGTTGTAAGATTGGACAAAAGTCAGCAGTGTGAGCTAAAAGGTCCCCACCTTTGGCCATTAAGGTATAATGCAAGCCAGAACAAAAAATTTAAATTCCAGTTCTTAAAGTATATTGGCTAGGCAATCCTGAAAATTTTTCCAGAATGCCTTTTTCCTCAGTCTCTATACAGTTACTTCTTTTCTTTTCTTTTCTTTTTTTTTTTTGTTAACTAAGAGGAACATTTATTAAAACCAACAGCAAATATCATACTATTTACTGATAGGCTGAAATCATTTTCATTAAAATTATCAGCAAAATATATTTCTTCCATCACCATTAAATTCAAGCCTATTTTATTTTATTTTATTTTATTTTCTCTTAATGGATTTTATTTCAATTATAGGTGTACATAAATCATCACAAGTCAGTTTTACAGATTTTGTATCCCAAACCCCCAGTGCATCCCCCCCCCCCAGATTGTCTTATTTGAAAAACCAAGGTTTTCGAAAGTCTGTGAGTCATTGTCTGTTCTGTAAGAAGGTTCATTGTGTCTTTTTAGTTTCCACATGTAAGCGGTAGCATTGGCTGTTGCTGTCCAATTGTCTGACTGGTTTCACTTGGCATGATAATTTCTAAGTCCATCCATGTTGCTATAAATGTTGGTAATTCGTTCCTTTTAATGGCTGAGTAACATTCCATTGTGTGTATGTACCATATCTTCCCTATCCACTCTTCTGTCAATGGGCATTTAGGTTGTTTCCATGACCTGGCTATTGCATAGAGTGCTGCAATGAACACTGGAGTGCAGGTGTCTTTTCGGGTCATGGTTTCTGCTGGATAGATGCCCAGGAGTGGGATTGCTGGATCAAATGGTAATTCTATTTTGAGTTTTCTGAGGAATCTCCATACTGTTTTCTACAGTGGCTGCACCAATTTGCATTCCCACCCACAGTGTAATAGGGTTCCTTTTTCTCCACACCCTCTCCAGCACTTATTGTTTGTAGACTTTTTGATGATGGCCATTCTGGCTGGTGTAAAGTGGTACCTCATAGTGGTTTTGATTTGCATTTCTCTAATGAGGAGTGATGTTGAACATCTTTTCATGTGTTTATTTGCCATCTGCATGTCTTCTTTGGAGAACTGTCTGCCTAGATCCTCTGCCCATTTTTGGATGGGGTTGTTTGTTTCTTTGGTGTTGAGCTGTAGGAGCTGTTTGTAAATTTTGAGATTAATCCCTTGTCAGTTGAATCATTTGCAAATATTTTCTCCCATTCCGTGGGTTGTCTTTTTGTTTTGTTTAGGGTTTCCTTAGCTGTGCAGAAACTTTGAAGTTTAATTAAGTCCCATTTGTTTATTTCTCTCTTTATTGTCCTCACTCTGACACATGGATCTGAGAAGATGTTGCTATCATTTATGTCAGAGAGTGTTTGGCCTATGTTTTCCTCTAAGAGTTTTATAGTATCAGGTCTTATATCCAGATCTTTAATCCATTTTGAGTTTATTTTTGTGCATGGTGTTAGGAAGTGTTCTAGTTTCATTGT